>ML682006.1:1344831-1801613 GCA_007922195.1 Podocnemis expansa
CCGGGGCATCCCCCGGACACGCCCCCGGAATCCCTGGCAGGAGCGTCGCGCCGGGGATTCCGGGCCAGCACTCACCCCGGCCCCGGCAGCAGTGGGCTCCAGCCGCGCGCCGGGGCCGCGCCCCCAGGTTTGGGGGCAGCGGGAGCTTTAAAGTCCCCTGGGTGAGGCGCCCCTCCACCCCTCTCCTGGCGGACGCCTGCAGCATCGTGTGGCCATGGCACTTCTTATTTCGAAACAACCTCTGTTGTTTCGAAATAAGAAGTGTGTGTGGCCATACCCATTACAAAAGTGATTTTTCCCTTCTCTCTACCTCCTCAACACCTAATATGTTTTCCTCCACCGCCTGAATCTAAACAACTACTTTAATTTGCTGAAATAATCTGACCTGATCCTATGATTTACCCTGCATTTGTTTTTCCTCCTGTTCTGTAAGTTCTCCATCTTTAATGAATGCTTGATGAAGTGGGATTTCTCCCACAAAAACTCATGCATTAAATATATTTGTTAGTCTTTAAAAGTACCACAGGACTTTTTTTTGTTTCTTGAACTAGACTAACATGGCTACCTTCTTGGAACCCCTACATTGACTCTAGGTCAGCTGAAGATTTCCCTCACAGTGGAGTGATGCTCCTTCTTCTGGTCTCCATCACCTTAAGGACAGATGACACCTATAGTGCAGTGCAAACTGGCCACCACACACAGTCTGCCCTGTGTCTTTATTACATACTGATTTCTCATGGAGACTTGTTTAATAGATTAAGGCCTGAAGAAACCATTATGATTATTTAGTCTGGCTACCTGTCTGTAGAATAACATCCTGATTCAAGCCCAGTTTCACTCTGTGTGTCATAGCCCTGGCCTCTGAATACATCCTTATGTAAGTCTTTTAAGGCACCTCATACGTTGCTCCTACACTGTTTTAAACAGCACAAACTCATTTAGGGTAAAATGTCTACAATTTAAGAGGTAATATTCATCCCCTCCATAAGCAATCAGGCTGGCTGGTAGGGATCAATCTGGTTTCTCTTACTAATGAAGAAAATTGCAAATTTTTTCACACAAAACTTTTTGTTAATTACTTAAATGGTTCTCTGAAAAGTCAACTAGATTCACCAATGTCATCTAAAAATATGGAATTTACCATCAAGGAAAAAATCACTAGAACTTAATAAATAATCTTGCCATAAAATATTTAAATTAACCTATAGAATTCCACAGCAGTGATCCAATACTATATTAAATTCTAGAGGATAGTTTAAAACATAGATAAATAGGATTCCATTTATTAAGTTTGAGTAATTTCTATAACACTTCTTTTTAATTCCTTTAGATGATTCCTGGTTTAATCTACATTGAAATCTATGAGAGATTTCAAAGAAGAAACAACAATTCAGTTAAACTTCTCCCTCACAAGTGTATTAATGTGCCTGGTTTTGTTACAGAATTTTTAGAAAGTTATCTCCTCATCTCTCACCCTGGACAGTAGCAGTCCTGTTATGAAGTATAAACTCCTTAGTATTGTATATATTTTAGGAAGCTGTGTAGCCTACATAGATTGCCCTTCTCTCACCAGAGAGATCAGAATTACCCTTTGCACTTGCTTCCAACAAATTACTTGCTTTTCTTTTGCCAGAAAGAAAAAAATATATATCAGATGACTACGTTAAAAGCATGATAGACTCCCTAAACAATATGTCAAATGCTCTGCTTGTGCTCACATGTAATGTTTGTAACTGTGTTGGTCTTGGGATATTAGACAAAGTAGGTGAGGTCATATTTCTTATTAGACTAACTCAGGGATCAACAACCCAAAAGATAAGAGACATTTTAAAAAATTCCTTTAATAATCAAGTGTTTTGAGAGCCGCAATGGGTGTAGCCTTTTGGTGGGGGGAGCTGGGAGCAGGGTCTTGCTGCAGGTTCCCCAGTGTCAGGTGGAGAGCCTGGAGCCAGGCATGGGCCACTCCCAGGGTCTCCTGGTGGCAGGGAGAGCCTGGAGCCAGGAAAATATCACCCACAGGATCCTCCAGTGGCAAAGGAGGCCTGGAATTGCAAAGAGGCAGCCAAAGAACTGCATGTGGCTCTGGAGCCGCAGGTTACAGACCCCTGGACTACTGTTGGTGAGAGGGATGAGCTTTTGAGCTTATGCATAGCTCTTCAGTGTAATCATGAAAGCTCATTTCTCTCACCAATGGAGTTAGTCCAATAAAAGACGTTACTTCACCCAACTCATTTGTCCATGCTGATATATGGAAGGCAGATTCCTTTTCCTTTTAAAACTTGGTGCATAAATGTGTATTTAGTGTGAAATGTTTAAAATTACTTTTAAAAGTACCTTTATGCTTCTGTAGTGGGATAAAGGGGCCTTGGCATCCTTGAAAATCAAGGCTTTGATATGAATAATCTCATACTTTCTTAATGGGAAACAGCTCTTTATGTAACTCTTTTGAATTATATAATCATTGTGTAAAAGAAAAGATAAAGCCTAGTAAGTTTTAGGAAACTTGGAAAGAACCAGCATTTCTTTGCAAAGGACTAAACTATAATGGATTCATCTTGTGAAAATGACAGAAACAAAAAAGAACATGAATTATATAACCTCACAGAGGCTTCTCCTGTGACTCTTCATTGAACCAAAGCGTCTTTAGGGAAAGTCAAGAAGAAGATACTAGAAATGAGAGAGCACTGATGCCTTGATGCTTTAGACCAAAAAGATAAGAGAGGCTGATGAGGGACTCTTGTGGTGATGTCAATTAAAAGTCAATTACTTTGTAAAACACACCACCATGTGGGGGTGGGAAGGAGAAGAGATGCTCTGGTGCAAAATACGGAAAGGTTATTAAAATGGCTAGTAATTACTGTACCTGCAACCTAACTCATGAGGGAAAAAGATGCAAATTTGAAAATATTTAACAATAAAAGAGTGCTAATTGTATGGTAAAAATTAGAAAGTCCCCAAAAGAACAACATAACATTTAGTCAAATTATTATATTAGGAAAGTTATTACTGCCTAAGTGACAATAAACAAATAAAGTGAAATTAAAACTCTAGGCAAATTTGCCACTGTTGAGACTGAATTCCAAAGCATGTCACAATGAGAGAGCCAAGCAATATCCTTCAATTTCAACTAATGTAAAAGCATAAACTTCCAAAAAGTCTTCTCAAAAACTTTCTAGATGTAATTTGGCAAGCCCTTGTTTTTTCTTGACCTTACCTTTAATGCCTCAAAACTATTGCTTTATAGGAAGCAATGTAGTCTAGTGGATGGTTAAATGAATTAAGACACAGAAGACTTGATTTTTAGTCTTGAGTGAACTTGCACAAGTCATTTAATGTTTGCATGTTTCATATCATCCAGGTAGAAAATATAACTCTTATGGGCAATGACCGTATCTTCCTATTCAGTTTATTGCATGCTGCCAAGTTCCAAAGGGGCAGCTGTGTTAGTCTAGTTCAGAAAAACAAACCAGGAGTTCTGTTGCACATAAAGGCTAACAAATTTATTTATTGCATGAGCTTTCATGGGAGAAAATCCCACTTCAACAGATGCTTTGAAGATGGGGAACTTACAGAATGGGAGGATGTAAATGCAGGGAAGTTTAAGCAAATCAAAGCAGTTGTAAAGATTCAAACATGGGGGAACAGCATACAGAGGAAGATGAGGTCAAATCAACTATCGTCTTGAGAGAAAAATCCAATATCCCTATTAAGTCCTGAAGCAATGCAACCAAATTTGCAAATAAATTCAGTCTCAGCAGTTTCTCTTTGGAGCCTTGATCTGGGATTCATCTGACTGACCACCACAATTAGCAAATCATTAATGGAGTGATTATGAATATTGAAATACTGACCTGCTGGTTTTAGTGTTGTGATTTCTGATGTCAGATTTGTGCTCATTTATTCTTTTGCACACAGACTGTCTCATCTTCCTCTGTATGCTGTTCCCCAGCACAGCATCTGGGTTACACTATAATAATATTTAGACAAAACTACTGTAAATTGAAATCCTGTGTAAGTACTACAGGATTTGACCTTAACAACTTCACTCATTTCCTATGGAAATCAATGGGAATCTTTCAATTGTCTTCTGTAAGTTCAGGTCATAAGTCATCAACCTCTCAGGGGCATGTAACTTTCCTTTCACTGATGTGTTCTCCCTCTTTCAGTTGTACCTGAAACTGTGAGCCATTTTCAACTTCTTTGCTTCTAAAAATACATTTTTATTTTATTTCATAATACATTTCTGGAATATTTTGAGGGTCAAATCAATCTTGGTTGAAGGGAACAAAGTTTTACATAACCTTTAGTGTAACTCTCAAAAGGAATCACTCTGAGAAGAAAAAGTTAGCAACACTCAAATTAATATTGTTCTCATGAAGGTTAATCTATGACAAGATGATGGCTTCATTGCATCTAGGTGTGTGGACTTGCTACCAAAATTATTTGCTTCAATTTTATTCAAACACTGATTCCATAGGGAAGTGGGTTTTTTTTTCCTCTCCCCTTCAGCTACTTTTTGAGCAATTATAATTTCTACAAAGTAGGCCATGCTTGTTTCCTGTAGCAAATCAAAAGGATAGTAGTTAATAGCATATCGGACTGTCTTCAAAAATAAGTCAGATTGAGTTTGGAGGTGGTAAATAAATTCTACCTTTTTTTGAAAAACACTGAATCCTGTTTCTAGCTCTTTGAACATAGATCAAAATAAGGTGGATTAAAGTCAATATAAATCAAAGCGTGGTCTGAAATGTTAATGCACTACCTGTGTCACCGTTAGTATTTCTGTCAGAAATTCCTTTAGTTATCAAGGGGGTGGGAGAAGTCAGTTCTTGAGTATTTTGTTCATTTCAGATTGAAATATAGAAGCTCTAGGGTCGAGAGCCCTCAGTATATCAATAAAATGCAGGTCACTGCAAAGTTAAATTAAAAGTTTGGTAATGGGGTTGTAAACACATCTACTATATCCATTTGTCATTGCTGAGGGGAGGAGGTTTTGTATGAATTATACTGAAGTGTTGTGAATTCTCTTGAACAAGTCTGTTCATATTTATGAGCTCACTGCTAGGTGGAAAAAATACTCAGGCATTTTGGTGAATTAGAAGGTGAACTCTCCCACCTGGCCTCACTTCCATGTTTGCATTTTGCTAAAATTTTTGAGAAAGGACATTGTTCAAAGAAATATGCAAGGGAAATGAATTTTGCCTATAAGCAAAATGTTTTCAAACAAAATGAGTTTTGGGAAGAAGTTCATTTCTGGATGAACTTGTAAATGGGGTTTAACCGTTCTTTGCCTCAGTTTCCCTGGCCATAATATTAAGAATTTTCCTTCACTAGAGCCTGAAAGACAGAATTCATTAATACTTATAGGGCAGGTCTGGAGGGATAGCCATGTTAATCTGTATGCAGCAAAAACAATGAATGTCCTGTGGCACCTTAAATACTTCTGTCTTTTTGGTTGGTTGGTTGGTTGACTGAGTGGCTGGTATTTTTAGAGCTATTCTAGATACTTGGATGGAAGGGACTATAGTAATGCAAAGTTTTATTTATTATTAGTTACACACTTCCTGGTTATAATGATACTTATAGAGGTCTCAATAGCTGCTGTTAAATGCTGAGCTTTGTTTAAAATCTAGTCACTTTATTTAGGTTCTTAAAATCAAAAATCTGTCTTCAGTTATGAGAAGCAGTCACTTTTTGAAAACCCAGTCTCATGTACATGCTGATTAATACAGCTGATCCTAAAATGGAAATTCGTGTTCATTTGAAATTTCATAAATGTGCACTGGAAGACTTGAAAAGGACATTTTTTTTTCCTTTTAATTGCAAGCAGCTTGTGGACCAGCAAGCTATCCTCAGGTTGTCTGATTTGCATAAAGAGTTTTGGAGGATTCAGTGTGATCCTGCAGAACACCGTTATTCTGTCCAATCAGTGTTTTCTGATGGAAGACTGCTCTGGCAGAAAATTTTCAACTAGCTCTTTACCTTCAGTAAGTATCATTCCTGAATAAGGATTTTCTTGTTTAAAAACAAATACAAGAAACAACAAAAGCTACGCTGTACAAACAATTAACAAACATGTAATATTTAACTGGTGCTGTGATTTATTATCTGTCCTTAATGCTCATTGCATTTGTGTCTGAATAAAAATACACTCTGACATTTGGGCATGGCATACAAGGAATTCTTTGTACAAATCCCAAATATTATGGAAACGAGGATTTTCTGTCTGTTATACTGTCACAATCATTCAGAAACTTTAAGAACAGTCTAATATTAACACTAGCTAAAAGTGTGATCCTAAATCTCATGATTCTTTGGGTTGACCCATGTGCAGAAGGCCTGCATGAGTCACTTAAATTTCTCTAAGACCTCAAAATATAGGTCTAAGTTAGGCAGAGGTCTTGCACTGAGATGAATGTTCAGAGATGAATTTCACCCCAGTGGGAGTAAAAGCTGCAGAACTGTGCCCCAGATGGTGAACATCTCAAAATAGTTTGCAGCTGTCTGAATTATTATGCTTTAGAACTTGGCAAATCTCCATCAATATCAGATTTTCAATTGGGCTCCCAAGGATATTACATTTTCAATCACAAAACAACTCATTACTGTGACAGAACTTGAGATTCACCATTCACTAGTATATAAAAGAGGTAAATGATACTAAAAGCAGTCATTTGCTTTTTCTGTTTCTGGTATAATAAGGTGACTGGATACCTAGATTGTAAAAGAACATGCATGATCTCTTATTGTAGGACCATAGATTAATTGGATATATATACTTGTGTGTGAGGTGGGGCTGGTATAAAGTAAAGAACTGTTCTGTAAGTAACCCTAAGACATAACGAATACCACTTTAAATCCTGGAGGATACAGCTTTCTACTACGATAATGATCTATCTGTAATGAACCTTGTCTTCTTGTTATGAAAGGGAATCATCAGCCGTAGTTGTTGCACAAACCTACTGTGCATCTGTCTGGTGGAATGCTTTTCCCAGATGCGCAGATTTGTTTGAAGGTAATTGACAAACTGTATCTGAGTTTTCAGTATGCTTATGTGATAAAGGAAAGGTGCTTTCCCTGATAAATAATATATTTGATGGCATTTCTGTCTTAAGACATCTTTTTGTCTTCCTTGCTTTTCAAAATATGTGTTTCAATTCTTTGCTGTTCCATAGATGTCCTGTGTGACCTTGAGCAAGTCATTTAGCCTCTCTGTGCCTCAGCTCCCATCTGTAAAATGGGGATGATAATTTTCTACCTCATAGGAATGTTGAGGATGATAAATATATTAAAAATTGAAGTATTTTGAGATCTAGTTTTAAAAAAAACAGGCATTATTACTGATTTTGATAGTTGTGCAGGCTTCTTAGTATTTCTGTATGATTCCTTTGAAATAAGTATGTTTTGAAATAAGTATGATATAAGCATCTTTATAAGTTTTTTGCAGTACCCTAGTTGTGTGAACACTCAGCCACGTGTAAATCACTGTTCCAGATGATCTCATGATTGATTAATTTGTGATACGGGTGTGACAGACTGCTCCCTGGTTCTGGTCCAGTCTGCTGCTTTGATTGCACAATCCCCACTCCTGAATGCCGATTCACCCCACTTTGCCAGGTCATCATGCACTCCTGAGTCTGTCCACACCAGCATCCTATGTGTAGTTGGTCCCAGGAAGTTGGGGTGCAGCACATGTGGGGTGGTCCCCAAACAAGCAGCCCTAGCCCCAGATACCACAGTGGGAACTTCTGTCTTACAAGGACTGGGACCTTTCTCCAGTCCCCATACATTCATGTCCGTCTATTTAACAAAGAAATGAATCATGGCCAGCCTTCCTCACTCATACCCTCTAAAGTCTATACAACTTTAGATAAAATAACTATCAGTTTATTGATCAGGATTTGGTTTTAAGTGAGTATATAACAAATAGGAGCAGAATCATTTAATAAATAGAAGATACAGCATGCATACTAAATTAATAACACTATTACAAATATGCTCATCTAACCAACCAAGTCCAGCTGTGATGGTTTGTAGCCGTACTCTGCCTATTTCTAGACAGGGTCCAGTTCTTCTTGTAGATGTTTCAAGATGGAGTGTCCATGGCAAAAAGCTTTGAGCCATTCAAAGCGTTCTTCTTTGTTTCTAAAATCCATTAAACCCCTCACCTCTTGCCAAGGTGCTTCTTTTGTCATGCATCTCCCTGGCCTCTTTGCTTGCTCACATACAGGATGCTGCAAGCAGCATGATACCATAGTGCTCATGTAGAATATGTTAGGAGTATTTATAAAGGAACCTTGCAAGGCATAATTGGTATCAACTTATACAATCACAGTGCAAAAGTGAACAGAAAAATCATATAAGTCATAACACCTGGGTGCATGGATGTGCATCCCATGACAATGGGTGTCCATAAATTGCATTGTTTTGGAGAAGTAATCTCCCCATAATGAATGTTAGTTGACCATAATGATTTTAAAGTACAAAAAGCACATCATATATTTCTATATCAAGATTCCAGGTAACCTTCTCCCATAATTTATAGCGTCAGGATTCAGCTCGCATAACTGTTGCAGAGATGTCAACCAGCCAGTGCTTTTAATTTTTTTGTTTTATCACATTTGACACTTATTCATAACTCAAAGAGGAAGAAGTCCATTTAGATTACCATTATAGCCTAATTTAAGGTACTCTACTACTGCCAGTGCACTGATCTAATGTCCATCCAAATTAATATAATGTCAACAAATTTTGGATTAAGTCAGCAGAAGGACTAGGGAGGTGTCACTCTGGAACACATGATACATAGCAATTGGCTTCACTTACAGTGTTGGTGGGGTATTTAGTGTACTCAGTGAAGAACATCACATGTTGTATGTGTAGGACCCAGGGATCTTGAAAGATTGTTGATCCTTGTAACGGTGGAGAAACGTCTGCAGGGTTTTGCATCTGTTGTGACGGAGTCTAGTGTTCCTTTGAGTTGGTGGGTCCTGGTGGGTGGGAGCTTGCTTCTGCTGCTGAGCTTTGCAAAGTTGGGTGGGGGGACGGGGAAGACTTCTTTCAAGATCAGTCCTCATCAAGTATTGTTTATAATGGTTCAATGATACACCATCTTGGTTCCAGTGAGGGGTAATATGTGACAACTAGGGGTATACAGTCAGGATTATTTTTTTTGTATTGAAGCAGATTGTCTCAGAGTATTTGGTGTTCTATTATAAAATTATATGATAAGATCCACCTCTGTTTAGTGAAGGTGCTTTTAAGTCCATTAAGTTGTTTACCCTGGACTTTCTCTTTCGTGCATATTTTGTTGTATCTGAGTACCAGGCATATAGATAAGATTTCTAGGTGTGTTTGGAGTGGCTACTGGATCTGTGAGATAAGTGTGACGATACATGAGTTTCTTGTGTATTGCCATCCATAGGGTTCCATTGTTGAAACAGATTGTTGTGTTCAGGAAGCTGATGCTGGGGTGGGGGTGATCTGGAGACAGCTTGACAGATCAGTGGTGACTGCTGAAGTTGTCTTCAAAATCTTTGAGGGAGTTTAGGTTATCTCTGCTTAGAGAATGTAAGTATTATTGATGTATCTTAGATATACTATTGGTTTTGTGGTGCATTTGTTGAGAAATGCTTCCTCAAAGTGGCTGATGAAGTGACTGGCACATTAAAGAGCCATCCTGAATTATTCTGAATTTGCCCAGCCCTACAACTATTTCATTACTCTTTCTCTGAAATTAAAACGTACTGCTAAAAAGTGAGTACATTAGTTACCTTAGACTAAAAAACTATGTCCCTGTGATTCTGCAAAAGGAGTCACTTTTATAAATGGTTGAAACTATTCAAAAGTCTAAGCATAAGGATCTAGAAAGGTTGCTGGGAATACGTCAATTATTCCTGTATACTTATAAACAGCAAAAAAAGACACATACATATTCACCAGGTTGCAGAGAAGCAATGTTTATATTAACCACTGACTGTTACTGAAGTTTTCTGTTAACATCTGCATGGCTCAGCTTACTAATGCCACATGGAATGATGGATAGGTAGGTATTAGAAAGCCTGCCTGAAGGGCTGGTGCTAACATTTATGACTTCAGCGTTCCTTCTGTTACATTAGTATGGGCATTACTGCACTTGTCAAGGATTTTCTGACCTCTTTTGGAAGAGGATAGGATGATGCTCTAGGTCTGAAGTGAACAATGAACTGTGAGTAAGTGGATAAACTTTTGGGCTTGAGGTTTTCCAAATGTTGAGTCCTTTAATCTGTTTTATGTCTAAAAGATTGCATTTACCAGTTCACCCAGAGCTTTGAATAAAGAAAGAATTCCTAGTACTAGTACTTGATCCAAATAAATAAAAACTGCATTGAGGAAGATTACCTTTAAGGGCTGTGACTTCCCATTGTTCCAGGGCACTATCTTGAGTTGTATAATGGGAAGACTGATACCCTGATTTTCTGACGTGCTAAGCACCTGCAGCCCATGATTCAATATTCAGGCCTCTGTTGTATGCAAAATGTATGGAAGAAATGGCATTTTAAAGAACATGCTGAAGTAAAGTTAAATAAGAACTTGATATACTGTAGTGAAGAGTGCTTGTGCGATTAATCTATTGTGTCAAAGGGACTGGAGATTTTAAACGATTGCAAGTCTTTTCACATTGGCAATTCCAGAGGGAAATTCAAAGATTATATTATTCATCAATCAGAAGAGTGGCATTATGGGTGAATTCAAAGATGTTAGTAGCCATCCATCAGCATTACATAGACTAGCAATTAATCTCATCCTGCTATGTAACAAAAGCAGGTAAAACAGCTTGCAGAAAATACACCATATGTGCATCATATGGGTATATATCACCAAGTAAGTAATCAGTATTCACACAGTGGGACTGACTCACCCTAGTTCTAGGTGAAGAAGTGAGAATTGTACCTTGCCACACTCCTAGAGGATGCAGGTTGAAGAGAGTGCAGGTGGTGGTTGCTTCACTGCCTTTCTTCTGCACATACAGACATTAGTGCATCCCCTTATCAGTCAGTGCAGCTCACTGAGACTGCAGAGTTCAGTGGTCTTTGACACCGTGACATTTCCCTGGGGAGGCTGTTCCACTACTGAGTGCTCACAGTTACCCTAGCAGTAGCCATCTCTGAGGACTAACTCTAGGTTTCACTTTGCGTCCAGCGATGATGCACACCACTACTGATACGTGTTTTTTAAAGTTGCTTTTTTTTTTTTGATATAGTGCCTGAGTTTCTGCTCTAAGCACAAATATATTTCATCGTAGTGCCTGTTTGGAACAAATCTCTTCTGAGGCTGTCAAGGGGTTAATAAACTTTGGCTAGAAAATAATTCTTTTCATATGTTTTTTGTCTCTAGCCTTGTGATTACCCTACTTAACATTCATTAGGATTTTCAACAGAATTGCATAGCAGTTTTTATTTTCCTGAGACGTCTCAAGTTTTGATAATACAGCAGTAGATTGTATTGGGTTCCCATATCTCTATCACTTCATTTATTGTTAGATATATTCTTATGGCTCTGATCTAGCAAGTCCATTCTGCTGTCTTTTTGAGATGACAGAATGGAATTTTCTTTGTTCAGCTATAATTAATAAAGATATTCCCCAAGGAAGTATTTTGAAAATGCATACAACGAATCACTATTGCAGGATACAGTGCTATTTACACTTCTTCTAATATAAAACCCTGTTTTCATCAGAAACAATCAAAACAATGGCCTTTGTGATGCAGACTAAGGGACAGAGAGAGAGAGCTCTACAAAATTCACATGGGGGAAAATTTAGCCATTGTGCAAGAGCCAGCATGGGGCTTATGTATCTCTGAAGTCTCACTTCAAACCTCAGAATAGAGCTTATTTGAGATTTTTATGCACATGGAGGCATTGCACTGTTCCTCTGCAGGGGTATAAATTATTATTATTAGAGGAGTACAGGGGCTACAATCCCTGTGTTGCAGGGTCAAGAGAGATAAGATCCAAACTCTGTGGAGTGATAAGGAGCAGTTTATTCAGTTCAGTATGTAATCCATTTGTTCCCCTTCACCTCATGACCAGAACTGAGCCCTGAGTTAACTACTTCACAACTTCTTATTCAAAATGATACAAAGATACACAGACTATTTACTATACTATTAAACCCCTTATTTGGTAACATAATTATGAAATGAATATTCATAATTATAGGAGGAATATAATTATGCCTGCCTCTGTTGTTATTTACAGCTTTAGCTTACAGAGCGTAGGCTCTTTACCTTGAAACATATTATCTTTGTGACAGAAATGACTACAGACTCAATCAAGAAATGAGGGAATAAAAAGAGGAGGAGGGAATTGCAACTTTTCCCTAGCAGGCCTGCGAAACCAAGATATAACACACTCCTGCCACATTTTTTTGTCCAGGTGCTGATATGGAGAATTATTTGCCCTCTTGTAATCTAATGCCTTCTTAACTTCACAGTTTGCTCCCCCCACCTCCTTTCCTAACTCCAAGACTCGAAAACTACTCTATGATTAGCATAGGGTTTCAGCTTGTGTATTTATTGCTCCTTCAGCCCAAATCTGGTGTCCTGCAGACAGCAATTTGTGCCCAAAACCTATGCCCAACCTTGGCCCCCAAGAAATTTGGCCCGCTGCTGACCTCCTTTGTCCCTGTGTCTGCACCCAGGAGCTCTCAAGAATACTTTGCCAAAAAGAAAGTAGAAACTAATGAGAAAAATGAAAAGTCATAGCTTCACTTCTGCTCCCCAACAATCCAAATTTATCTGGTCACCCACTGGAGTATGCTGCAGTGCCAGAAGCAGAATTGAAAAATTATATTTCCCCTTGTACTCAGGGAGCTCTGGGAAATGTTGTTTCTCTGAAGCAAAACCTCTCTCAAAGCTTTCCTTGAGACTGAGTGGAGTGAGTCCACATCCTTATGCACATGCACCACACAGGCAGCACAAAATTAAATCTAGCCTTAAGTGACATTCACAAGAGCATATGGTCCAACAGACACTGAGCCAACAGCTAGAACTTGGGGGTTCCTGCTTCCTTCACCCACTCTCAACCCATTAGAATATATGGCTTTTCTCACCACTTTGTATGCTGTTTAGTCTCAATTTTCTGCAATAATTGAAATAATGAATGTTATGGGCAGTACTTCTTGCATATTTATTTATTTTTTCAATTTGTTCTAAAACGTGTATTTGACATTCTAGGCTCTTGTGAAAACCTTTAAAAAATAGAATTAGAGGTTTGTTATGCATGATACTTACCCATCTACCCAGAAACCAATCAATTTTAGAAAATAGAGATGACTCATGTAATCAAATAACAACCAATTGTGCCAAACCACTCCAGATCCTTCACCCTAGCTTTAGACAGTGGAAGACATTTGCTGATTATAGTCATCTACTCTAGATGCTGCTGTTAAGCGCGGGTGACAAGAATGGCATTTCCATAGCAAGAGGTAATGCTAGAAACTCTTAAATGTTCAGTTCAGCTTTGTGGGCTCCAGAAGCCTAGATGACTTGGAAAGCTTGGATTCATATCCATGAGTTTTGGGTTATTATCAGAACTGAGCTGTTTGGTGTTAAATTACAAATGTTCACTTTCTGAAGACCTACCTGGCCCCTCTGTTCTCTCAAACATCCTATCTTCACTCTCTCAGTGGAGTCGTAATTTTACACTAAAGAGCGATGAACATTTTCATGATTGTTGTTTTTAATTAGTGTAACAATTTGCTGATCCTGTTTCTTTTTCTAATAACACAGAATCTACAGGATGACCTACTTCTGATTTCAGCTGCAAGAAATAGTAGCAAAAGGACAAAACTGTCAGTGTTTTGGATGACTTTTGTTCAAGTAGACTTGAAACATAATTCTTGCCAGTATCACAACTCTGGATTTAATAATTCCCAAGACATGTCACGCATCTAAACTGACAATGCTTTGAAATACATAAACTGCCTTCTACTTCTTGCATCACAACAGCTATTTTCCCCCATAAGGCCCTCTGCATTTCATCATTCCTTTCAAATATTTAGCTACCCTAGTTTTGTATATTAATAACCATAATAAAAATGAATAAACATCACCAAATACAGCTTAATTGAAAATGAAGCTTAAACTAGGGCTCCTACCCCTTTATCTACCAAGATATAATCTTTGTTCTCTACCTATTTTAAGATAGTACAATAATGCTTGAAATACATTTTCTCTACACATTCACAATCCTTAAGCCTTTAAAACTACTTGAGCTAAGAGCTTAATATGTGATGCAGGGAATGCATTAAATTCTGTTTTCCTTGCAGAGTTTAGGAACTGGAGCAGGAAACAGATTAGGAGTAATGTAAATTACACTCCTTCTGGGAACAGCAATCTGAGAAATAAGGTTTGCAGTCCCCATATTATCTAGTATAAGGAAAGGTCACAAGGAGAGGTTTGCAGTCCCCATATTATCTAGTATAAGGAATGTATAAGGGATGGGGGTGGGGAGGGGATGAAGCTCATGAATCTAAACCTTGCTGTCTGTCCTTCCTTAATTTATAATTGCTTGATGACATTAAACAGTCAAGCACTGGCAGAAAACAAGGAATGTTGAAAGGGATAGTGCTTCGTAATATATACTGTGCAAGGGGAGGGGAAATGAGAGGATTTTTGTGTAGTTTTGTTTTGTGGACCAATTATTCCACAGCTTCTTACTTCAGGGTTTTTTTGCACCTTGCCCTGACTGTCTGTTACTGTCATTGCCCTAGACGAGGTACTAGACAAATGATCCAATATGGCAATTTGTAGGCTCCTAAGGTTTAGTCAATAATAATGAGATCCTTGTGATGCTACTATTTTTGTAAAGACTTTTCCCGATGCTATGAATGATAGGACAGCGGAAAACCAAACCAGTACAAATAACTCTTTTCACTGAGCCATGCAGATTATTTTATTCAAATAGTGATTTGCCCTTGACTAAGATTATTAATCTTTGTGCACCTTAGCTTTCCCAGTTGTAAACTGTAAAACACTGACACTTTGGGTATGTCTACATTTCAGTAAAAGATAGAGTGGTTTGGGTCAGCTGACTTGAGCTTTGGTTGTGGGGCTAAACATTGCAGTGTAGATATTTGGGGTCAGACTGCAAACAGGGCTTTGAAACCTCTCAGTTGTTTGGCTCTCAGAGGCTAGGCTGCAATCCAAGCTTGAACAGTTATACTGCAATTTTTAGCTTTGCAGCCTGAGCTCTGCAATCCCAAGCTAATTGACTCCATTCTGAAACTTGCAGGTTTTTATTGCCATGTAGGTGAACTCATAGAGGCCTCAAATCCATGATCAGATCTGCATGGGTGAGTTTATCATTAAAATCATTTAAGCTTTATCCAGACATAAATGTCTACCTATGCAGGTTGATAGTAGGATTGAAGCCATATACCTTACCTTGCAGATGTTCGGACTTCAGTGTCTGAACAGTACTAGGACTCATAGGCTATGTTCACACACAAGTGCTTGTTTCGAAACAAGCCTGTTTCAAAATAAAGCCTTATAAAATAAAGCCACTGGTTTTGAAATAAGCCTCCTTTCGACAGCAAAGTGGGTTTAAGCTTTTTCGAAAGGAGGGCTCTTGCTTCAAAACGAGGAGCTCCCTCCTTTCGAAACAAGAAAATGTCTTTTGGACATAGGGACTTTTATTTCGAAACAACCAGTGTTGTTTCGAAATAAAAGCCCTGTGTGAACACACCCATAGAAGGTTCATTGAAATGTAAAGGAAAAGCAAAATTACTTCCTGATATCTACCATTCCCATAGTAGGAATGTGTACAGAACATACTTCAGTGCTGTAAACAATTTCATATGGCTAAGTTTAATTCCTGATCTCATTAACTTAAATACATTCTACCTCCGTGTCAGTGGTGGAGCTTTCATTGACTTCAATGGTGCCTTAAATCAGTGTTTCTCAACCATTGTGCTGGGACACATTACTGTGTCACCACACAGTGGTAAGTTTGTGGCGAAGAACCAGGGAGATAGCTGAATTTGGTCTGGGGTGGCTGGGCTGTTGTTTTCTGAAGTGCAGTGGTTCCCAACCTCTACTCCAAATGCACTCATGAATATTCATAAGCCGATCCAGAACTCTGAGTAGTTTTTCAAAAAATTCCATGGTACACCTGCTGAGGCCTGATGGCACACCTGTGCCATGGCACATGGGTTGGGAAACACTGCTGTAGGGTGTCTGTCCAATTATCCATTTACTTATGTCATGGTTTCACCATTGTAATAATTTCCAAAAGAACATTTCTCAGAAGTAAAGTTGTTACTGATTAGCATGGAGAATTGCATTCTTTACTTAATTTTCCAGAGAATTTATCAAAATCCAATCCCTTACCAGGACTAAATAATACTGTACTTTCTACAATTATTTTATTTAATATTTATAAAGCAGTAGCACAAAAAAGCCCTAGTTAGGACTGGCGTTTCATTGTCCTAAGTGCAACACAAACACGAAGACAGACAGACAAATCTCTCCTTCAATATAGAAAGAGAAGTTGCCCAAATGATTTATAATGCACTTCATCAGATTTTCTTCCCCAAAAACTCATCTGGTAAATATTTTTGTTAATCTTTAAAAGTGGCACCCAACTCCTTGTTTGTTTAGCTGAACTATTTCCAAAGGGATAGCCGTGTTAGTCTAGTCCAGCAAAAAAACCAACCAAACAAAAAAAACCCCCAACAAACCACAAGGAGTCATGTGGCACTTAGACTAACAGATTAATTTTTCGCATGAGCTTTCGTCGGAGAAAATCCCACTTCGTCAGATGCTTCGAAGATGGGTGAACTTACAGAATCGAATGAAAATAAACTAGTCTAACACGGCTACCCCTTTGGAAAGTATCATGTCAGTTGGCCTTTGTTGTGAAAACTACTGATTTAACAAGAGTTTTTTTTGTGGACTGAGGTGGCTAAAGAATTCAGTTCTTCATGTCTTTTGTACTGATTGGGCAGAGTAATGCAATAATGCCTGATAGGGGAAAAGGAGAAAGAATCTTCTCTAGATGATCACTTAAATTTTGTTCAATTATATTTAACTTGTGGCTTGACTCATTAGCACCTTTCAGTCCCTTTCAAACCTCAAGGAGTTGTGTGGCACTTTAAGACTAACAGATTTATTTTTTGCATGAGCTTTTGTGGGAGAAGATCCCACTTCCTCAGATGCTCACCCATCTTCGAAGCATCTGAGGAAGTGGGATCTTCTCCCACGAAAGCTCATGCAAAAAATAAATCTGTTAGTCTTAAAGTGCCACACAACTCCTTGTTGTTTTTCTACTGGACTGGACTAACACGGCTATCCCTTTAAAATCTGACATGGATATAATTCTCATGAACTATTAGCTTTTCTTGGTTTAGGGAAATAAAGTAATTTCTGAACATGTTTAGTGCACCTCTATGTTACCTCAGAAGAAATCATTGAAGTCTCATTCAATTTTTCACATTAATTCATAATCTTTGCCCAGCCTGGCAAGTCCAACAACTGCTTCTGAGAAAATGATATTTCTACATCTTGTGGCTTGGGGTAGAGACAGGGGCTGCACCTGGGACAGTGTAAATGAGGGTGACTGATGTTCGTTTAACATTTCCAACAAACTCTTAGGTAAGGAGGACATAATGGAGGGGATCTTGGATCATAGTACTCAGTTTTTTGCTAAATTCTGATGTACTCTGCCACCTTCCACCCAAAAGTGAGGGGGTTGCATCTCTCACAATGTCAACAGTTGTGCTGCTGTTTGGTCTGCCAGGCTATGCTAACAAATCTATTGATCCAGCTGAGAAAAAAGGTCCAGTGCTGCTCTCGTTGAACTTGCATAAGAATGGCTGCAGTGGGTCAGATCAATAGCCCGTCCAGCCCAGTATCCTGTCCTCTGTCTGTTGCTAATGAACAGAGAAATTTCTAGTGATCCACCCACTACCATCCAGTAATAGCTTCTGGCAGGCAGAGGTTTAGGGATACCCGGCACATAGGACTGTATCCCTGACCATGTTGGCTACTGATGGACCTATCCTCCATGAACTTATGTCATCCTTTTTTGAAACCAGTTATACTTTTGGTCTTCATGGCAATGAGTACCACAGTTTGACTGCATTTAGTGTGAAGAAGTCCTTCTTTTGGTTTCTTTGATATGAGCTGCCTATTAATTTCATTAGGTGAGCACCAGTTTGTGTGTTAAGTGAAGAGGTAAATAATGCTTTCCCTACACCAGTCATGATTTTATTGACCTCCATCTTATAATACTTTTCCCTTTAGCGTTCTCTTCTAAGATGAACAATCCCAGTGTTCTTAATCTCTCCTTATATGGAATCAGTCCCATACCTCTAATAATTTTTGTTTCCCTTCTCTATTCCTCTGTAAACTCAATGGCTTAATTCCAAATGCTTTCAGTGGGAGCAAGTTCAATAATATTACCAAAAGGAAAATTGCTCCTACCTCCTTCATCTTAATGATAGGTGAACCTCAATTTCTTGTCTTTTTTAAAATTTGACACTTTTGGGAAATCAAATACAAAAAATAAATAAAAGGCAATCTAGCGTCAGCAGGTGTGGCTCTACTGACTGCAGTGGTACAATTCCAGCTGAGGAGCTGGCTCTATTGTTGAAACAGCACATTAAGGTTGCACAGTTAAAAATCAGAAAATCCTGAAAAACAAAAATGCAATGTGTTTGGTTTTGCTTATTTGTTTTTTATACGGTTTGAATCATTATTTCTTTTCTTGAATCTTCTAAATTTTTACTTCATAATATTTATTTTGCATTAACAAGGTTTTGTGTTGCCTAGTATGGTTCTTAATAAAGGGGGAAATGAGAAAAAGGCGTTGTTTTTGAGAGCTTTTACCATTATGCTGTAAGAACAATGGTGCGGGAGCAGTCAGGTAAATATGGGCAAGTAAATTATCAGAAAGTGTAGTGAAATTAGAAGACTTTGATGAAAGATGTGATTTAAGTAATGCATGTTCTAGGGACAAAAAAGAACAGTTCTCCACGTGAATGCATATTAATCATCCCAGTGTATGTGCTTTGTTGGTAGCTGATAAGCATATGATTTCTTTGTTTCTTGCCACTCTCGATGGCCTGCTTCAGAGCTAGCACCCATATCACTCTGTAGGAGAGTGAATCTCTCTGCTGTCAGACAAAGCCATTGATTGAATTTTTAATGTCTTGACTTGAAAGTATAGTAATATTTCGCACTTATGCCACATAGCAAGTTTCTTCCAGAAAATTCTCTAGCACTTTAAAACCACATTCATCAAGGATCACTGAAATGAAGGCAGCCTACAGCTGAGAATGAGAGTCCAAATTTTAGACCATGAATACCATGACCAACACCTAGTATAATCAAATATATTCTCCAGATATTTAATATCCTTCAGAGGTGGCTTTTGATTTAGATACTTCATCCTTAAGACCCATACATTGAATGGAGCTCAGCAGAGGCTTGATCTTGAAAAATAACCTTTGCTTATATGCTTATGTGCAAATAACTTGTTGTGCTTGCAAATGTTGCCATTTAGCCCTCTAAGTATCTGAATGAACCCACAAAACCGACGTATGGATATTGGAGTTCATCCAGGTCATACTGAAGCTTGAAGGAAACAGATCTGAATACGGTAGCCTTCACAACACCAATTCACTATCTTAAAGTGTCGAACCATTTTTCTATATGTTCCTGTTAACTTTTACATTGTAAAACAAAAGGATGTGAGAGCACATAGGTCTAAATTCTACCATTAGTTACTAGTAACGTTCCATGGGTTTTCATGGATTAGGTGAGAAAGGAGTTTGGCTTGTATTTGCCTCTTGAGTATATTGTACATTCTGGCAGTTTGCTGCAGTGTAGTGTTCAAGATTTTGAACCTTTTTTGGACAAAAACATAGTTTTCTGTACTGTCTGAATTTTAACTTGCATGTGGCAATTGATTGGGTTTACTGATATGAATAAGCATTTAGGATGGGACTAGAGATCCCATCAAAATCCATTAATCATATGTTGTACCTTCTATTGAATAAATAGCTTACCTTTCCGGACCAGATGTTTGACTGCCGCATCTGTCATTAGAATGTGATTCTTGCAGACATTCTGTAGGCTAAACAACTGGTACAGAGGATCCTTGAGACTTCCTTACTGTGCTACAATGTCATCTGATCAAATTGCCTGGTATGCTGTATGTAACCTTAAAGAATGTAATCTGGAAATTCCTTTCTGATTAGAATAGCCTGAGTCTGTGGAGCAATTGATATTGTTCCTTACAATGTGTGTCACATTTCCCTTTTGCTACATGGGGAAACGTGATGGTAGATAAAATTCAGTTGGGCAAGGCGCATTGGAAAGATGAGTTTAGCTCATCTGCATGGATGGACTCGTTACTTGTAATTTATCAAGGAAAAAATCGAATGTAGACTGATTGGTGAAGATGTTTCTTATATGCAGATAAAAAAGGCAAATGATAAAAGGGCTGCATTACATTGGCCATGATCCAGCAAGACCTTTTAACACATGCCTTAAATTACAAAAATGTTAATGGTGTCGTTGACTTGAAAGCAGGAATTGATCAAACTCAACCTAGGTAATCCCATGTGTACAGTTTTTTTTGGTATGCTTATTTTGAACGAATATCACAATGCAAATACATCATCCTGTGTATAATGATTTTGAACTAAGAGATCGACAAATGTAGCTGTACAAGTGATCATTTAGCAATTTTTGTTATAATGTTGCTTTTTTCTTTTACTTTTATTATAGAACAGTGAAGTTATGTTATGTAGACTATTATCACTTGTGAATATGTGAAACTTCAAATTCAACTGCAGACAAATATCTGTGAAATTTATTTAGAGCGAGAGAGGGGATTTGATAGCAGTCTTCAACTTCCTGAAGAGGGGGTGGTTCCAGAAAGGATGGAACAAGGTTGTTCTCATTGGTGTCAGATGACAGAACAAGGAGCAATGGTTTCAGTGACGGATGTCTAGTTTTGCTATTAGGAAAAACTTTTTCATTAGGAGTGTGGTGAAGCACTGAAATGGATTGCCTAGGGAAGTGGTGGAATCTTCATTCTTAAAGATTTTTAAGGCCTATCTTGACAAAGTCCTGGATGGGATGACTTAATTGGATAGATACCCTCCTGAAGTTCCAGCCAACACTAACCTCTAACTTTATGAAATCATTTTCGTCCCCATAGTACAACACATTTCCTTATTTTCTGGAACTAGTTTTTCCTTTTTGTTTTCTAAACAAAGGACGATATTATGCTCCAAACTCTAGATTATAGTATGTATTTGAAAGTAAAGGCTTTGTAAAAATGGGGAAAATATTAATTAACTTCTCATAATAAATGAATTATCATATATCTGAGGGCTCATATTGTAACCATTATAATTTATTAGAGAATAGCCTTAGCTATGTAGAAAAGATGGGACCATCTGCAGTCTGTTCTGAGTACAAGAATTAAACACAATGGAAACATGGAATAACTGGTAAAATTATGCTGCCTTATGGCTCAATAGAGCTAAATGTTGCATAACATGTTCTTAGTTTTTTATTTCTGCAGTGTTCCACTGCTCAAATTTAACTAAAGAATCTTCCAGAATGAGGTGCACTGTTGCTTTGAAAACATTATTTCAGCAACAAATCATAGAAATCTCCACATACACAATCTGGAAAACAAAGTCTGCATAACTTGAACTACTGATAAACTGCAATAGTTTAAGTTTGTAGTTCATTTCAGTGGCTGTTTTTAACATGCAGTTGCAAGAGTACACTATTAAAGTAACTTCATGGGTTATAAGGGAGAAGGTGATGAAGAATGGAATTTCAGGAAATGACCATTTATGACAAGTGAAGGCCTTGAACAAAATTGGCTCAGGTTTTTTCTTTCCAGGCCAGGTTTTCAAAGATTCATGAAACCTACAAAGAATAAACCCCCATGATGACAGGACCTACAATAACCTTTCAGACTGATACATGTTTCCTATTTGCAGCTGACTGTAGAAAGAAGATGGCTCATTTTACTTCCCCTGTCAGAAAACAGAGGACCACATCCTCAGCTGGTTCAAACTGATAATGCTCCTTTTCATATGCAGCTGAAGATTTGACTCCCACTTTTACAATTGGTATGTAGTACTTCAGGGACTATTTCCAACCATTACAAGAGTATTAGAAGACAACTACCAGCAATGACTTGCAGCATCCATTACTTGATATTATAGTTACCTGAAATTTCCTCCAGAATTCCCATTAATAAGCAGTCGTCTGATAGTCAAATTGTATGACTGCAGAGTTCAGTTGTTCAAGAAAAGGCCTGAAAATAAAACCAGCCTTTCAATTATTACTCATTCAGCACCATACAGAGACAGATTAAATTATATTACTAGTTCAGATTGTATTAAATAAAGGATCCCAGATCAGCAGCATGCTGTGTTATGACAGTGTCTTGACATTGTGTCAGAACGTTGTGCCTCTTGAATTGTGGCACCATGATGCAAGTTACATTATACCTTGCAGTGCTTTTGTCACAATGAATGATGAAACTGCTGCAACAAGAAGGCCCTTTAGGACATGGAGTCCAGGAAGGAGAGTCTCAGCTGGTGTAAATTATCATTCACGTCACTGCCAGGGCTGCACTGACTTTAATGGAGGTATGGTGACGTGAAGCAGTTTGGGATCTACCCCCAGCTCCATGGATGTGTGCTGGCTCCGAATTTAAAGAGTAAAGGAGAGGCAGTATTACAGTTACTTAAGAGAAGGGAGATAAATGAAGAGTAAAGGGAAGAAAAGGTTATATCTACATCTAGAATTTTAGTTCAGACTTGCTCGTCCAAACTAAAATAGCCTGAGGCTAGTTTGGACTAACTGCGGCTTTTTAGTTCAAACTAGCCATGCATCCTAGTTTGAACTACAATGCACAGCTAGTTTGAACTAATGGCTTAGTTCGAACTTTTCAGTTTGAACTAGCTGTTATTTCGTGGCTTGCATATGCGTAGTTTGAACTAAGCTGGCTAGTTCAGCGTAACCAAGGGGTGTTACTAGTCCAGACTAAACTTTGGCTAGTCCAAACTAAGAAATTTCTTACTTCAGACTAGACAAAGGCTGGTGTGGTCATGGACCAAATTAGTCCAGACTACGTTTGCTCAGTCCAGACTAATTTGGCAGTGTAGCCATAGCCAAAGAGGCTTCTTGTCAGGGCTGTGGAATCAAAAATCACATTCTAGCACATAAGACAAATGAAATAACTAAGCAAAGTGGCATGCTGGCTAGATGAATCAAAATAGGTACATATATTGAGACATTGCAGATTGATTCAGCCATCCAGAAACCAGATTATTTTGAATAACCACCCACAGAGATTCTGTAAAAAGCAGGAGAGAAAAAAAGATTACCACCTCCTAAAAGTGTATAAGCCTGGAGGATGAGCACTGGGAGTATTTGTTTTCATCCTTAACAGCTGCAGATTCTGTTTTTGAGACATGGATACAATATTTTTAGTGACATACTTTTTATTTTAAAACATTCTACAGAGGGCGGCATAGAAACTAGAGGTGTTGGTGAGCTTGGTTGATGAATAGTGCAAGGATGGTAATGTTTTTTCAGAATCACTTTTCTTTAGCAAAAGGTGTGTTAACACCTCCTTGTATTTTCACCACTCATCTCTGAAATGACCATTTATGATAAGCAAAGGGCTTCAACAAAATTGGCTCAGGTTCCTTCTTTCTGGCCAGACTTTCAAAGACTCATGAAACCTACAAAGAATAAAACCCCATGATGACAGGACCTACAATAACTTTTCAGGCTGATAACATGTTTCCTATTTGCACTAGTTGGTATGTTAAAAATTATGCTCTAATTCCAAATGCATGAAGGTGAAAAATAGAGAGAGGATGGTTCGGCAGTTAGGACACTTGCTGAGGACCCGGAGTCAGTTGTCTGCCCTTCCACAGCTTATTTTTGTATGACCTTGGGATAGGTTTCAGACTTGCTGGGCTTGTGTTCTTCATGTACAAATAGGAGTGATAGGGAAGTTCTATCTCATGCTGTTTAGATGTGTGTCATATTAATGTCTTTCAGACTATGATGAATCAGTTTGTTACAAAAGCAGCATGTTGCGTTCTATTCTGTACGTTTGTTTTCTTTTGTTTGGCATTTAAATGATAAACTCCTCACCTGCCTCTGCTAGCATGGGCCTAAGGGGCTAGGGCAGAGCAGGCGTCAGCTGAATTGTGATGAAGCTGAGTCAGAACCTTATCCCAACAAAATAAAGAGCAGCTGATGAAGTGGCTCAGCATTTACAAAGGCCAGCACAGGAAACTAGGGGAAGGTGTGGCCAAGCAGGGCAGAGGAAAACTGAGGAAGCTGGCCCGCTGGCAGGAGAGGTATAGAGTCCTGTGTCTCCAAGCTCCTAGTGTGCTGGGGGAGAAAGTAGGAATTAGTTACATGCACTGCAAATAAAAGAGCACAGGGGTTGCATCTTATGACAGCTTGATAAGTCTTTTTGGGCCAAAGGAGCAGACCCCATGGAGGAAAAACAGGGAGACAGTACCTAGTCTGCTACAGTCATCCACTGTTGATAACTTACAAGCTGAACCTTGACTATATACAAACTAATATTTCTTCTTCACTGATATGTACCTTGTGGCTGTATAATATGTAACTGATTACCTACCAATAGAAACTCATTACCTTTGCAAAACAAAACAGAACTGGCCAGGGAATCACATTAGTGAAAAATGAAGGCAGCTTTTCTGTTTCAAAATTCTCTAAAGAACGTATTAGTGTTTCCAATCAGAGAGCACTTGTACGGAGAAAAGCCATGTTGGTGTAGTTCTGGAGTTGGGCTGTGGTTTTTCTGCCCCTGACAACATGGGAAAACTGTCTATATGAGGCATATTTACCATATTTTCACCTGCACAGTTCTAATGGATAAACCTGATAAGTGACTCTCAAAAGGTTCAAAGCACAGTTGGGCAAATGATTCATTGCAAAGCAGGGGCTAGATTCTGGCTAGACTTTATGTGGATATATGAGGCATGGGGTCCCCTTATGTTGCCTCGTGTGGGGAAGGGTTGGGAAAAATTTCAGTCCCATCTTTGCTCTGAGTTCTGGCAGTGCTTCCTAACTATTTCTCCTCAGAATCAGTGTCCAAATCTAGCAGAGAAAATGGGAAAGAGCAGATAGTAGGCAGAGCCTTGGCTATTCTCTCTCCTCTTCATTCTAGCCAGCAGAGGCATTGCCTGGGAAGTAGGTTATCATTTAGTTTTGGTTTCCCAATTTAGCAGGAATGTCTGGGAGGCATTTTGCTTTGCTCTGCCACTAGCACTGTTCCTCAAGCTCTGTAGTTCTGTGCTGTATCCATGTAGTGCTTTGCTTGTAAGCAAATTCGAGCTATTAGGTGTTCTTCCTGTCTGTGAATTGTTGCCATTCCTAGTCCTCTTGGAGGAATATATGTGGTATCTGCATTATACAATGTCCAGTATCAGAATGCTTTACATTTCCTTATAATGTTTGCTTAGGAATGGGGTGCAGTGGAGCCAGTGGTGTGTTAGGGGCCTCTGTGTGTGCCTCACTGGTGGGCCACGCCTGGGGCCTGACTTGGGACCCCATATGCCCTCGCCTGGGGCTGCAGCCCCCCATCCAGTCTACGGCCCTGCCCTCTGCAGGAGGGCCAGCACTAGGGGGCTGGCCGGGGCCAGATCAGCCCTGGCCGGGCTCATCATCCCCTGTAGCAGCCCATGCACATACTATACTGCGCAGCACAGCAGCCAGCTCTGCCCTTGGGGGTGGATTGGCTGGCTTGGGGAGGCAGGAGAGGAATGCAAACCATGGTTTCCAGCCCAGGGTGGCTCCACTCCCCCCAGCACTGCATGGCAGAGGGCCTCCCACATTGTGCAAGGCAAGGACTGCGTAGGCGCATGAGTTAATCTACCCGTGAGTGGAGCTATCTGCTAGTAAATGCCCTAATATTTCTGCCATGTAATTTACCATTTGATCACAAGTTCCCCAATTTGAGAGTGTGAACTTTTTGTTAGGCTTGTTACAGATCACCCTTAACGCTGATGTTCACTGCTTCACACAGCTATGAAATAACCTTCTTCAGCCTGATATACAAGAATGAAGATGTTAATGGATATCAGTGCAGCCACGTATTTTATAAATCATTTGCTCGTAGTCTATGTAAAATCCAAGCTAAATCCAACTGTCAGCCTCAAAATGATTCTTTTTCTCTCAGTAAGCAGGGTGACTTACCATTTGATGGCTTTTCAATGACCAACATTTCAGGCAGTGTCAGCGGTACAGAATCTGATATGTAAACTTGTGGAAAGATTTATAATTGCTCCTTTATACTCCATAGCACCATTTTCATTGTCTGTCTGAACTGTTAATAACCAGAGGGGAAAATGAGGGAAGTTGGAAGAAAATTTAGTTTAGATCCTTAGTCTCAGTTGCAACTTGGCAGGAACCTAAGATCGAATCGAATAGAATCAAATCATAGGGTTGGAAGGGACCAAGATGAAGGAAGCAGAGATACAACTCAGGCTTTGTGTTTACTTTTCCCTTTTTTATTATTATTGGTAAATTATTATATATCATTCACACGTGCTATCTACCGGTCTCAACTAGACTGAAGCCCCTCTGCCTTAGTCACTGTATAAATGTGTACTAAATGATTGTTGCTACTCCAGAGCTGGCACAAGGGGTTGTGGCACCCTGATCCAACTTTTGCTTTTGTGCCCTGATTGCCGATGCTGTGCTTGGAGTGTGCTTGTGGGGGCAGGAGGGGCGGGGCCAGGCCGGTGATCATGTGGCAGCTGGTGAAGTCACATGACACTGCAGCGGAGGGCCTGGCCGTGCTTTCCAGGCGAGTGCAGGGAGCTGCAAGTTGAGACCCTGGGGGTCTCCATGGCAAGCTTTCAATTTTTGGTGCCAGTGCCCCTAAGCTTTGGCGCCCTGAGCTGGTACCACAATGGCTCTTCGCTTAAGCCGGCCCTGTCCTACTCCAAACAATTTACAGTCTCACAAATACAGTAGTGAATGCGATAGGAAGGATGAGGTAACAGAAGTAAGAAATTCAACACAGACCACAATTCATAGCCAGTTAGAAGTACTTATCGCAACTCATCATCTGATAGCAGCCAGGTGGGTGGTATCTTTCCAGCCCTTGTGGGCACTATTTAAATAACACTTCAGCACCACTATCTCAACACACTCGCTAATGTGTTCTGCCACTGAGTCTAACTTCCTTTCAGAAAGAAACATTTAACACTCCATAAATAAATGTATCCTTGTTAGTAATGCTGTTGTGATTATATTGGAAAGTCAGAAGGAGGATAGCATGGCTTGAAATAAAAGGCTAAGACTGACATTTTCAACAGCTTTTTTTATATTTGAGATTTTTAGCTTTACTAGAATCTTGTTAATTTGTTTTATGTCACCAAGTGGCAAAGATTTCTCTTCAAATTCATATTCATATCTTTTAATCAAGAACTTCTTCCTCTTCACTTGTGTCACTTACATTTAAATTAGTGACTGAAGAGAGAAGCGCATACTGCAGCACACAACCACATTAACTTCAGTTGGATTTCATGATTCTGTTACTGTAGAGCAAATTTACCAGTGTTCGGCTACTGTTACAAACTCTAAACATACATTCTACTTCTAAAAAGGTTAATGAACATTTTCAGCAAGCCTGGGCATAGTTGCAAGGCAATCTGGAGTAGCTTTGCATCAAATTCATGTGAAATTCATGGTTTTGATAAGAACCAGGTGAAATGGTAGTTTATACAAAGTGGGTTTGTTTGATCCTGGGACTGAAAGCAAAACTGCAATGACTACAAACCAAGCTGATAAAAAATGAAGACAGTATTTGCATAAGCCACAATTTCACATAACTCTTATCACAAATCCATCAGATCTTAACTCAGTTACTGACATAATTAGTGACAAATTATTATGTAATTGCATTTTGGTTTTGCTTTTGGTGCTGATATCTATTACTTATTCAGATAAATAGTTAATTATATAGCTGAATTACTTTTTTCTTTAGTTTTTTCTTAATATGTTACCCTAATTACCCTGAAATTATACTCCAATATTTGCACCTACTACTATATTCTGTGCACAGACGTTAAGAAAAAATAGCTGAATAATCATTTTATTCTTCTGGAAAACATGGAAAGTAATGTGCATTGATTAAAATTGCTGCAATATTTTATCCTAAAAAATGTAAAACATTTGTTAGTTTTAGATTAAAAATGCTAAGTATGGTATGTCCAGATCCTAAAAACATAGTATTTGTTTTTGCATTCACAGATTCGTTTAAGACAGTCTTGCACAGACATCAAAGCTGGTTGTGAGAGAAATCAGGTATTTATAAGTAGAAATGTAATCAGTTGTATTTATAAAAATATGTTTAAAGGTGGACCCCAGTTTAAATTTTGAGACTTGATTTGTATATGCTTATGTGAAGTTGTTTAGAATGATGTGAAGAGACCATATTTTAATATGTACTAACAAATGGGGAGTGTTAAACTTACATTTTTCTTCAGAGAATAATTAAAAAGTTTTTGTTTTTAATATGCCTTATAATTGGGCTCCACTTTTTTTTAAGTAACTCCAGATTCTTTTCTTCCACGTTTTGCTCATTCACTCACTAATCAGCAATCAACATCTGGTGTCATTTATCTTCATTTTCTTAAGTCTGCCCAGCAATGGGTAGGACATTTCTCATCCTAATCTGTTTGGCAATCTTCGTCTGACATTGTTCATTATTGTTTGCCTTTCATCACGTCACCAATCTCTAGCCTCTAGCTGACATTGTTTATCTTTGTTCACAACACATTTGTTTGTCAATTGTTGTCCAATACCATTAGTCTTGGTTCACTCACATCCACTTTACAATCATATGTTGACAGAACTCATTGTAATTCTCTCGCATAGGGTCAGTGTCATAATTTAATGCTAAACAGAGCTAGATAATTTGGGTGGGGGGGGTATTGATGAATATTTTAAAAACTGAGGGCCAGATCCTGATCTGGTGTAAAGCAGGATAACTCTGTTAAAATGGGTGAAGTGAGACTTGCATCAGCTGAGGCACTGACCACAAACTTTTAGCTTGACATATTTATGTGCTTTTTTGTGGTCATTTGTGCTTGCACATAGGTCTTTATAGGAATTTAAAGGTCCATACTAACAGATTCCATTACAGGATTTTGACTAGCAATGGTTCTGATCCAACCAAGTTTGTTCTTAACTTTCAGTATACGAGTTGCCTTACTGAGTTTGGATAAACATGCTCTAGGCCCTAATTAACAAGGTCTTAGTGTTTTGTTTTTCGGGACCTATGCACAAGTAGTAACTATGACTATGCACACACAACTCAAATGCAGAAAATGAAATGTAAAGAAACAACTTTTCTCTCTAGACTATTTCAGTGATTCTGAGTGATCTTTGCCATTACTAGTAGTAACAGAAGTGAAGAACGATTAGACAAAAGTATTGTTTTTGTTTTATGCTGAAGATGTCAAGTGTAATGGAATATAGTTTTCCATGGACAGAAAATTATTTCAAATACCAAGTTGTTTTGCTGGTTTCTGATTCCTCCTTTGGCAGGGCTTTTTTTTTTTTTAAGCTACAATTTTGGTCTTCAGTAGTTTAAAGGTTAGGAAATTGCACTTGCTATTCTAACATTTCCCAGAACCCCAAGATGCTACAATTTTGACTTCTTATTATCATACCTGATTTTATTTCACCACTTTGCTACTTTTTCCCTCTAACTATGGTCCTAAATCTTTTTAAGACCTCTGTCTAGAGTCTGGATTTAGTACCTTTTCAAGAATAACAGTACCCTTCCCATCTATGACTGTGTACCTATCTGTATTCTGCAACTATTTTATGTCATTTACTGTGATGAACAATGGTGGATGACAGCAAACTGGAAGCAAGTGAATTCAAGAAATGTCCTTGGTATATTATACAATACTGTTTTATATAGGACACTATTGTTGTGTTGTTAAAGTTAATTTGAAATTTTTAAATAGGCTCAAAATGGAATTATTTAATCAAATACAATCAAAGATTAGTACAGCATTATTCAGAATACAAAAAGAATAAACAAACTACCATACTTGCTGCAAAAAGCTGGCCTCTGGATCTCTCTTCTTTGTATCTGGTGGGAGGTCAGCAGTTTGAACTCTCTATTTATCCCAGAAATCTCTCTTTTTATAGGGTGAGACAAAGAAACCCCTCTTTCAGAGGGGAAAAATATTTCCACATGATTAATTTTACTGTACCCTATTCTGACATATTCTTTTTGCCTTATTCCATAAGGAATTTCTTTTATTGTGTTCGCTTTACATGATTGATATGGAATATTTGTCAGAGGCTCTCTGTAGCGGATTGGGTGGTCAAAAAGGAATAATTGGACAGATAGATTCTGTAAGAGATGAAACAGTAAAAGTGATCGGGTTAGAATTCCCTTTAGCTTTTCAATCACCCAGTTTTGTTTATACTTCTGCACACATTTTTAGTAGTTTGATGGAGTCTTTTCCTGGACACTTGGACTACATTAGTAAAGTCAGGGTTAAAAGATTGCAAACATTCCATTCAGTTTATCTTCACTTCACCCATTCGGTTCAACTGAAGGCCAAAATGATTTTTTAGTTTGTGTATATATAAGGCAATAAATATATAGATAGACAAAATAAAAAAAATCATAGAAAAGAATAGCACTATTTAAATACAATTCAAAACCCTGGCAGCTATATTTCTCCCATCATTCCTGACATGCAAGGTATTACAGGTATCCCAAGATATCCTTTGAGTCTAAGTTTGTACAACCATCTTCCAGTTTCTAATGTTTCTACCAGTGGGCAAGCTGAATGATGACAGGTATCAGTACATCAGATATCAGAAAATTCAATCCATGCAGTTGGCAAATACATGAAATATTGTTCATTGCTTTATACCAATGCCATCTAATTACCAGCATAAGTGAGAAGTCTGATGCTAACAACATTGTGTGCATGTAAGTATTCTGTTTTAAAGCTAGTATTGTGCTCTGGCAAAGAGCCCATTATATTACTCCTATAGGAATCTGGAAACACACTTCATGTGTTTGCATGACCAAGTAGCAACATGCAATTAGCTTCTGTGGATGAATTAGAGTACCATTGTTTAAAGCTGACCTGTTGTATATTATCGTAGTGTTCTGTCTTCGTAGTTGTGACATGTCAGGAAAGAAAGCCTAACTCAGTTAAGAAGTTTCCCTAGTCCAACTACCATAATTCTTCCTGCCTCTACAAAAATACTTTTTCTCTTCCTAAGAAAAAGAAATATTATTTGCATGTTTTATTTTTACAGATATATTCCCAACTTTTGAGTCACCAACAGAATTCTCTGACGCATGCTTTGGGTAGTGATATCTCAGAAATGTACATCCAGATGTCATCTTCAAACATTATGTAGAAAACTGCCATTGGCTTCAGTGGTGGTCATGTGTACATATTTTACACTTGTTAATTCTATATTTTGGGTCTAGAAGACCTGAGGAACCTTTAATACACTATTTAATACACTATTTAATTTTATTTAATACACTGCATACACTATTTTTGAATTGCCTTGATTTCTATTGTTGCATGCTATTTCTGATCATACAAATGGGTCTAACTGAGCATAATGTTGAAATTTCTAAAGCTTTTTGATTTTTTTTAACCTACTGGACAGTTTCAAAGTTCTTTATGCAAACAAGCCTCTGCAAATCTTTTAGTCCATCTCTTATTCCTGTAAGAATAGCAGGATCACTGCTGATTGAAAATAAGAATACACACTTGTTTTTTTAATGTACAGCACATTGTGCTAATTTGCAGCAGGCAACTGCATTCTTACTTCATGTTAGAACCCACAAAGCACTAATTTTAGAGACTGAGTTCCAAATGTTCCTTCTAAATAATGATAAAGTGAAGCATTCTTCTTCACATATACCCATTTTGACCTAGACATTAAATCTAAGTCATTCTGTTACTTCTGCAGAAATTGAATTCCCTGGTTGAACTTGTTAAAGGTATGTTGAATGAGGCAGAAACTAGAACTGCATCTACTCATATGAAACTAGTTAACAATCTATTTTCCTTTCTTAAATAGACGCCATTTCCATTTCTTTCTCTGTAATTAGATTTCATCATAGCTACATTCTAGGGCTGTGCATGCAGCTCTTGAATAAGAGGAGGTGACTATGAAAAGAACCCTGTTTGAGGAAGAAAATGTCAGTGAGTGATCAATATGGTGAATACAATTTCACAGTATTCCTTTTGGAGTCCATTAATCAGTAAGTTAGTCTTTGTAACAGATACAGTCATTGGAAATCGAGGTGAGGAAAACTGCATTACTTGATATTTAATGTCCTTTACACTAGAAAGTGCACTAAAGGTTATTTAATAACAAAATACTTCAATGTCCACACAGTTACAGTGTTAAGAACTCTACAATATCAAGTAAACGTCATTTTTTTAACAATCCCATTCAGCCTCTTCTATACTTTATAATCCTCCTACCATTCCCCTCTTTCCTCCACCACGCTATATCCTCCATCATCACAGGAGTGAATTTAAGATTGCTTTAGTACTAACCGAGGGGCTATCAAACGTGTTTGGCCTTGCAGACCTCCACAGGCAGAAAGCAGGGGACCGGAAGATAAGAGGGCAGCTGTTCAGGGGTATAGTCTTAAGGTCTGATCCAAAGCCCATTGGGGTGTTTCTGAATGATGTCAATTGATGTTTTTCATACCCTAACTTACTAAAGAATAAATAAGTTAGCATGCTGTATGAGACCCAACTGGATTCCAGTTGGAATCCCAACAAAAATATATTTGAATACAATTAAAATGCAAATAGAATAGAAAGTGAGAAATCAGCTATTATTAATATGAGGTATTTTTTTAAAAGTTGTCTAGGTGCCCTTCCCACTACTTTCCCCATATGCTTTCCCAAAGGGAAATGAGGATAGAACCTAAAGTATTCACTAACAACTGCCATATATTGTTTCTTTCTCTGCTTGCAGATAGCAGTCTCTCCATAGACACAGAGGTCTAGAATGGTTTATAGAACATGCTCCCATATTGCATCTATGCAGGGTAGAAGGGCTAGTTTTTTGAGAGCTTCAATAAACAAGAAAGGCAGCTCAGGTAGCTAAGAAACTTCCTTGCTTTAATTTTCAGACAATCCTGGAGTCCACATCTCTGGGGTAAACCTAGATATCCAATCCAGTGTTTCAGACTGAGATGTAAGTTGATGCCCTTCATAGTCACAGGACTTAGAAGACTGTGTGTAGCTTAGGACAAGTGATGATTTTTGTATTTTGAGCAGTTGGGTCTTTTGAAATGAAAAATGATAATCCTTCTGACTAAAGGCACTGGGTTGGGAATCAAGGTTCAGTTCCTGAATCTGACACAAAACTCTTCTGTGACTTTGGCAAATCACTTATTTCATAGAATCATAGGGTTAGAAGGGACCTCATGAGGTCATCTAGTCCAACCCCCTGCCAAAAAAAGCAGGACCTCTCACTAAATTATCCCAGCCAGGGTTGTGTCTAACTGAGCCTTAAATGTCTCCAGAGATGGAGATTCCACCACTTCCCTAGATAGCCCATTCCAATGCTTCACCACTCTCCTAGTAAGAAAGTTTTTGCTAACATCCAACCTTGACCTCCCCAGCTACAACTTGAAACCGTTGCTCCTTGTTCCGTCCTCTGTTGCTACTGAAAACTGCCTAGCTCCCTCTTCTCTGAAGCACCCCTTCAAGTAGTTGAAGGTTGCTATCAAATCCTCCCTTCAGTCTTCTCTTCTGCAGACTAAATAAGCCTAGTTCCTTCAGTCTCTCTTCGCAAGTCTTGTGCTCTAGCCCCTTGATCATATTTATTGCCCTCTGCTGGAGTCTTATTAATTTGTCAATGTCCTTTTTGTTCTGGGGTGCCCAAAACTGGACAATAGAATCATTTCCTCTATGCCTGGTTGTAAAATAGGTATATACAATAATAATTCCCTTCCTCCACTCTTTGTCTCACACTGTAAATTATTTGGGGTAGAGACAGTTGCTTACTTTGTTTGACGACTTCCCAGAACAACTGGTTTCTAGTCTCAGTAGACTAAGAATGATCTCTTGAGACTCCTGTCAAGCTGCTATCTCTGGATCCAGGTCAGGGCAGGATCAAAGCAACTGATTTCCAGATGTCTTACATTATTTTTTCTGTTATACTGTGCCTAGAGAACCCAACTAAGACAGGAGTCCCATTGTTCTTGGCCCTGTATAAACGTATAGATTTAGTCTCTCCCCTAGAGAGCTTATGATTTAAATCAGTGTTATGTACAGACTTTTACCTGTAGAAGGAGGATGGTGATGCAAAAGTAATATTTTATTTAGCAATATGGTGACATTTTATAATGCACTATATAAAGTACCCTTTTTATATTTATAGAAATCCCCTATATCCTATTAGCTGTCTATTGATATATCTTCCAAAAATATCAGATTTCGGGTAACTGTCTGTAACTCTAAAACCAGAAGGGGCCCATATAATCCTCGAGACTGACCTCTTACATAGTGCAGACCACAGAACTTCACCTATCCATTCCTGTAGTAAACCTCTAACCTATGACTGTGTTATTAAAGTCCTCAAATCATGGTTTAACAACTTTAAGGTACAAAGGATCCCCCAGCAAGTGAGTTGTGCCCAGTGCTACAGAGGAACGCAAAACCCCTCACAGAGTTCGGCAGTCTGCCTGGGTGAAGGAGGAGGAATTCCTTCCCAATCCCAAATATGGCAATCAGATAAAATCCTGAGCATGTGGGCAAGATTCACCAGTCAGACACCAAAGAAAGAATTCTCAATAATAAAACAGAACCCATCGTATCAAATGTCCCATCTCAGGCAATTTGCATACTGACAATCAGTAGTCAAAGATCAAGCAATTGCCAAACTAAGCTGTCCCATCATGCTGTCCTCTCCATAAATTTATCAAACTCAGTTTTGAAGCCAGCTAGTAACTGTTGCTCTGTCTATGATATTTAAAATAGGTAGTGAAAGTGCTATCCAGACATGTCTGGACGGCCTTAAATTTACTGCTAGCATACTGGTAGCATCTGTTTATTAGAACCCTGTTTCTGAAACCTACAAATCTATGACTAAATGATATCTTTCCTTCTGTCTCCAGATTCATGATTTATGTTCCATAAAATTTGCATAGAAATTTTGCATGCCCCAAACTTCATTTTATAAACAGGTTGGATGAAATACATAATTTTTGTACAAAAATTGAACACATCTTTTTGATTCAAATACCTTCTATGCTAGGAAAATAGATCAGTTTTTCTCTGTTCTTTCCTAGAAATGGACCTGTTGTTTGATTTCAATATAGCCCCAATTTCTAATATGTAGGGAGCCAAGAGTGCTTCGTATTTTATTGATAAATATTTTTTCACAGGAATTCCTCCCAAAACAAAAGATCTGCTCTTTAAAAGTTATTTTAGCCATCCTGACCAGTACTCCTTGAGGTACAAATTTTAAAAATTGAAGACCCTTTTGGATGCATCAACATTTTTTATTCTACCATTGACTGACTGATTAATATTAATACAGCAACTTAATTTTATGCATGCTATAGGCAAGCAAGTACAGAAAAAGTATACCAAACAAGCCTGAATTCTTGATGTCTCCATCAAGTTCTCAGAATATCCCATTCTCTTTTTATTGTTTTCTTTTTCCCAGGATTTTCAAAGTATGAAATATTTTATTTCAGGTCACCCAAGGCATTCTTTTCCCTCATGGAGATATTGAAACTATTTTCTTTGTAGTGCACATAGCAGACCCAATTTCTGTTCTGGTTGTTACTGGTATAAATCCAGAGCAACTTCCCTGAAGTCAATGAAATGATGAAAGATTAACACACATGCAAGAACATCCTTTGTCCTTCTATTTTAAAACAAAGTCTGCTGCTCTTAATTTACATATAAAGATTTCAGTAGTATCTTTGAAATTTAAGTCCTCAATTGCATAAAGCACTTTAGCCCAGCGTTAACTTTTAGCACACAAATTGCCTTACTATCATCTCTCCCTCCAAAATTATTTTTTTCTTAATTATGTTTCTACTTAATCATTAATATAGTTCTGTTTATCTAAAAGAAGACAGTTTTTTCAAATGCTTTCATTATCTGTCCAAATTTCTTTTTGACAAATATCAGATAAACATGTCAGCTGGAAATTTTCAGTGAATTGTTTTACAAGTATAGAAGATGTCAGACACGTAAAACCATGTGCAAAATTCCCTTTCACATCATTTAAATAATAGAATAATAAAACTAGAGTTACTTTTTGAGCCTTAAAATACCTATTAGGCAACATGGTGTTGCAAGTCTATTGCAAGGACAGTGAGTCTGATTTTTTCTTATGGTTGCTTGCCCAAGAATATTTTTTCTGATGCTGTGTAGTTGCTCTAGGGAAGTGCAGTAAGAATCAGGTTTTATAATCATGTGAAACGGATGTGGGAAGAGAATCAGGCCCACTATCTTGGTGATATGGCCACATTCCATGATGGTTAGTGAGGCTGATTCAAAGCCCACTGAAATCAAGACATGACCTTTCACTGACCTTGGTGAGCCCTGTTAGAGGAAGCCTCAAGTTAGGTTAAAGATTTAAAGTGATCATTACTTAAAAACATGAATGATAATACTAGACCAGTGCTTTCACAACTGTTTTGCTGCTCTGTGAAGAACGCCAGGCCTTGAAGCTTTCCTGATGGATTTTAGGGAGGCTATGAATTCTGTGTCTTCCTAATGAGATCTTGTTAGTCTCGTAAAAGAAGCAAGGAGTCCTGTGGCACTTTTAAAGACTAACAGATTTATGTATCATGAGCTTTCATGGGAGAAAATCCCACTTCATCACACACTTTGAAGATGAAGGAAATTACAGAATGGGGGGAAAATAAATGCAGGGACATGTAAGTCATGGGAACAGGTCACACTGTAACAGCAAATCAAAATAATTGTTAAGATTCAAACACTGGGCAACAGCATTCAGAGGAAGATGAAGTCAAATCACTTGTAATGCGAGAAAAAAACAATGTCCTGATTAAGACCTGAAGCAATGCAACCAAATTTGCAAATTAATTCAATTTCCCTAGCTTCTCTTTGAAGCCTTGATTTACTATTCATTTGTGTGAACACAGCACACAGTTAGTCATGTGATCTTCTTTCTTATGGAAGGGACAGAGCATTATGTAACATTATCATGATTAACTCTATCTCATTGTTAAGGGTCCAAAAAAGAGTGAAGGATATTAAAGCCAACTGGACTAAATGATGCTCTTGTTTTAACCCTGCTTGTTAGAACAGTTATAATTAAAGAAAAAGTTAACTCTGTGGATTTTTTATTTTGAGTGTGAGTTGAAGATAAAAAGGTTCTTATATTAAGGGGGAAAAACCTGAATTGTCTCTTTTACAGAGATCTTCTTGCACGTTAGTTAAACTGCATTAGTTGTACTTTAATTAGCAGGCAACACTAGGCACTTATGTCCATTGGCATATAACAGCAGAGGTGAGGCAGATGGGAAGTCTATGGATGTTAATCTGAGAGAATCAGCAATGTACTGTCTTACAGTAGGGGGGGAATTTAGGTAGGTGAAACTTATTTGGTGGAGGGGAGGTGTGTGAGTGGGAATATAGATGTGTTTAATACATTGGCTAAAATACTGGATTTCATACTCTATGAAGCATTATAAATACAAAATTCAAGTTGCATAGAATTTGTATTCTGGCTGAGTTAGGGCTGCTGAAACAGAGAGGGAAGGAAGATGACACACTCATATTTAAAGTTAAACCTCTATGGGAAGAAGAGGCGGTCACCACATAGGAGTCCAGGATTTCAAATTCTGGGCAAGGTGAGAAAGAATGGCCCTGATGGATTTCTTTCAAAATGGCAGTCTTCTTTCCCTAGCTCCTTTTTTCTCCCCACCCCACTGCCAAGCCACCACCTTTTTAAAAAATGCAGCAAAAAGCCTTTAATACCTTCTGATACTAGCAATTGAACAGTCCTCCTTCAATCTTCATGCTTGAGAGAGCCAACCAGTAGGTCCATTAACCCCCAGTCCATAGTCTAACTTCTTCAGGGGAAGAGTTTACGGATGGAAGCACAAGCCTAGTCCTAGAAACTGAGACTCTGAAGAACTGCACTTGATAGGGCAGAGCTCAGGGTCTAAAAGAAACTGGACTGGCATCTGATAGACTCTGTCATAATCAGTCAGTCAACAGGATGTAAAGAATTGTGGAGAAAGCAAGAGCACAGAGCAGAAGAACTCCCCTGTATTGTTTCTTCTTTTGCCTTCAAAATTGCCTGTAGACTCTGACTGGTCACACTTTTCTGCAGCTAATTTAGTGTAGTAGTATTTTGTGTCTGTATGATTACAGATGTAAATAGGGCTCCATTCAATTTTTAAATTACTGATTAGATGTTAATCTTCTTGCAAAGTGGAAATTATTTAGGTCTTATTTGCGACTAGTCTCATCCCATAGATTGATTATATATACAATAAAATTTTCTTTGGCTACGTTTGATCAGTTAACTTTACAGCCTTGAAACAATCAATATCACACTGTGTTTAGAATTATCTCTTAAGAGACACAAAGTAGTCAGGTGGAAAAAAATCTCAGGAGACCAGCATGAAACTAATAAGATTTGCTAATAGCTTTAGCTTCAGTAATTTGATGGGAAACCAAACAGTAGAATCTGAATAGCCAGACTCTTAATTGGATATTGATCTAAACAAATATTCTCTTTCTACGTACCTGTTAGAATCAGTTATCATTACATCTTAGGACACATTATATTTATCTTTATTTCTGTACAACTGCTACTGCTAGTCAAAGTTACATCAAGATACATTAGCAGTATACTTTTAATAGCCAATTAAATTCACTTTGTTTTGATTTATTCAGTATTTCAATGCAAATTTAGCATTCAATACAGCAGCTGTAGAGAGAATATTGAAAATACTCTATCACCATTTTTATTGCTATTTATTGGACCCTTTTGCATGCAGTTTTCATTTATAAAGTAGCTCTCAGTTGTGCTATATTCATTTTAAAACATCTCATGTAGTTTAATACAGTTTACTTGCAAGGTTCAGTGGCTAGTTTTACACTTCTTGTGATGCAAAACCAGCTTAAACCCAGCGTGACTCACCAGTTAACCCAGCTATTTTGCATCACTGCTTTTCCAAACTGCTTTTCCACATCAACAGTTTTCTTGTTGAGTTAGACCAATTTAGTCTCTCAGGCAGAGCTGTGTAATCAGTCAGAGCATACCAACAAATCTGCCTCTTCTTTTTTTGTTCCCTTGTCTTGAAAAATGTAACATTTAATACTTTTTTTAAAAAATAAGCTTCATATAGGTATGGAACAGGGTTTATCATATATGAGATAAATGTAAAGGTTACATAGATTTGGCCAGTTCCTCAGCTGGTGCAAATCAGCATCATTTTATTCAAGTTAATGGGCCTATGTTAATTTGCACCAGCTTGGTATCTCTCTTTCTTTGTACAACTATATTCTTTTCTCCTCTGTGTAAAGAAATATGCACAAATACTCTTTGGTGGTTTTTTTTCATTATTCCTTACTCAGGCCCTGTCCACACACAGCTTTGTATTGGGATAACTAGTTGCTTAATGGTGCTGGTTTTGTTATGTTTGTTTTTTAAACAGCAGAGTAGTTATATCAGCACAATCCTAAATTTGGCCGCAGCTAAGATACCTTTATTATTACACCATGTTCCCGTTCCCATGCTGAATAGCCAGATTGATATAAAGCACCTATTTCTCAGTATAACTGTAATTGTAATAAAAATTTTACTGGTGTAGCTATTGTGCTATATCAGTGTAGTTAAAGCAGTTCATCTATTGTGTGAAGACAAGCCATCAGTCATACAATCATACTACCCTTGCAGCAGGCTTTTGAAAAATCAGCAGGTGAACTTGTTCTCTTTATCTGCTCAGACTTTGTTCAAGGACTAAATTCTGCTAGCTCCATGGGAGTTGTGCTAACATAGCTGAGAGTAAAACTGAACCAAAGGAGAACAGTGATAGAACTTTTAAAAAACATTTTAAATAATGTAGACCTTTTGTAATAGCATACCCAGCTCATGCTATGATATTTTGCATATATTTAATTTCTAGAAAAATGATACTGTAGCCCTCATGAAAATAATTAGCAATCAAAACTACTTAGCAATTGATAAATAATGAGCAACTAATTAAAAATTAAAGATATTATAATCTTTTTAAAGCATAATAGCTTTGAAAAGTTGACAATGATTTAGAAAGAAAAATGTGAGTTATTCTAGACAACTTTGCTAATCAAGTAAGTAATTAAAAAAAACCTGACTTGTATTGTTAAATTAGTTGTCCAAACCAAAATCATCTTTGTTTGGAATTACGCCCACATTATTTCTTGATTGCTGCAAACAATCTACACACATCTTGGAAATTATAGCTATGTTCCCAGAAATGCATGAGTGAATATTAATGGGCTTATCTTTTCAGATATGAACATTTTTAAGAAGCCTTTACACTGTAAACAATTTTGATCGTAACAAGCAAGGAGTCCATTGGCACTTAAAGACTAACAAATTTATTTATCACATGAGCTTTTGTGGGAGAAAATTCCACTTTGTTAGACACTTTGAAGAATATTGAACATGTATCTCCAGCAGATGTATGGATTTCATTTATGGAGAAAGTCCGTAACTGTACATCTTCCAGAATCTAAAGACCTGGATGATCAAATGGAATTAATTCCTATGCTTGTATGATATTGTTTAAACTGCTGAATAATAGTACTGGTAAAGTTGGGAAATATATGTAAAGCCCTGCAAATCCACGGGTATCCACTGCAGATCCGTGGGTATCTGCATCCACAGGTGCAGGTGCGGATAACCGCAGACCCATTGCTGCAGATCGACTCACGGATGCAGCTTTTATTGTTACCTTATCACACTGCGATCCATTGCTGAAACTGCTGAGGCAGCATGCAGGGGAAGCAGGAAGCGCTCTGCCCAATCCTAGATTGTGATCTGCCAGCCAATCAGAGTCTCAAGGTGGGACTTGGAGACTCACTGTTGGCCTTTGATTGGCTCATTCCCCTGTCTGCTTCTTCCTTTTCTTGCTTCCAGTTGGCAAGCCTTTCCTGTCAATCAGAGATTTCATAGGTGGGCCAAGAAATCTGATTGATAGCACAGCATGCGAACCACAAACAAGAAAGGAAAAAGTGTGGGGGACCCATATGGAGAATGAACTAATCAAAGTCTGAATAGTTGTATGTGAGCCCAAGCTTGGTTGCAGCTGTGGTTACAGATGCAGCTAAATCCTGGCATGTGGATTTCAGATTGGATTAATGTTATCACTGAGCAGATGTGGATCGGATGTGGTTCCACATTTTTGTATCTGCGCAGGGCTCTAAATATATGCATCTTTAAAATAATATGAAGTGTTCTCTAAAATAAGACAGTTATAAGCATTCTGTATCAGGCGCTATGTACTTTAAACCCCTGTCTGTTTGTGTGGTTCTCATTCCTTTTGGCTCTGATGCAAGCTTTTCTATATTAAATTATCTACTGTGTGACCGAGACAAAGAAATAGCTTTGTTCGTGTTCCAGAAATGTAGTTCTGTATTTTTTGGTTTGGATCCCAGACTGTATACAATACTTGTATTTAGCCTAAAATAATTGAATTTGCACAGCCTATACAGGGTTCAAGAGTGCAGTTATTTATGTCTTATTCATTTATCCTTGTAGAAAATTCTTTTTGTATATAACAGGTACATTAAAGGACCCAACCGGCATGCCATATAAAATGTCCCTTGTAAACTTAAATCATGCTTTGTTGTTGCTGCTCCACCCCCATCCACCATCTGCATATAAATTCCTGTAAATCATGGACAAGGAGTGCAGTTCTGAAAACTCAAACAATAGTTTCAGAAAACCAGTCCCATTGAAACCAAACTGGATATTTACGTGATTGAGGAAGACTTAGATAAGTGATGGCATGTTGGGTATTACTGATCTTATAACAGGTTGCATCATATACAGCTTGGTCTTGATTTTCAGAAGTGCTGAGCATCTGTAGCTGCTACTGACTTCAGGAGTTATTACTTAGCGTAACACACTGCAATCCTACAAAGTACTGTTGGTGACCATTGCATTAAATCTGTGAATAGTTTATGTGTACTTATGTTTCCACTGCTTCTACAGGAACAAAAAATGATATGGAGTGGTCATTAAGACAAGTAACTGAGAATAACCAAACCCTATACAGGGTCCCATGCTCCTTGAGTAGTTTGCATATATTGGTTCAAGCTCATTGGTTCATTGCATTGGTTTTCCAGAGATTAGGAGACAAATGGCTCCCGATATAAAAAGACAACCGAGAACTAATTTAGGACCTTCTTTCCAATTGCCTGATCAGAAAATACCTTCTATCCAAGAGGATTAAAAGGACTTGGGCATTGAAATCTTATGCAGGTTTCTATCAATCAGAAAAATGAAGTTCTGGAATAGCCTTCTAAGGGGAGATATGAAGGCAAAAAATCTAGCTTTTTTTCCAGAACTGAGTTCGATAAATTCATGGAAGGGATGGTATAGTGGGATGCCTAGTTTGGCAGCTGACCGATCTTTGGCTCCTGGTACTAGATATGCCAGTGGGACAATTGATTATCTCAGCATTACTGGGATTTCTTTCATGGGTATCTGTCCAATGAATCTTGCTCATGTGCTCAGGGTTTTAACTGATCACAATATTGGGGTCAAGAAGGTATTTTCCCCCAGGGCATATTGGCAAAGTGTGTGCAAGTTTTTCACCTTCCTCTGTAGCACAAGGCACAACTCAATTGCTGGGGCATTCCCAGTACCTTAAAGTCTTTGAATCATGATCTGAGGAGTTTAATAAGTCAATGATAGGTTAGAGGTTCATTGCAGGAGGGAGTGAGAGAGGTTCTATGGTCTGTGCTGTACAGGAAGTCAGACTGGATGATCATGCTGGTCCCTTCTGACTTTAGAATCTAGGAGTCTATTAATGCCCCTTACGACTTGAAGTTAACTTTTGGGAAGCTTTTAGCAGGCATACAGACATTTTTATTTATTTATTATATTTATTAATTATTTTAAATCTAATGCTTTTAGTTTAAGAATAAAGATACATACTTGGAAAGATCTGTGTGGTAACTACTATCTGCTGGCAACATGTTGGTTATAGTCCCTGGAGAGAGAGAATAATGCACAGGCACTAGCATTTAAGCAGCCTGGCTTGCTGGGAATGATATAGTGCAAGGTGGGGATTTGTGAAGTCTTGAAATTCTTGGTCAGAAGAGAGAGGGACCTTGGTCTTTACCTGAGAGAAGAGACTGCTGAGAGCAACAAACCTTAAGTGGATGCCCTCGGGAAAAATGGAAACAGAATATAGGTGCAGTTGCCCTGAAACTCTGATTTTCAGTGGCTCTGAAAATCAAGCTTCTTTAAGGAAACTTTGCTCGTGCATATGCTGCATATTTTGCTCTTGTGAAGCTATATGTCTGGGATTTGGATACTTGTTGGAACAATAATTTCAATTATTGCATGGAGGGGTCCCTGTTAAGGGCCTTTTAACTGTAACTATATCAGCCGTAAGAGTAGGTGTTCAATTCTATAGGAACAATGGTTTAGTTTTATGAAAGCATCCAAGGAGAGAACAGCATGGTTTAGTACAAGGCTGATATAAATATGGCCATTGTACTCCAGCAATCCTGCATTGTCTTCTGGCTGGTTCCATCTGCCAGGGGAATGAACAGCAGTTCAAGGCTCTAATGTATGCCAATTTTCAAAGTCCATAAGGGCTTCCTTGGTATCTGGGGCACAGAAGAGCTTAGGAAAACTTAGGAAAACCAACTATGCTCCCTTTCCCCTGACTGCTCCTGCCTGGTCACCAGCAGGACCTTTGCAGAAGCAGGCGTGTTTGGAAACTCCCTAGAATGGCCTTACCATTGTGTCTTATGCAATCTTTAGTGACCCTTGATTCTGGCATTGTAGGACAATGGAGGCCCTCAGAATTGCAGAACAAGGAGGGGGATAAATGTAAGAAGAAAGGTTGTTCTGAATGGTATGGATCAAAAATAAAAGGGAAAAAAAAAGGAATGAATTATCAGTTAAGAGAGCTGAGTGGGGATGGGAAGGGTCTTACTACCACTGAGCCCCTTAAACAAGCAGAAGAGGGATAGTAAGCTAGCTGGCTCTGTCTCCCATAAATCAAGTGGGGAGAGTACAAGGCCACTTGTTTTTCTTCAAACACCACATCCCATAGGTAGAGGGAGCCTAGTCCTTTGTGGCAACGGAGCTTGAGTGGGAGAGGATAACTCCAAATAGTTGGTCAGATGACACACCTCTTAAGGACAGTTTTCAAATTTGACAGTATTGCTTGAGGTCTTAATAGGGACTTTGGATTTTCTTCTCTTTACAACAGGTGATTTGACCTCATATGCTGTTCCCCAGTGTTTAAATCTTAATAACTGCTTTGATTTGCTGTTACAGTGTGATCTGATCCCATGACTTACAAGTCCCTGCATCTATTTCCTCCCGTTCTGTAAGTCCCCCCATCTTCAAAGCATTTGACAAAGTGGGATTTTCTCCCATGAAATCTCAAGCACAAAATAAATCCGTCACTCTTTAAGTGCCACATGACTCCTTGTTTGTTTTACAAACAGAAGAGTACCTGATCTCCAGTCTGCTTATAGAAAGCAAACCTTGAGAAATGTTGCATGGAGGGAAGGGTTCAACCATACATGTATGAGGTACATACACTCTTCTGGCCAAAGTGACAGAAACCAGAAAGACCATCCTCAGGCAAAACTGTGTGTAAGGAGCATACTGACAGAGATTCAAGCAAAGGTGCCATGAATCTCTGAGTTCACTCACCCCTAAGTAAATATGCTAATCGGAGAGAAGGTAGGGGATGGGGAGGGAAGACAGTCGTCTTTAAATTATAGAAAAAATCCCTTTAGAATGTTGATGAGAAAAACTAGATGACCTCTCCCGTCATGTCAGGCCCCTTAGAAGTTGCAATGCCAATTGGAAATGCACTAGAACAAAATTTTTTAATGTTCTGGATCAATATACTGGCAAAAAGAATCTCTTGGTTTCTGCAGTTAAATAGAAAGGAGACAGCTGACCCCATTTTATAGACATGGTCTTCTGTAACCCATGCCACATAGCATCCTGTCTTGTTTCATAAAAGCTATGGACCAAGTTCACCACCATTGGAAACTGGCTGAATTCTGCCGAAACCAGTGGAACTGCAGATGTTTACAGCAGTAATGAATATACCCTTGTTTTTTAAATGCCTTCATAGCCGTTAACATTATTTGACCCGATTTTATCCTTTTGTCTGCTTGTCTGTCCTCAGAGCATTCTAAAGAGCTATGATCCATCAGGAATAGCAATGTGCATGCATGTGAAGGGCAAGCAGGTTGAGAGTGAGAGGCTGCAGCAGTCCAAAAACAGCATGAAAAACATCTTTATTTGTTTCCAACCAGGAAACTGGGTGTGTCTGCTTGCAGGAGTGTCACTCCTCTTACTCCCACCTGACAAAGTGTCTTTCTTTTGCAGCCTCTTTTGCTTTAGTGGAAAATTCATATGTCAGGAGAGAAAGAGAAATCTGCTCTCCCCTCTCAGTTACTTTTCAAGTCATGAAAATCTCAGTGACTTCTGCATAGAAAAATTCATGTTAGATGAAAAAGTCTAGTGAAACCATTTCCTATGGGGTAACTAATATAGGCATATGCAAGAACAGGTCAGCTGAACCAGGGGATGCATATGATTTATAAATCTTTCTGATACTGGGTTCACATTAAACAAAGTAGCACAGGTCATCAAAGTCATTTGGGCACCTCTGTGATCCATCACTGAGATGGGAGCAGTAACAAGGACCCCAAGCAAATCTGGCTGGCACACAACAGATTTGTGAGATTTCCTCTAATGTTACTCTATTCCAAAAAATGTCAAGTCTATCTCTGATTTTAGGCCACTTTACATTGAAGAGCTAGAACAACTCACGCAGGGGGAAAGTGTATATTAAATAATCAGTTAGTCAATTCTGCATGCAATTTCCCACTTCCAGGTTCTTTGCTGTAAAAATTCTTTAAACATGCTGCAAATATTCAATAAAATAGTGTTTTATGAAATTGTTTGATAGCAGCATCACTTCAAATTGCCGTCATTTAAATGGCTCTGACCAAGTTATCATAATAGATTGTTTTGAATAATCATTGATTTCATCATGTTTTCAAAGGATCAGAATAATTCAACATATCTAATTCATTTCCAATTAAAAGACAATTGTGCCTGGAGATTAGGAAGACGATGTTATTTTTGGAACACAAGTAATTTTCAACAGATATCAGGACGTACTATACCAAGGGAAGCATAAACTTGAGGTCTTGTGTACTGCCAGAGCTAGTTCAAGTTACTCTGGTGAAATTCAAGGTGATTTGACTTCCGCTTCCTCCATGTGCTGTTTCCCAGGGTTTGAATCATAACAACTGCTTTCATTTGCTGTTACAGTGTGACCTGATCCCACAACCTATAATTCCCTGCTTTTAGTTTCCTCCCATTCTGTAAGTTCCCCCATCTTCAAAGCATCTGACGTAGTAGGATTTTCTCCCACAAAAGCTAACATGATAAATAAATTTGCTAGTCTTTACATGCCACAAGACTCCTTGCTTTTTATGCTTCCATATTGTAATTCAAATGGCACCTTTGGTGGAAAGATTCCTGTATTTGTATGTTTTCCACACTTATTGTGATAATGTAAGCCCTAGCACAGCTCAGTTTAAATAATGCTTGAATAGTGTACTGATTTTCCTTTTATATTCTTCTGAAAATTATAGTTTTATACTTTTTCAGGTAGAATATAAAGGATGAGAGTTTGAAGTTAGTCTAAAGGATTTAGATAAATGAACCTCCATTAAAGTTAATGAAAGAGTTATCTACACTGCTTAGAAAATCTCAGCCCTGTCACTTACTTTTATACCTTGGGAGTTATCCTGCTGTTCTACAGAGGACATACACTCATTGCTAGCTTTACAAAAGGTGCCTTAGATCCTAGATATAAAGACAGTAGAAGTGTACCAATTCCTGCCTTACCCCATCTTCTATTGCTCAGCAAGTTATATGATGCCATTTTACTAAGAGACCTTTCCAGAAGGGTGTTCAACAGGTTCGTTTGATTTTAGTATGGTAGTTGAAATTGCTACCTTGAAATAAAACCATGCGTAAATATACCCCTTAGAGCATCCAAGAACAACAAACTAAACTGAAAAGATGGTGTATGATACAAGTTCATAAGCTAGTATTGGTGAATATACACTGTATGGACTGTTTGCAAAGCACTTTGAAGATTGAGGGAGGTAAAACCCACCAGCAAATTGAGTTATTCTGCTTATGAGCACCCGAGAATTAACTAAATATACCATGCCCTGACCATTAGAGCCAGGAAGCTGGAAGCAGCTGTAATGTGCCCGTTATGCTCTGTATCCTAGAACAGTCATCTGCAAGCCACACCCCTGATGCAGCAGCAGGCAGCAAGTAGCCTCACCCAGCCCCATTACTGAAATTCATGCATAGTCTGATATAGCAGAAGAAACTTGAATGCTGAGTTTAGGGAAAATAAACCAGTAAAAATAAATAGGGAGCAGGAATCACAATTTCCTTCCCTTCTTCCAAAAAGTTCAGTTCCCTACCAGAGACACCAGCTGATCCCCTAGGCTATAGATTATAACCCTGCTTCGGGCTGGGATGGACACTATTGCAACTTCTCTCATTGGCCACAGGACATCATGTGCAAAAGGAGTGTCCCCTTCTCTATCTGTTCTCCTTCCAGTTGACAGCAGATCTCACTGGTTAACAATGCATTCTCAATACGGCAAACACATTTACCATGTTCCATATCCTGGAGTATCAAAAATGCTTCCATAACTTCACTTAACTTACATTGCTTGTCCAGGCCTGCTTCTTCAGAGTTCCAGATAGCCTCTCCACTATCCCAGAGACATGAGAAAAATCCAGCTCTATAAATCAATATGAATTTACCACTGTGAATATAAATTCCATCCAGATCTAGTAAAAAATTGCATGCTATCATGCATCATAGATTAAATTGAGCATCTATTCCTTTATCTGTCTCATCTCTGTCAAAAATGTTTGAATGAGTAATAGTGAGCTGATTCAGGTATTTGGAAGATGCAGCTTCCCACCAAAGAGAGAACCTCCATCAGTGGGAAAGGTTCTAGCAATTCCCCACTGCCTGACCCTTGCAAGAGTCTTTCCCTGACACATGTAGCCAAAAGCCACAATTGGGAGACAGGCTGCTTTTCACTGCAGTATGTAGCTATGCATTCTTTGTGCACCGCAGCCAATGGATCAGTGCAGATATAGCTGAAACAACTTTATTAATGCCTTCAGGTGTACAATACTGATGGTCGAGAGACCTTGGTGAATTGCGAAGTTCAATATTCCCTTTAAAAGATACAGCCTATTGCTATAATACCCAAATAATATAAGAGTCTAAATATTTTTCTTGGACCCACAGTTACACTAATATGATTCAAAACTCATTAATTTCTTTTGGAGCTGTGTATGTGTGACTGTGGGCAAACCAGGAAACAATTTAGCAAACAATTAGATATTTTCTATGAACAATGGTTTACTGCCTGTTTTAGATATACGTTAGTTGTGTTCATATACTAGAGACCAGTCTCTGCTCACAGTCAAGAGTCTGTGTAAGATGGGAAGGACAGCATGTTATCACAGTGTGAGTCACCCTCCGATTATTAAAGAACCACTTTTGAGCAGGTGCAGCCTTTTGGGTATGTGTTTACAGAGCCTAGCATGACAGGCCCCTGATGAGGACCACAACTGACTATACAAAATATTTTCCTGCTATAATATATTTCCCTCCCAGTGAATTAGCAGGAGTCCTTTGTTTTCAGGCTCTGAAGATTAATACCAAAATGGCATTGTGGAACTGAAATTACCAGATTTTAGCCACACAACTCCTCCTGCAGCTCCTTTGTTTGCATTCCACAGAATATTTTGACTTTTCATTAAACAAATCCTGAAACCCAAGAACAAAAATATTTCTGACTGCGAACATGTTTTTGGTCAATTTGTTTTGAGTTTTAGTTTTTTTCTGGATAAGTGGCCAGAGAGAGAAAAAAGGTCATTTTTATATGAAGATCTTGCAGTTGTTTCCCTGCCTCCCCCTACTCCTCCACTGAACTCCTCTATCTGTCCTAAGTTAGAGCACCCAGTTTGTAGAACCTTACATGCCAAAAGCCAGATTGGTCTTTGGCTAGTCTCTTGTCAAAGAAGGCATCAAGATGTGTAAGCAGGAACTTGGCGCAACTGAGAACTGGGCCCAAAGCCCCTATGATAGCAATGGACTGCCATCTTTTAGAGGATAGAATGTTTCTTTGTAGAGAGGGACATAGTAATTTCCAAAAATAGTAGTTTCCAGAAGCCTGAAATAAGTTGCTCAAAATGCTTTATTACTTGTAGCTTTCAGAAGAAATTTAGAAGCAGCAGTAACAATCAAAATCAGGTTTCAAGTCAATGTTTGTTAGCAAAAGCCACTGGGAAAAGTTCAAGCTCTTCCAGTACAGTACTTATTATTGTACAGTTACTGTGTGTGTGCTTGATGAGAATAACTTCTTACACCAAATGAACTGAGCAGGCTTTGGTATGTCAAAAAATGCCACATTAAGCAAGCTCAGGTGTTTCTGAAAGGAGCCCTCTCTCTTACCTGTCAACTTTGGTGAATCATAGCCGCTAATCCTTTGTGACATATCAAAATGATGAGCAAGTCAGCAACACTGCCTGCATACCAGTTGATTATAAGAATTCTAGAAAACCCAGCTAGTTGCTTCCAGTAGTGGTCAAAATTGATATTTTCTTCATTTTATTTGAAGAATTCTTGGTTATCTCTATCAATGGATATAAAAATGCGTGTACTTCTATGCTGTTGGACTCCCTACCACCACGCCTGCATTTCTACAGACATTTTATGTAGCAAGTTTAGTCTGGCCCTGTATTTTCCATGTTTATAATTTTCAAAATACACAGGAGCTGCTGTTATCTTCCCTTGCACAGACAGCCCAAAGATTAGGGAGATCTTCTGTACTCCTACATTTCCTGCAATACCAGTCATGTTCTGGCCCTGGAAAATGAATCCCTATAGCCTATGTTTTAAAGAGCTGATGATGTGCCAAGAGATACAGTGGCAACTATTTAAAGAAAATTGTGCATATGGTTTCTTCTTTATATTAATATTTATTATTGGGGCATTTGCAGGAAGACATGAGCACCTGATTCATCAGCACTTTATTTTTGCTTTGTGTATCTCTGATGGTGAGAGATGCCAAAGATAAAGCTTTCCTCTTTAACCATCAGGATTCAGCCTGAAATTTAGCCAGACTTAAAACCATGAAACTTGGAACTGCTCAAGGACAAATATTGGACAACACTAACTGTTGCCACTGATCACAATAATATCCTGCATGTTTTAAGACCAGTGAAGTTACAGTAGAGAAGAAAGGAACTGCACCTTCTGCTTGTTCAAATCCCAATTAAATTGATGTGTCCACCTGGTAGTAAAGATACTTTTGCTCTATGGCTTTGAGGAAAGAAAATTTCCCTGTTGAGAAGAATCCTATATCGATTGAAGAGGAGTTTAGCCCTCTTGGGACAGAGAATCCAAGAGAACCAATTGCATGGCATCCTCCTAAAGGCCAGAAAATGTCTAAGTGGAGGAGCTGGGACCTCATCTCAACATGCCATTTGTTGCTGAATGTTAGATCATCTTATAGATTGAGCAGGAAGGATGTTTATGGTCTTTTTATATTTACAACAGGAAGTCAGGAAGGAGAGGAAATGGGGAAGTTGTTAAGGAGAAGCAAAGAGAGTGTGTCGTTCTAGGGATAGTAGTGTTTTCTTAATTCTAATAAAGTTCCTCTTTCAATGTGAAGTGAAAGTGATTTTTTACCAGTGCCTCATGGCACTTGTGCTGTTAGAGTGTGAGCTCTCTACCTACGGGGTGAGGGCTGTTATCTGTGTTACCACGGCTTGCTGCTTTGTGGTTCTGCATCCATTAGAACACTATACGAATACTGCTGATTATTGTATGCTTAACTTCTTAGATTATTTATTCTATGCACTATCACTTAAGTTCTATAAAAAAGGTTCCCTGCTTCCCCCACCCCCATTATTGCTTTGTGGCCCTATGTCCCAGATCTACACAACTTAGTTTCCTTATTTCCTGTTTCTGGAAAAGGCAGGAATTTATCCATTAAATAGGCATCCATTTTTCTCTGTTTTCTTGTATGTACAAGTGAGGTTCTGCACCAAGAAAATATCATTTGATGCAGTAGGATATTGTTCAGAAAATTCCACTGTAAATTCATATCCAGAAGGAATTAATCCCTGCAGGAATACAACAGTCACATGTAGTAATACTGTACCAGGTGGACTGCAGGTCTATAATATATATGCTGACTACACATAACTTCCATAGTGAAACAGGTGAAAGGAAATCTAAATGCTACATTATCTCCTCTTATAGCCCTGGGTCTTTTCAGGATTTCTTCAAAATAAACCTCTAAACAATTTATGGCCTCAACAAGAAAATACCTCAGCTAAGTCTTTACATCGTATTAGCAGCTTTTTGTAAAACAAGCTATTTTTGATTCATTTACTCACCTGGTTACCATCACATATCTGAGTGAAAGCAACCAATGACGATATAAAATCCACAGTGCAAACCTCTGTCATGGGTTGTCAAACAGGTTAGCAATCTTTCATAGATTCACAGCTGGAAAAATGTACCTTGATTACTTTGAATGATCTTCCTGTCATCCTAAAGAACCATAGCAGGCTGTCATTACTTTGGAACTGCTAATAGTCTCATAAATGTTCTATTTTTAGTTCTGCTATTGTAGGTAAAGGATAAGATATCTAATGAAAATCTGTCCTATTTGTTAAGCACATATAGGATAAGTAGATTTAAGGATGCAGAAGCTAATTAAGTGTAAATTGTGGTGAAAGAAAAAAAATAAACAACCCCCCTTCAAGTAACATTAGGGAAAATATCTTGATGTTAACATACATCTTGAAATTAGCATATGTCTTGACAGTCATCTAAACATAACTCAGAGCTGTAGGTTTTATCCCAACAAGTTCTTCTCCAAAGGTGTATGACTCCACTAGTCCATCAAGCTAAAGTTTCTTACAGAGATAATACAATTATTCAACGGAACACAATACTTAAGGGTAGTTGTGATAGTGTATTACAAATTCCACACTAAGCAATATGAGGTTAATGAGACAATTAGATCTCAATTGGCCCTGACTCATAGACTCTAAGGTCAGAAGGGACCAATATGATCATCTAGTTTGATCCCCTATGCAATGCAGGCCACAGAACCTCACCAACCCACATCTCTAATAAACCTCCAACCCATGGTTGAGTTATCACAGTTCTCAGATCATGGTTTAAAGTCTTTAAACCATGACATTGCCATACTGGTGTTTTTACTCAAAGGTTGTAGCTTAAAAGATCAGAACACAGTACATTTGGAGGTAGCCTAGAAAAGAGTATGTCTCTAGCTAGTCCTCAGTTCTTGTGGAAGGGCTGGCTTGAGGACAAGAGCTTCTTGGATGACCAATGCCATAAAGGAAGGGAAGACCTGGTACTGAACCACTTTTGTGGAGCTATGATTCTGCATTAGCTTCTTCCATATGACCCAACCAATTCATTTGTGTTTGTTGATGGCTCTGGAAGGAATCAGGCAGAGGGCAGAGTGTCTTATAACTGGACTGGTGTGGTGGTGTGCTTAGATGTTGAGGAGCAGAGGCTGGATGAGCACAAAGGCCCTTCCCTTGTCCCTTGGTGGTTCTCTGGGAAAAGAACACAGTAGCAAAGGTATGTCATTGACTTGTGTCACAACATTATAATTTCAGTATTAACTCTCCACGTTTTAGTGTCTTGAGTTCAAATGCTTCTTGTAGGAATAGCAAAAGCTGGACAAAAAACACTCTTGTGATACTTCAGAACACAAAATGAAGCACATTCATATAATTGATGTATGTGGAAATTCATTCTATATTAAATGTCCTCTTTTGTTTGTTATAGTTCCTTTTACAGCAGCATGAACTTCAGGAGTTCCCATGTAAACTAATTTTACACTGAAAACTTCTTTTTAAGGGCTGTACACTTCCAATGACAGAATGCCCCATATCCTTACGATCTCATTAAATATAATATAATTAATAAATTCACTACTTCTCTAATTATGTTGCAGCAATTCAAATATTTTCAATTGTCTTTTATTAATGACAGATGTACAGCAGGTTCCAAATGTTTCTTATTCATAAACAAAACAAAAAACAGAATAGGAAAATTAGTAATAACATGTTTAATAAATTGACAGTTAGTAAATGAAACTTCTTTACGTGATTCAAGTCTTTCATAGCTACTGCGTCTTTGAACAAAAACTGTTGGCAAGTCAGAATGTTAATTTCTTCTACCCTGCTGAAGGGCGCCTAACATAGCATATTGTGAATCCTGATTTTTATCTAGTACATTAATTTTAGTTCTGTTGACTACCTGAGTTATGTCATGGTTTTCACAGGGACTCTCAGAATAGCTCCTGGCTCCCAGCTGGCATTTATTTTAGTAGCAGATAAAATGAAAGTGATGGTAATTAAAATGGTATCTAAAATTCAAAAGCAGAAATCAGAAAAGTCCTCTGTATATATCCCTAAGGTTTAGTGGAAAATGTGAACTTCATAGAAATCTGTAAACGTGATGTTGCCCTCTCTTAAGGCTGGTCTACACAGGAACACTCAGAAAATTAAGAGGAGTTAACTAAAGCTGTGAATTTAGTGTACAGAAATTAAAGCATGTTAAACCTGGGGAAGGTTAAGTTACAGTGAACTACAGACACTTTCTGAATGACAACATCCACGTGGGGATTTAATGTGTTTTAACTTCTCTCCATTAACTTTCCACCGTCAGTTAATTCATCATAATTTACCATAGAGATAAACCCTCATAGAATAAATCAGGAGAAACTCTGAAGTCGGCAGTGTGACATGGGTGTAAAAACAGAGATGATAGGAGAATGAGTCTGTATGTTTTAACCCAGGCCCTCGATATTGGAATTTTCATTTAGAAAGCTCCAACTCACTGAGCCCTGACACCATTTTTTTTTCATCATGTCCCATTATGGCTCCCATACTGAGTTGAAATGCTGCTGTTGCCAGTCTTACTGAGGCAAAGAGTGAGTACTGAATAGGGCTGAGGTATTTAGCAGTCAATTTAAAAGGAAATGCTTAATTATGGAATTCCTGTGCTTAGATAAGGTCCTGTACTACTTGAGAAGCCACACACGCACATTTTATGCTGAGAATTTCCCTGCATCTGTGTATACAAAATACATTCCATAATACTGTGGCATGATGAAGTTTTACAAAGTGACTTGCTGAAGAAAATAGTTCATGTATTTCAAAATTGGATATTCTGCATTTGATTTTATAGAGAGAGGATTTAAAAATGCAAGTAGTGCATATTGTTGCTGGCTCTCAGAAGACTAACTGTGGCCAGGGGCTTGAGCTACACCTGCGTATCATAAGAGGTCTATGAATGTGGCTCATGATAGAAGATGTAGTTCAGCCCATTAAAGTAAATGGAGACATGAAGCACTAGACTGCAGCTCCCAAAAGACACCATTATCATCTTGGGCAGACGGAATTCAATACCAAATCAAAATGAAATATTTCAATTGAAGAACATCAAGCCATTTCATTTGTTGAATATTTTATTTTTTTAATCAAATTGTTCTGGAAATTTCATTAAAATAATGGAAAGAGTCCTACAGGAACATTGCTTTGTACTAACTCAAGCCAAAACAGTAGAGTACAGATTGGCTTAAAATCTGCCCTTCTTCAGTCCCTCCCACCTCCTGGCTGTCCACACACGAGTGCAGCCACCTTCTGAATCTGCCCTTGGAGTGTTCAAAACTCCCACCCCACCTGAGCTCCCCCTGTGAGTCACCCTAGATAGGACTCTAGAGAGCTCCTTTGGGCCCCCAAAGGGGCCATGTACCACATCTTGCAATCAGAAGCAATTCACAATGAGCATGGAAATCAGAAGGATTAATTAGTTCTCAGGATTACATCATAGGTATAGATTATTAGCAGATTAATTAGAAGTTACAGCAGCAACCAACTAGGCAATGTCAGAGCCCATTCTCAGACTCTGCTTCCGAGCCCCCATATGAGGGCGCTCCCCTTCCAGTCATCCACTTCCCCTGAGCGATCCTCTTGCCCATCCCTGGTCTTTTTCTCCTTGTGGGACAAGTTGTCTATCTCCTTCTGTCTCCCCTGGCTACAACCTGTTACAGCTCTTTGAACCAGGGCAGGGAGTGCTGGCCATTATTTGTGCACATGGAGAAGGGGAAGGCCCATCCACCCTCTCTTGATCTCTGCAGTGATTGGGGTCCCATCACCAAAATACATGGGTAGCATATGGGGGAATTGAGGCACACACAGCAATAGGAGAAAACACCAAGAATATCTCCACTTTCTCATAGCCTGTTAACCAATGGAGGTGGGGGAAACATAACAGAAAATGTGGAAATGACAAAAGTGCTAAAAGAGTCTTTTGTTTGTTTTCACAAAATGTCTGGTTGCGATTGGACAGCTAACTGAATGAATGCCGGTGAAAACAAGGTCAGATTAGAGACTAAAATAGGGAAAGAAGTAGTTGAAAGTTACTTACACAAGTCTGATGTATTCAAGTTGCCAGGGCTTGATGCAATACATTCTGGAATTCCCAAGGAGCTGACTGAGTAGATATCTGAGTCATTAATAATTACCTTTGAAAAGTCATGGAAGACAGGAGAGGTTCCAGAGGACTGGAAAAGGGCAAATGTAGTGCCCATCAATAAAAAAAGGGAATAAGGACAAACCAAAAAGTTGCGGTCCAGTGAGCTTAACCTTAGTACCCGGAGAGCTAATGAAGCAAATAATTAAGCAACCAATTTGCACACACCTAGAAAATAATAAGCTGATAAGTAACAGTCAGCATGGATTTGTCAAGAGCAAATCATGTCAGACCAACCTAATAGCTTTCTTTGACAGGGTAACAAGTCTTACAGGTACGGTAAAAGTGGTACAGCTTGATTTAGTAAGGTTTTAGGTATTGGTCTTGCATGACCTTCTCATAAGCAAACTAGAAAAAATATTATCTAAATGAAACTGCTATAAGTTGGGTGGCTAACTGGTTGGAAAATTGTTCCCAGAGAGTTGTTTTCTGTTGTTCACAGTCAAGTTGGAAGGGCCTATCAAGTGGGGTACCACAGGGATCAGTTCTTGGTCCAGGTAATATCTTCATCAATGATTTATTCTTTTGCGCAGAGACTGTCCAGTTTGTCCAATACATAAGGCAGAGGGCATTTCTTGCACATGATGGCATAAATCACATTGGTGGATGAGCAGGTGAATGAACCTTTGAAGGAGTAGCTGGTTTTAGTAGGCCCTTGAAAAGTGTCTTTTGTGCAGCTATGTGGGCAAAGCTGGCAGTGTGGTTTGTTGCAGGGGTATGTGCCTGCTTTAATGGTTCTATTGTTAGATCTGTAGTTGCTGGTAAGTATCTGTTTAAGGTTGGGGGGCTGTCTGTAAGTGAGGAGAGGTCTGTCTCCCAAGGCTTGAGAGAGTTAGGGATTGTCTTGGAGAATAGGCTGAAAATCCCTGAGAATGTGCTGAAATGGGCACAAATCTGACATCAGAAATCACAACCGTCTAAAACCAGAGGACGAGCTTTTCAGTCTTTGTGATCACTTCAGTAATGATTTGCTAATTGCCGTAGTCAGACAGATGAATACTAGATCAAGGCTTCAAAGAAAAGCTGATAAGATTGAATTTATTTGCAAATTTGGTTGCATTGCCTCAGTACTTAATAGGGACACTGGATTCTTCTCTCATCACAACAGGTGATTTGACTTCATCTTCCTCTATATACTGTTCCCCAGTGTCTGAATCTAAGGAAGTATGGGTTAGATGCGTGGACTGTAAGGTGGATAGAAAACTGGCTAGATCAACGGTTTCAGCGTGTAGGAATCAATGGCTCCATGTCAAGTTGGCAAGCAGTAATGAGTGGCGTGCCCCAGGGGTCGGTCCTGGGGCCAGTTCTGTTCAATGTTTTCATTAATGATCTCGATGATGGGATAGATTGCACACTTAGTAAGTTTGCGGATGATACCAAACTGTGGGGAACGGTAGACACCCTGGAGGGCAGGGACAGGATTCAGGGAGACCTAGACAAATTGGAGCAGTGGGCCAAGAGGAATCTTATGAGGTTCAACAAGGACAAGTGTAAAATCCTGCACTTGAGACGAAAAAACCCCATGTACTGCTACAGGCTGGGGAGTGATCAGCTAAATAGCAGCACTGGAGAAAAGGACCTGGGAGTCATGGTGGATGGGAAGCTGGATATGAGTCAGCAGTGTGCGCTTGCTGCCAGAAAGGCCAATGGCATACTGGGCTGCATCAGAAGAAGTGTTGCCAGCAGATTGAGGGATGTGATCATTCCCCTCTATTCTGCACTATTGAGGCCACATCTGGAATACTGTGTCCAGTTTTGGGCTCCCCACTACAAAAAGGACATGGACAAATTAGAGAGAGTCCAGAGGAGGGCAACAAAAATGATCAAAGGGCTGGAGCACAAGCCCTATGAAGAAAGACTGAAGGAACTAGGCTTATTTAGCCTGCAGAAGAGAAGATTGAGGGGGGATTTGATAGCAACCTTCAACTACTTGAAGGGTTGCTCCAAGGAGGATGGAGCTCGACTGTTCTCGGTAGTAACAGAGGGCAGAACGAGAGGCAATGGTTTCAAGTTACAGCTGGGGCAGTCCAGGCTGGATATTAGGAGAAACTTCCTTACTAGGCGAGTGGTGAAACATTGGAATAAGCTGCCTAGGGAGGTGGTGGAATCTCCATCTCTGGAGGTGTTCAAGGCCCAGCTGGACAAAACCCTGACTGGGATGATCTAATGGGAGTGGTCCTGCTTTTTTTGGCAGGGGGTTGGACTAGATGACCTTGTGGGGTCCCTTCCAACCCTATGATTCTATGATTCTATGAACTGTTTTGATTTTCCATTAAAGTGTGATCTGTTCTCATGAGTTACACTTGCCTGCATTTATTTCCTCCCATTTGTAAGTTCCCTCATCTTCTAAGCATCTGACAAAGTGGGATTTTTTCCCCCACAAAAGCTCATGCAATAAATTTGTTAGTCTTTAAATGTCACAGGACTCCTTGTTTGTTTTACTGAACTAGACTAACATGGCTAGCTCTTTGGAACTCTGCCTTTTTAATTATTTTCCAAGGGATGGCAATTATAGAAGCATCAGGAAGCATAATGTTTGATACATCCTGAGAATTCCCCTTGCTGGCCTACTGTGAGAAATCATTAATGAATGAATCAGAAAGTGAGATGGGGGAAAACATTTTTAACATATGAAAAGTAAAACACATTAGATATTTAAATAACACATAATACCTTAGCTGCTGCTGAGCCTTTCTGTCTAAAGACAAAAAGAAATGGTTATATACTCTGCATGGAATGATGGACGGATGGACAGTCTGCTCCCTTGAGTGCTTTATTACCTGCCTGCTATTCTTGGAATGGTAATCAATAAAAAGTTTTCTCATAAAATAAATTGAATATTTCACCAGTAAAAAGTGATTATATTTTTTTTCTCATGACCAACCTTAATAACTCAAACTCTGTAGACACTTGTGATGCCTTTGAGTTATGAGACTTTCATACTCATGAAAGAAATATAGTAATCAACCTTCACTGCTGAGATATTCTATACCTCTCATATTAAATCAGTAGAAAGCACATGATCCCTTGTGACTGTAAGTAGGTAAAGTAAAGATGTAGGGTATCTGCAGCCAGATGTATGACATATGAGGCTCACTTTTCAGAAAACTGTGTCTATAGCTATATGCTCCAAATTCTAATTCTAAGCTGATTTATACCCCTTAAACCACACATAACATGACTCAAAACAACCGATTAATTTCTTATCTAGACCATTATGAGTATAGCGTAAGGGTTTATTTTCAATTTGCACCTATTCAAGGTGAGAATCAGAATTAGTCTTTACAGTTATTATCAGAGTAATGGCATGGTAAAGTGCAGTTAATAAATTGTGTGTATTGTGGTGAGAGTGAAGGGACCTCAGAAAAGATGCAACCCTTCTTAATGGACTGTGGTTGCAGTGGAATGGAACGTTGCAGTTCACACAGGGAATTCTTTATTAGGACTTGCCGTAACGTGAAGAGGATAGAATTAAAAACTAAGAGTAGGCTAAATACAGATGATCATGACTTGATCACATTTAGAGTGTGCAAGCAGACCAAAGTCCTGAAAGGTAATATATATTCAGACTCTCTCTTGGTGCAACTTGGGCCAGTTTCACAAAGTTGAGAGCAATCGAGTCAAATCAGCTGGGAAGAAGAATGTAAATCAGTGAAATGTGAATGATAATTGGAACATCATACTTCATGCACAAAAATCCACACTAAAGGAGGATATACTCATGGGGAAAAAAATGACCTGGTTAGGAGGGGAAGTGAAGACTAATAATAATAATTATTATATATAACTAATAAAAGAAAGGAAAAGTTGATAGTAATGAATATGAATCAGAAGTTCTGAACTGTAGTAAATAAAGGAGACTAAGGGACACAAGGAAACATTTATAGCCAGCAGACTTCAAGACAACAAGGACACACATACTACTAACAAAAGGTGTCCTGATAATGGTATTGATTCAGTACTATGGAATGGTAAAATTAATAATAATGTGGAAAAGACAAAACTGTTTGAAAATATCTGTTCTGTCTCTGGGGAAGTGGGAGAAGATGATATAGTCTCATCATATGGTATTGATAACACTTTTCCATTCCACTAGTATTTCTGAGGATATGAAACAGAAGCTACTAAAGTTAGACCTCTTAGAATCAGCCAATTAAGCTAACTGGCACCAAAGAGTTTTAAAAGACCCAACTGAGGTGCTTATTGGACCATTAATGTTAATTTTTTTTTCTCAGTAAGTGTCAGAGCACTCAAAAGGCCCATGAAAGTGGAATCAAGCAAACATGTACCAGTTCTTAAAAAGGATAAACTGAATGAACTGGGTAATTATAGGACTGTTGGCCTGATATTGATCCTGGGCAAGATAAGAGCTGCTAACATGGGATTTGATTAATAAACAATTAAAGAAAGTAACATGATTCATGCCAATCAACATGGATTTATTGAAAATAGATCCTGTCAATATTTTTGTACTGAAATTACAAGTGAGGGTCGTAAATGTAATAGTGCTGATGTAACTTGCACGTACTTCTGTAAGGCATAAGATTTGGTACCTCATGACATTTGATTACAAACCTAGAGCTATATAAAATGAACATGACATGATTTTAAAGCTGGCTAACTGTTAGGTGCCAAAATATTATTGGAAATAGAGAATCATTATTGAATAGATTTATTTCCACTGGGATCCCACAGTGCTCTGTTCTTGGCTCTAAATTATTCAACACTTTTATCAATGACCTGCAAGAAAATAATACATTATCACTGATCAAGTTTCAAGAAAGTGCAAAACTTGGGGGTGAGTGGGGAGAGTAATAAGTAATGAAGAGAACATATCAGTGATTCAGTATAATCCATATTATTTAGTAATTTGGCTACAAGCAAACAATGTACTTTAATACACCTACATGTAAATGTGTATGTCTAGGAACAAAGAACACCATTCCTACTGATTGGATGGGGATTCTAGCCTCAGAAGCAGTGATGCTGAAAAAAGATTTGGGGGTCCTGGTGGATAACCAGCTGAACGTGGGTTCCTAGTACTATACTCTGGCCAACAGACCTAATGCAGACTTGGGATGAATAAACCTGGGACTCTTCAGCAGGAGTAGAGAGGTTATATGAGCTCTCTATATGGTACTGGGGCAACCACTGCCTGAATACTGTATCTGGTTCTGGGGCTCCCAGTTCAAGGAGGATGTTGATAAATTGGAAAGAGTTCCAAGACGAGCCACAAGAATGAGTCTCTCACTATAAAGAACATTTCCAAAAACTATGATCAGGGAGCTGTCTATTTAGCTTATCAAAGGAAAGGTAAAGGGGTGAATTACTTTTAATCTATACGTTTTTGCATGGGAACAAATAGTAAATAATGGATTTGTTGGTGCAGTAGAGAAAGAATAACATAAGAAAAGGGTAGTGACTAGCAGAGCTGGCCAAATAATGTGCTCGGCCATAGGGGAGGAAAAGGCCCATGATGTGAGGCTTCTAAAGAAAGTTTCTTAAAAATTTTCAAGAGAGGCATGGAAGAAACTAGTAAAAATGAGTGATATAGTATTTTTAACTGTTTCTGTTGTCTAGTACTAGGCGTCTGCTTTAGTTTTTCCTCTCCTGCTTATTATGAAGGTTTCCCATAGCAATATGCTGACATAGATTTTTATTTTGAAGTTTCTCTCCATTAGAAGCCAGTTCCTTAGTTAGTGAAAATGTAGTAGCATCTTTTGAAGTTGTTGTAGTCACTAGAGCTCTACCAATTTGTCAGCTGAAGATCTAGTCTTATATTTTCATTAGAAATATTGAAGTTTATGGAAAAATAGGCCAAACTCTGCTTCTTACATCAATGAAAATGAACTTCAATTATGTTGATTCTGAGACCTCAGAAAGCCCATTGCTTGGGTTGGATTCAGATAAGTATCCAGAAATTTGAGTGTTTATCCCAATGACTCATGAATCTGCACATTTAGGCTACAAATCTCACAAGAACAGAGCATCTTGTAAGATTCTTGACATATTCAGCTCCAGTCGAAGTCAGAAATCAGAAGAGCAAATGATGAGTTCAGACTGAAAATTGGCAGAAATTCAGGGGCGAATGTTGGTTGTTGCTGGGACCCCCCCCCCTTGACCATCTGAAGTCTGGAATCTAATGCTGCCAGTGGCTGGGCTAATAATATGCTCTCCTTTTTCTTAGAAGTGCATATAATATGTCTTCCCTTTGTATTTGTAGTCACCATAATGTTCATTTAATAATACATCATTTTAGGGAGAGTACTACACTACAGAAAGCCCCCAGAGAATAACAGATATAAACTTAGAGCCTATATTTGAACATTTTGAATCTTGCAGGTACCTGAACGTGGTTAAGCCAGTGGAAAGTTAATAGATGAGAGAACAACCACAGCAATGATTGAAAATATAATGTACAGTGGCTTGAATTCTACCATTGCCATGACCTCATTGTATTCACTCCTGCAGCTTGTCTAGAAGAGAGATGAAGGAAATATATTCCACTAGCATGATTTACAGCATAGTAGAATCAGTGCTAAACGCCCTATTTGCCTCCTATGGGGTGCCACCCGTTTACTCAAGGAAAGGCTAATAAGAAAATGTAACTGACTTTTAGCCTAATGAAGAGAGACTAGATAAAGAGTTCACTTGGCTGACTTTTCTTGCCAGCAGCCAGCTGCCACAATGTTCATAAGAAGCTTGAAGAGACAGAGGAAGGAAGTAAAATATAAATATGAAATTACTCTTAGTTAAAATCAGCTTGCTTTTTTTGTTTTGTTTTGTTTTTGTTTTTATGTAAAGGGGCCTATGATCATACTTTTCCCTGTGGCCATTTTAAACTGGGTACTTGTGATATCTCAAGCACCAGAACCAAATAAAGCAAAGCTTTGAAATTCATTAGCAGCAGCCATTTTCTTTATAAGGACAGGAATTTAAAGCCTGCAAACATGAAGAATGTAAAACCAAAAGTGCTTACCCAGAATCAGTGTGTAGACTTTCCACCACCTGAGGAGCTGTCCCATGATGTAAATCAAAGTGTTTCCAAATATTAGAATGGAAATGTAAAGCAGTTGTGGATTTGGCCCACAGACAGCAAGGACTTTGGTTTAGAAAAGTTGTGTTGTATATGCAGAGGGAATGAAAGATAAGGGCCTTGATTATATGTACAAGCTTCTATAGGTTATAAAGTACTGGAACTTCATATTAAACATGATTTAGGGAATCTGAAACTGATTGCTTACCAGATCTAGTCTGCTACGTCTCCACCCTTCTTCTGCAAGTCCCTCCTGAAGGCCCTCAGAAATCAATAGGAGCCCTATGAAGGGGCTTTGGATAAGGCCCTAAAATGGGATTATAATTTCAAACAATGCATAGTACCAAAATACTGACAAAAGCAAGTAAAGGAGAAGAATGATTAAAAAAAAAACACCAAAGGACAAAGATGGAACTCTCAGAAGGTTTCTGAAGCATCACTCCTATCTGACATCCTTTCACTTGTAATTTTTGCTAAGATTGCAAAATACTTCAGGGCAGAAATCTTGCCTGCTTACCATCTGTAAAATACATAGCACACTGTTCACATTATACTACTACTAATACAATCTTGAAGAGCGTAGACATTTTTTCTGTGCTGCAAAGCACAAGGTTGGAAAGGTAGATGGTGTTTCTCACCTCAGTGTAGTGGAATCTAGATAACTGTCAGTTTGAATTGTTATGATCTGCAATCCATTTAATGTAGTCACTTCAGAAGTCCGTAGATATCTAGAATCTGAGTTGGGCACTGCAATGCTAACTGAATCATAAGCCAAAGAAGACTCCTGCTCCTTATTTGTCTGTTCACTTTTAGAATGGAACGCTGCATATTGGGAACAGCCCTGGCATTGTATATCACAGAGATTGAATTAACACCAGACTTCCACCCATGCAGAAGTAGACTTTTCACAGGGTACTTTTATCAGCAAAGTGCCAGAGGTCATGCATTATCAACTTCTACCTCTTCTTTTGTCCCAATGTCCTTCTGAAGGCCAGATACATCCCATGAAAATCAGTCTCCTACAGACAGCAGGGAATGACATAGAATAGTGATATAGAACCAACACATACATTAATATTTATATTATATAAAAACAGAAACAATGGTAACGTTGCTCTGCTTCTAAAAGTAATTCCCTGCAACCCTCATACTTACCACTGCTATACAAGTACGGTATGGTATGCACCCTGGGAGGAAGTCCAACCCCCTCTCAGCACCCTGGCCAGGGATCAGCACCTGGGAGGTGCAGGGGGGCGGTGGGTGCCCGAGCTGGCTTCGCCCGCCGCTCCCCCTTGCTGGTAGTGGGGGGTAGCAGGTGCCCCAGACAGCTTGCCGGTTGCTCCCCTCCCTAGCGGGGCAGTGGGGGCGCCCCACTCCCCCAGCCCCTGGCTGCCTGGAAGTGGCCAGGGAACATCCCGGCTGGGGCTCCCCTGGCCGCTTGTGAGCAGCGGGGGGGGGGGGGTACTGGTTCCCTCTGCCGGTACCCCCACTAGCTCCCCCACCAGGGCTGGGAGCATGCCGTCCCAGCAGGTAGGGGCTGCGGGCGTGGGCTCAACCCCCCACTGGGGCTCGGTGGTAGCTGCCAGCCCCACGGAAGCTGTAGGTGACAGCTCAGCCCCCTGCCAAGCCTCGCCAGGGAGGGCAGCAGCTGGCAGGTGCCCCTGAGCCCTGGCAGGGGTCTGAACCAGCACCCGTGGCTTCCACAGGGCCGGCAGGTGCCCCCAGCCTGGGCTGTAGGGCACAGCCCATGGCCGCAGGTCCTGGCTGCCCCGCAGCTGCCCCGATCCAGGGCAGGCAAGCAGAGCTGGGAGCCGCGGTTCCTGCACGCCCAGCAGTGGCCGGATCCCTGGCAGTGGGGCAGAGCCAGGGGCCGCAGCTCCAGGTTTGGGAGCCGCGGTCCCTTCTAGCTCCCGGCTTGCAGTGGAGCAAGCGGGCGGGGGAGTCACGGCCCCCATCGGCTTCTGGCAAGCCCCCTTGCCCAGTCAGCCAGCTGGGGGACCTGCTCCCTCAAGTAATTTTTCCCCTGCCTGGCTTTCCAGGTGAGAGCCAGACAGGGGATTGGGTGGCAATATGGCCCTGCCAGGGGGGCCATGTTGGCACACCTCCCAGGGTGCCCTTCTCTGGGAATCGAAACAGCATGTCCATACACAGGGCATGCTATCTTGATTGGAGGGGCTTGCCTTATTTCAAATTATTTTTTTTTAATTCAAAATAAGTCATTTCGAAATAAAGTTTTTATTTCAAAATAAGTCATTTCAAAATGACTTATTTCGAAGTAAAACTTTGCATGTGGACATAGCCACAGAGTCTCTCCCTTTCCCTTCATTTCCTTACCATATCAATGTCTTGAGAGAAAGGACTTTGATCTGGGGGAGAAAGGTCCCAGGCTGGAAAATGAGTCCAGTCTGTGCACTGAGCAACTGTAACCTGCTTGTGTAATGTGCTTGTAACGTGTGTACATTTTATTCTCTTGAAATAACTATCTGAGACATTTATGTCTGCCACTTAAAATCTACCTTTCTGCTGTTAATCTGTTTTATGCTTTACCTAAAACAATGTGGTTTTAGTGGAAATGCTAGAGTTTACAAAGTGTGTGCCCATTTTACACTGAGGCAGTGGTAAACTACTTAAAGGACAGTCTGAGGTGTAGGGCTGGAGCTGCAGGCCCTCTGCTTATGGTATATGTGTGACTGGGAGATTATTCCTGTACAGGGCGAGTCCAAGGCTTTTTGCTGCCCTAGGCCAGCAAGGATTTTGGCATGCCCCTTCCCACCTACCAGCCAATGGCAGAGTGGCACTGCTGCCATGATCTGGCCCCGGCCAGGAACCAGGCTGTGGGTGGGAAGCTCCCTACTCTGCTCCCTACTTGCTCCTGGTGGATAGTAAAGCACTGCTGGGCTATACTACCAGTATGCTTTTACCTCACACATCCTCCACGTTAATTCCTCTTCACCTCCGCAGAAATCAGCAGTAGATCCTTATGGTGATGTGATTTAACCATAAAATGACTGAGACAATTTTTAGGAATGGATTTAAAATAGGGTAAGGTGGCAGTTTTGTTAATTTGGTGTGGATCTTTCCATACAGAGGATGCAACATAAGGAAAAGCATGGAGATTCCTTAGAGAAGCAGGCAAGAGGCTTGGCATCAGTGGCAGAGGGAAGCTGCCAGTCAACAGGTCAGTATGCTCATAAATTCAAAAAGTTGGACAGGATAAATGGAGACTGTAGAAGCATTTCATTACTTGTGTATTTTATATATGATACAACATAAAATGCTCTAGTCATAAAGCCTTAAATTTCCTGCAGTCCTGCATGATGGAAGTCTTTATGCCTACAAAATAAAATAAAATAAACCACAGAATTTTTAGGAGATTTTAGCATCTGAAATGGGACTCTAATTTTCAGAACAACCCATTTGGCATTAAAATAAGGCCCCAATCTAGCAGGTGTCACATTCCTTATTTCGGGTACTGTCAGTCTTTGCAGGATCTATGTGACCATACTTTTAACTGAGCTCAGTATATGAGGTGCCAAGCTCATTTGAAAATCTGACTGCAGGTGTCACAACTTGCATCTGTTTCATAGTAAGCTTTCTTTTCCTTTTACATCAGGATACAACTCTTTAGACTCTTTAGAAAATCTAGCTTTCAGTATTTAATGGAATTCAGCCAACAGGACAAGGAAACCATTAGCAGACCTATAAACTTTTAAGGCTGCAGAACTGTATACTTGCCCATTCCTTCACTCCTACTAACGACACCTTCATTCTTGCCATACATCATTAGCATCCATTGAGATCTGGGAAGCATTTAAAATTCTTTTCATCCACCCATAGACTGGACTGTCACAAAAGCTCTATTGCTTTTTCTTTTGAAACTGCTGGTGCACAGCTGGCTACCCCATTTTTCGTTAACCAAGATGAATTAAAGTTTCTATGCTTGTTTAATACTTCATTCCCATTCTCACCAAATGTATTTACATCATGTAATTTTTATATTGGTTCTTCAAATTTTAATAATTTCCATCAGACAGAAAATCTGCACTTTCTTAGCTTCCATTTAAAAATACATTCCAGGTCTTTCCAACTGTGAAAATAGCTTTCTCTATTTAAAGTAGAGCAATATATTGCTAGTGTTTAAACAAGGGCTGCAGGAAACTATCTACAGGCCAAACCGATTGAAATGACATTACCAACCTAAGTATAATTTCACTGTCATTCTCCTTGCAGGGCATTACCCTAAAATGTTACACTTCTTAATCTGACCGCTACAGTGTATACATGTTTTGCCTCCATCCCCAAGATATTAGAGGTCATCCAGTTAATTGTTGCATGCAATTCATATACAGGTTTTGGTGAGAGCTCAGAATATGTTATAAATAAAACTATTAATGTGATTATGTTCATAATAATTAGTTTGACCTTTGGATGGACTTTATGAACAAAAGCCAAATGCAATTTAGCTAGGGAACAGTCACCTGGCCGTAGTGCTCTGGTATGCAAGTAACTCACAGCCTTGAAATCCCTTACACAGAAACTCAGGCAGGGAGCAGAGAGTATAAGGAGAAATAGGACCCTCATTTCATAATATAAGGAACATGAATCTTCTGTAAAACTGACTATGAGAGGAATTTTGGGATTACTTAAAGCTCAATTCTGATCTGAAAAGTGACAATTTAAAATACCACCTTTCATCCACAAATTCATCCAGTTTTCCCAATTCTTTTATCCTTACTCATGTTGAGCAGCATACGAACGAAGCAAATAGTCCCGTAGATGTCACTGAGACTATATGAGTAGTGGGAGAATGCTCAATGGATTCAGTCCTTGGTTGCACTGATTTTATGCTTGGGTCATGGGATAACATGGAGCATCTTCCGGGCTAAATTGCCACAGTTTTAACTAGAAGCTATGTCAGCTGAGGGTCTGAAGAAGCACTGTATGCACTAGCCCCACACCCTCATGCACTTTTTCAGCCCCTGTAAAGCCTCACCTTTAAAGAGCTTAATAGTTCTGTGTCAGCTACACTAGATGCTAATATATCATGAGTAGATTATTCATGCTAGCTTTTTCAGATTTCTCCAAGATAGAAAGACTAATATGTGCCACTAATGATTTAAGCTTTCTTGGGTTCTCTGATACTTGACTTCTTTTGAAAGCAAATAATATGAGCCATGGTTCTACGGCGTGTCTCGGGGGTATTCTGAGCTATACACATGAGCTTACTGAATGACCATTCATCTGGTATTTATTTTACACGCAAAACCTCAGTGACAATCATGTGAGGAAGGTAAGTGTCCTGTTTGTTTAAATCTGTAACTGAAAGTCAGGACTATGGAACTGGGAGCCATTCAACATACAATCTCTACAATGCATCTTCATGTATCTGATGAAGTGTGTTGGAGCCCACGAAAGCTTATGCTCAAAGAAATTTATTAGTCTTTAAGGTGCCACAGGACTTTCATTTTTGCTGGACATAGACTTACACGGCTACCCCTCTGGAACTAATCTCTATAATGTGAGAAACCTTAGTGATAATTTGACTTCCCTGATCAGTATTAAAATGTTTCTCTGTCTGATTCTTTTTCATTGTCACACAGAACTATTGTAAACAGTATAAAATGTAAAAACAGATGAAAACAAAGCCTTAGGAAACATAATTTTTGAAGACTGGGAGCCAACAGGTCTATTTTGATGGAAAAAGAAAGGTGCAAACAAAATGCTAGCAAGGGCAGAAGACACGAACTCAAAAGTTATTAAAAACTTAACCCTGTTTCAGGACACTACACTTCATTGCTTAAAAGCAGTTTTCACTTTCCACACAATGTAATGTAATCTAAAATTCCAAGAGTTAAATGGAGCATAGATTGGGGACATCTACCATTCTCATCACAGCTGCTACTGCATCATGGAGAACATTGCAAATGCAATGGAAAAGAAACTAACTACCCATCTGTGCAATGTAGACTTTTTGTCTGCTCATGGTTGATTAGGAGAGGGAGGGAGGGAAGGAATATGTGGGAGTTTGGTTTGGGGTGGTGCATTGCACTGCAGAGCACTGGCCTGGCATGTGAGAGACTGAAGTTCAAGTGCCTGATTCAACCAGAGTTTGAATCTGTCAGAAAGCAGCAATTTTTTACTCTCATTCTGGGTCCCTGGGTTCACAGGTGGCCATAACCACTGAACTGAAGAGTCTCATGGCTTCCCTCCATCCATCCCTCCCAGCTGTCCCTCCAGCTCACTGTCTAGTATCCAGGCTCCAGAAGTCTTCCCAGATAAAAGTTTAGTGGAAACCGATATGTCTCCAGTGAAGTAAGCATGTGTGTGTGTGTTTAAATGGAAGTTGGATCAAGTTTTGCTAAGAAGGTTTATACTTCGATCCCTGAGCTAATCTTCAGTAGCACTATTGACTTGTCTCATTTTCATTACCTTCCAGAAGATTAAAGGAGGGAAACGTGTATTTTTGCTTCAAAATCTAAATCAAAATCTAAATTCAGGGAATATCTTTCTTTTCTCCCCCCCACCCTGCCATACCCTCTAATCTAGCACAGTTCCATTTTCATGAAACTGTTCAAAAGACATTTGTTTTCATTCCAAGGCAGAGTGAAAACCAATGCCAAAGCATTGAAAGTTACCATGAAACATAATTGTCCTTCTCCAGTCAGCTCTATTTAATAGAATTAGTAAGAGCAATAACTTCTACCAAAGACAGACACTCCCTAGTCATCAAAGTGGTGTGCAGTCACCTTGCATTCATTACTACTTCTGGGTATCAAAGCATGAAATCCTGGCTTCACTGATGTCAACGGAAATGTTGTCATTGGCTTCAGTGAGACAGGAACAACAGTGTCCAGAAGCACTTCTTTCTTTCTGTGGATGGTCAGAACGGGGCTGTGTTCCTCTCATGAGGAGCTAATTACTGTGGTAAATGCTGTTTTCCAAGTGCATTGCAACATGTACACTATACACACAGGAGAGAGGCTAGCATATGTCCTGGCTACTAAATTGCTAAGGTTCAAAGAAACTTGGGTACAATACTTCACACCATTCACTTTTGAAGGTGTGCCCAGATATTCAGCAGCACAGAGAAAGAGTTTTAGTTCTCCAGAAACATATGACATCTACATTATTAGTAGTTAAATTAGTGTCTTTCATAAAAGAGAATAGATAGTTGAGAAAATAGGTGCCAAGGTGATAGTACGGTTTAGTCTCCTCTTTAGGGAAGGATAAGTGGTTGTGAAGAAGGGACGAAGACCAGGCCTATGTGGCCTTAGAATCTATTTTGAATCCTGCCCTCAGATGCATGCATTTTGATAACTTACAGAGAATGGCAGTCCACAAGTGTTCTTGCTGGGCTTCCTCTCATCTGGGCAGAATGGCTTCTTAAGTGTCTTTGCTACTGTTGGCTCATGGTTGACTATATACTATCTTCTCCTTCTCCTATGGAGACAAGGGGTATAAGTCACAGAATGAGAGTCAGTTATCTTCTAATCTAAATATATTTCTACTAGAGACTACAGAGGTTTCTTTGTGAGCATTTAATGTAGGGGCCTGCCCTTTTCTCTGGCAGGTCATGCCTATAAATATTGTCCAGACAAATGGGACATTGAAAGTAGAGAGAGAACCTGTTGAGTTACCTCTCCTTCCAAGCCATAGTGGACATACATTCAGATTCATTTACTCCCAGAGAGCCATACATTGGAGATATATAGGACTGTTAGTTTGGAAATAGCCTTGACTAGTGATGGATTTAGATTCATTTGTTACACAAAGCACTACGACCTTCTCTTCTATGAGTCAACATCATAACTGAAAAACAAAACACATTCTTCTAGCAGTAAACTTGATATAAATTGTAACATAAATAGCAAGACTAAAATTATAGCAAGACAACACCCAGCTTCTAACGTACCCTGTTCCTGTGCTATTAAGGAGGGGCAGGAGGACACAAGAAGCTTCCAAGCCATACTCTTCTGCTATGCATATAGGGAAAAGACATAATTTGTGTCTATAAACAGGAGATCACAGGAGAACTCCCTCCAAATGACATCAGGGTGAACGTCACCCCATAATGAATAGATAGTTCCACCCACCATTGAAAGGGATATTGCAGCTTATGCATGGCCCTCCGAGACAGGGAACAAGAGGTAGGAATGTGCTTCATGAAATACAATCATCTAACTGCACTACGACTACAGCATCTAAGAGTTCGTGGCTATAAGTCCTCAGTTTTGTTTGTTTGTCTTGAAGGTGTCCTGTTAAAGTATCTGGTAGACTTAAGTGTTTTGTTATAACAGCTTGATTTGTGCAGACTGGGATAAAATATATATTTTAAAAAGCCAAGGTGTAATTTCCTTAAGGTCCAATGAGTGAGTCAGTGCCAATTCTTTGGTTTTCAGTTAAATAACAAGCTCCGGTGAAGTCACTTTTTCTCTTATTAAAGTGAGCAACAGCTAATAGAAAAAGAAATGGTATAAATTAGGACTGGAGATTGTTAGTTTGTTTTTGTTTTTAAAGGGGGAAGGAATATTAAAGCAAAAGGAACAATTTTTCTACAGAAGATCAAGTTAAAATAATTTTTTTAAGGCTTTAATCATTTGAACCAGGTCTTTGAATGGTCAGGAATCAGTTCTTTACTCTATGTGATTAGAGATCACCAGAGCCTCAGATAAATACCATTTTCTATTATGCCAAATATAGGGAGTACAAGTCCTCAGTAAGCACCTGTCATTTTAAGGCCAACTTACCCCCAAAAACCCTAAATGCTTTTAATAGCTTTGGTGAAAGTCCTTATTTTTCTTTTTTTCCTCTGAAGGACAAGGACACATGATGTCCTTAGTTGTATCCGTGTAGGCTCCTGGAGTCAGCTGGGTTGTGGAGTTGTAAGTAGGAACAGAATCTGGATCTGAAACAAATATGTAGAAATATGACTTGACTTGAGTTGTGGAAGTTGGGAAGGCTGGGGTAAGAAGTTTCTTTCTAATCTTGATATACACTGTGCTTTTTTTGTCTCTGAAGTGCATTTACACTAAGGCCTCTATACAACACTCTAGTAGTGTGAAGGAGTCTTTGGATCAACTAAGAATCCAAATTCCTTACGTCTATAATAAATGACAGAGAATTTTAGCTAAGAGGTAGAGAAAAAATTATAGTGATGGACACAACTGTACTGGGGGATGGGACTAAATAACCTAACAAGGTTCTTCAATCTCTAACTTCTCAATTTACATCGATAAGTTCTATGTTAGTCTAGCTCAGCAAAACAAACAAGGAATCCTGAGGTACTTTTAAAGACCAACAAATGGATTTATCACATGAGCTTTCAGGGGAGAGATTCCATGTTGTCAGACACTTGAAAACAGAAGAAAGTACAGGGAGGAGGAATAAATGCCCTAAAGTGTAATCACAGGATCAGGTCAGATTGCTTCAGCAAATCAAACAGGTTGTATTGATTCAAACCAAAAGAAGAACAGATAGGAAGGGTTCTTCTCAATTTCTGTTTCTATTAGGTGCAATTTGTGTTCTCTCAAGAACTATATTCTCCCTGTTCTAGCTGTTAAACTTTCTAATCCTCTGCTTCCCCTTCTCTCTCTGCTGGTTTAGCTTTGCTGCCTTCTGGAGCAGCGAAGGAGGCAAGATGCTTTTATTTTCCTTCGAGGGTGAGAATGAAAATGAGATGATACTTCCTGGACACATGTGAATCCAGAAGGGGGTGCTCATAGCCCGTGAGCACTGTAAGCAGTCCTATCCCATATATTTATAAAAATCACTCCTGTGATGTGCTTCAGTTTTCCTCCAGCTGTAATCTCAAACCGATTGTCAAGCCACATCTCCCCTTCCCCTCATGCCTGCAGACTCATTCACAGCTGTATATATACTTTTGTTTTTCAGCTAGGATTACATCAGTGTGGTACGAGGCTCATCAGGATCATGCTGTATGTGATCTTGGATCATATAGTGTTATGTCGGGCCATTGCAGGGAAAAATATGGAAATCACGGATCATTTTACATTACAACACATTTTTCTGTGATCTCAGAGATAGCATTATATTACATAAAAAAAAAAGACAGATCTTACCAAGATTCTCATGTTATGTATAATATGTGAGGAAGATTTTTAAAGCCTGAAATACACATATTTTTTGTTAATCTTTGCACTCTGTTTCTTCTCATCTAGGGAAGTTATGAGACAAGCCCCTTCCCTAGTCTTTCTGTGTCCTTCAGCTAATATTAATGTGGTCCCATGAGCCCTTATTTTGAAACTATTCGGTAGATGAGCAGTGAGTAGATTGAGCATTGTGCTGTATTTTTGGTTGTTTTTTTAACTGTAACAAAATAAGGTCCCTGAATATTGCTAACTCGATGTAATGTGTTTCTTACTGGTTTGCGTCTAGCACGGAGACTGTCCTGGCTGACACAGAGTCTTTGTATTGGTAAACTAGATATAATTATTAGAGGGAAAGATGGTCAGCTTAAGCCAAAGACCAAGAGCAGCCTTTTGAGAAATCAATTGCAGTGTGAGAAATGACTATTGCAGTGATTTGATATGAAATCAAAACTAAGGAGCTGAAAGTGGATGGTTGATGAGGGGATTTTAAAATATACACCTGGAGTTAAATTGTCAAAAGCACTGAAGTTCTTATTTTCAAAGTAATTTTGGTGCTTTGAAAATGGCATTAGAATCCTAAATCACTCATTTGAAAATGATTAACAATCTAGTCCACACTCCTTGATTTAAAAAGAAGCGTATTAAAGTAATCATGTATTGTGGGTGTTTTGGTCAGGGCTCAGAACAAGAAGAAAGATGAGCCTCTGTATGGAAATAAGAGTTATTAAATTCAAGGATTCAATGTAGGAACTACTGGGTGAAATTCTGTAGGTCATTGTATGCAGTAGGTTAAAACTAGGTAATCACGACAGTCCCCTTTAGACTTAAAATCTGTAATCTCTGAAATTATTTTCAGGGGCTGGCTGGAAATTTTTTATTCAAATATTTTGGTTTTTCTTTTCTTTTCTTTTCTTTTCTTTTCTTTTCTTTTCTTTTTCCTTGACAAAAGATAGGGTTTTGAAGGAACTGAAAATATTTACAAAGACATTTGTATCATTCCAAAGTGTTTTTATTTTTTTTTTTATTTTTCCCTCCACCAAAATGATTTTAAGTGGGAAAAAAATGGAGTGGATTCAAAATGAAAAAAAAAAAATCAATTCAATTAACATCAAATAGAGGTGAAACAAAAAATTTCAAATATCTCTTTTGATTTTATTTTGCTGTTCTCTCCTTTTATTTTCCTTTTTCCAAAGGAAGCCAAAGAAGCAAAGGAGGGTGGTACCAAAACCCAAATCCAGGTTTTCATTTTTAGTTATTGTTTTGGCTTTCAATGGGTTAGTCAAAAATTTAAGAAATCCCAAGAAAAATGTTGAATGAAATGAAAATGGTTTGATTTGTTTGCACAAACGAATTCCCGTTTTTCCAATTAACGTACCTGTCTCTCTTAAATCAGGGCTAGTTAGTGATATATTCTTTAGCTTTAGAGGGAAAGCAATGGTTTTACTTATATCTAATGTTATTATTTTTGTCTAATTCATAGTTTTACTGTTTATTTTACCCAAATTAAGTTAACTGAAGTTATTTAAAAAACCTCATTTTCTTCCTATTTACTGTTTGGATGTTTTAATTTCTTTTCCATTTCTGTGCTAGTGTGATATATTATAGAGCATATAACATGATAATCTGGATTCGTTTTATGGCATTGTTGAGACCTCCTATACAGAGTGACATGCTAACAGATACATACTGTGAGTAATGAGTTAGAGTAAAATTCACAGGGGGGAGATTGGGCTGACCTTCCTCACATTAAATACTTTTAGATTTAGTCAGAAGCCCTATTGAGAAAAATGGGCCAAACGACAGAATAACTCTCATTAGCAAGATTGGCAGGTATTGGCCCCTAATAACAAAAACTAAAATAAGAAGAGCATCTTGTATTATTTTAACACATGCCTCACCTTGACCTGATAGTATGAGAGCCAATATACCTTACCATATCATCATGTAAACTCTCCTGTGAAAAGGAAAAAGTATGTAGCTTTTGCTTAATAGAAGCAAGCTGGCAGATAAAGGAAAATGTTCCCAGTTTGCCTATCATTAATGTTTAGCCAGATTTAAAGTGTGCTGTGCGTAAGTGAATTTCTTCCTAATTCTGTTAATGATGTTGTTAATAATTTATATAACATCTGTAAATTTGCATGGTGGTTCACAAAAAGAGAGTAAGATAAGTCATCTTACTTGAAGAACTTAGAATTCAAAGGAGGGAAGATAACAGAAGACAAGATAAAGGACAAGGGTTCAGGTTAGAAAAGTGTGGACAACGCAAAGAAATTAGGAAGAAGCTGGCATTAATAAGGAGGGCTGTGCAGAGAAAGGAAGAGATTAATGCTTGCATGCTACTAAATTAATGCTTATTGCAAGACCAAATATTTGGGCTTATAGCTTATTTCTTTGAATCACGCTTTCTTAGCCTAATTCTGACACTACCAAATGTATGTACTGATCTGTGAACCTGTATACTGATGGTGTGTTTGCAGAAGGCTGTGTTTTCTTATCGTTTGAATCATATTAGCATCAGTACACCTTCAATAGGGCTATTCTTGATATATGCCTAATCAGGTCATTAGAGACAAATTCTTTGTGTTGGCTTCAATGGAGGTTTGCCGTTTTACACTGGTTGAGAATTTGATTAGCTATGTTTTCGTAGGTGTCAAACTCCTAACTTGCCCAGACACAGAATATGTGATTGTCTTCAGTGTGCATGGGGAAAGAGTCTACAGTAGCAACATATCGCCTCTGCACTGTCTATGCAGGGGTTCCCAGTCACTGAATCTGTACAGGAACTCCAAGGTTGCCTAAATGTGTCATCATAAACTCTGTTGTTGACTAAATGGATTATTGAATATTATATGACAAGTTATCGGAACCCTGCTTCATAGATTATAAGCTCTTTGGAACAGGGGCAGTCCTTTTGTTCTGTGCTTGTACAGCCCCTAGCGTGTGCGGTCCTGATTCGCAATAGTGTTTTCTAGATGCTAGCACATTATTAGTAGTAGTGATAGTAGCAGTAGTAGTTAAAAAACAGAGGAATTACAAGATAATTATCTCCTGAAGATACAAATTTAATTTAGTTTAGTTATAATTCTCTGTCTGATACCAGTTTCCCACACATCTAGTCAAATAAAATGGCATTTTCAGACATTCCAGTTACTTTCACATTGGATGAGAGAGCTTCCTCGATCACCCTTAACTCATCAGAAGAATATAGATTGATTATGGCTCTCATCAGTGTCTTCATTCTGTTGTAAAGTGTATCTTTTACACACAAAATTTGAATTCCATACGGTCATGATCATTTGCGGTTTATTTATCATTGATACTTAGCATGTAGATAATTTCAATGAGTCACTAGATAAGTGATTCAGGAACTTCATTAAAAATAAATGGATTCATAAAACCAGTTGGAATTATAGACACTTTTTATAAAGACTTGAAGCAGAAATAAGTTTAAACTAATGATATGACCCCCTCCACCCAGAAAAGCACTTAACTTCCTTTCAAAGTACTTCACAGTAGGCACCTGAATGCATCTCCTCTCTTGGATATCTGTTCACAAAACTGAGCGATAGCACTTGATCGACTTTCAGACATTTGCTTTGAGCAGGCAGGTGCTCGTCCTTAACTGTTTCATTGATTTTTAGTGAATGATATCAATTTTTACCAGGATTTAGCCTAGAGAAAGTATTGCAGATCACACTGAAGTTAGAAAATACTGGGTTGGTGCTGAAGTATTATTAGCCATGCTTTACAGGGGCAAAATGAAATGAAGAAATATTTTAGCCTAAATTTTCAGCCAGGTTAATATTTGGCTTCTCTGACTGCAGATCTTACTTGTGTCCATAATAACAATGTGACCACAAAATTAAATGTGCATTTGGACCCTTAGTTGTCTGATGCAGGCTAATGAACAGATACTGTAACTTACAACTGACAAGTTCAATTTATAGACACAAATGGAATAGTTACAGATGCAAATATTATGGTTACTCAAAAGGGAAGCCACCCTTTTGAAAAAATTCCCCACAGGACTTAGGCAATGTCAAAAAGCAAATCAGTAATACAGCTGATAATAAAACTTAAATTCCTTCTTCCAGCCAAAATTATACTTTAATAAGTGTCCCACCCAGTCTTACAACCCTGATCTCTCATTTTTTATTTCAAGGCAGTCATCATGGACTACACTGTATTATCAATATATTGGATATGTTTTCAGAAACAAAGTAGAAACGGTTCTAATACAGTGATTTTAATTTTGTTAGCAAATTGATGTTCTTTCCCTCCTAGGTGTTCAGCTTTTTTTTTTATTTTTATTTTTTTTTAAATCAAGCCACTTATTTCAGTGCTTAACTGTACATTTAGGAGTTTAAATCAATATGCCATTCTTTGAAAATCGTGTCCCATATACTTACATAAATTATGATCAAGAAATAAACAGTGAATTAAAAACACTACCAACCCAACCTAGTGACTTTACAAACATGGCCATAGGTGTTCCAGCAGGTATTTCAAAGGGACTGAAGAGAAGTACATTTCCAAATCCCATTTGATTTCAGTGGCAGTCAGTTGTCTTAGGCCCGTATAAAGATACCAGCCTGTTTCTTTAGTAAGCTCTAGAGCTTTCTAATCCAGTTTAGAAAGGTAAAGAACTGCTTCTTATCCCTCTCTATCTGAAATTACAGATTTACTGAACCAAACTCAGGTCTTGGTAAGATGCTGAACTATGAGAATTTACATCTTTCAATTTCAGCTTTCTGATTGTGTCTTCTCATTGGGTTTCCATCCTAAGTTTGCAGATTCATGGGTCTCAGAGTTCTATGGAGTATCTTTACTTCTGAATGCTTTTCCAAAATGAACCTGAATTCTGAACTTCTTTAGTTTTGCCTGACACTGATATTGACACATGAAAACGTATTTCAAAGAGTTGCCTGCATTTAGTGTATCAGGGCTCAAGCCAATGAGATACTGAGTGCCTTTTTTGACATGCTACCACAATCATCATAAAATTATTTTGGTTAATCTACACTCTCTGATATGTAATATTAGAGACAGTTGCACAGTTATCAGTTTTAACTAAGGTGGGGAAGAGAGCAAATATGGAAACTAGATGAATTGCTTTTCTACAGTCCTTTTATGTTGAGTAAACAAGGTATAGACTGCCCATTTCTAACCTATTAGGATCTGATCTTTTGTGGTGATGAGCAATCTCAACTCTCTCTGAGGCACAGCAACTTGCCAGATTGGGGTGTCATTTATTGTGCTATAAAATATTCAGTCTAAACATATGTGATTTGTTTAAAAGAAATGTATCCTGTTCCCATTTTCTGTTTCACCATGGGTTGACATGAATAAGTATGCAAATGAAGCCATCATGTTATCCTGGTATTGTGACCTTGAACATTTTACGAAGAGTGTGGTGATTGGCCTTTAAGGGGTTATAAGCATGTTAATAGTTTTTTTTTCCTAAGGTTCAAAGGGAAGCCAATTATGAAATTGTGATTTGCACTGATTGAGTTTATTTTCAGTCTCTATAGAATGTGGGTGAGAGCATTAATTTAGTAAAAATCTAACCTTTCCATTAATGAAAATGTTACCATTCAACAACATACTCTCTCCCCTCCTGGCTCCCCACAAAAATATACTCCATTTTAACACCAGTATTTTTACAGGAATATTTGAAAATGCTATTCTGCACACGTACCAAAGGAGAAAAACTAGTTTATCAAGGGAAAAAACACTTGCTGATTATATGTAGGAGCATACAGTGTCCTGTGCAACTTAATGTGCCCTTTTTATGGTAATGCAAAACCAGTTTAAATTGCTGCAAGGTAATGCTTTATACAGTTTTTTAAAGATTTAAGTAAGAAAATATTTACGCTACAAAAATGTCTTTTGTATTTAATGTAAATTCGCACCGCTTTGAACTGTCAATCATTTCTAAATAGGTTATTTAGGTGATGTTAAAGGTGAAAAGACTAGAACTAGGAGGACCATGCAAGATGTGAACAGAAAGATTAAAAAACGAAAGCTGTGATGGTGTCTGTAATTTAATTCATATTGTGTTCTGCTTTGCTCATGAAACCATCATTCAAGATGCAGCAGCAGACAATACTCAGAGAAGTTGATACACCTAGGGTGCCGTTTGGAGTATATATCAGCTAGTTTTATAATACAGAGTGTACGCTGTAAATGTATCCTAAGATTATGTATCTTATACAAGCTTGATTGCATACTTAAATTACACTATAATCGTTAAACATATCTGCTTAGTATAATTTTATTTTTTAATTAAATCCAAATTCCTAGCATTAAACAAGGATTCTGATGTCACATTTACAGTACATTAGAATCGTAATTAAAATGTGCAACTGGAAGAGAGAATTAGAGAGTATTTAATTTGGAAAAGCTTTTTATTTCATTGCTTGTGTAACAGAGTAGGATTCTGCACATGAATTCTACATTTAACATTGACCAAGCTGGCTGAAAGAGGAAGGTTCTGTTCCATTACAAACGTGTTCAGAGTATGTAAGGCTAATAGGCCTTTAGTGGTGGCATTATAGCTATAGAGTGAATGTTTGTGTCCAAATAGGCCTTTACTGAAGCAGGATACTGGCCACAAAGAATTCATAGCTGGAGGTTGTCTAAAAATAGGTAAGAAATTTGAAGACTTAATTATCATATGGAGCCAAACTCTCTCCTCCTTTTCTGGTCCTTTTGTGCCATTCAAGTGGCGAAAAAGGCAGAATCTAGTTCTAACTGATGAGCTGAGATGTTCCCAGTATAGAGAAACTATGAGTTAATGTAACACCATATAACCAACTCCTGACCAGGGCCGGCTCTACTGTGAGGCAAGAGACAGGTGTGGCTTCAGGTGTGGCTTCAAGTGACAGTTCTTAGGGGCGCCTAGCCCACCCTGAAGATCAGGCTGGCTCCTGCCTCTTCAACTCTTTGCTAGCAGCTCAGGCACTGTTAGTCAACCTGCAGCTGAAGTCATGTAGGCAGAGGGGACTTTAAATCCCTCTGCAGGCAGACACTGGAGATCTATGCACTTTGGAAAACCGTTTTCAACCTCCATGAATGAGATGGGGGGGTGCCAAATCAAAATTTTGATTGGGGTACCACAGCCCCTTGAGCCGGTTCTGCTCCTGACCCATGCCAGCTGCCTTCTCCACTTAGAGGCATATCATCTGTAAATCGTACTGATTTTGTCCTGAGGATCTAGGATTTGCAGATGTATATAGAGGGCCAGCCCAAGGATTTTTGGCGTCCTAGGCGCCTGTGATTTTGGTGCCCTGTCCCTAGGGGTGTGTGGGGTCTGTAGGAGCCTTCCTGGATGCCCCCTCCCTGTGCTGGCCTTCCACCCCTCCCCTGAGCCAGAGGCAGAGTGGGCCAGTCACGTGGTGGGGCTCTGCTTTCCCACCCTGCCTCTGGGCTTGCCCTCCGCACCCCCAGGGTGGCACAGCCAGCCCAGGAGGGGCAGGAGAGTGAAGCCCAGTCTCTGGAGTGCCCCGCTCCATCCCTGGGCCGGCTGTTATCTCCAGGCAGGGCGAGCCAACGCAGAGCAGAGGCCAGCTCCATGCTCCCATCCCCACTTACCCACTACCATCAGCTCCAAAAAGCAGCAGAGAGGAGGCGGGGGACACCGTGACCATGGGGGGGGGGCAATGGTGCAGGCCCTACGCTGCCCTGCTCATGAGAGGGCCAGGGGTGATCGCCCCTCTCACCCCCCATCCCCAAAGGATGGCTCTTACCCTTTTTGGGGAGCGCCCTTGGTGCCCTCTACTATTTGGCACCCTAGGCGACCGCCTAGGTCACATCTATGGTAGGACTGGCCCCGTGTATGTAAGAATCAAACATGCATCACTTGTTCCCACATGCCCCTGCTACCAAACTCACTTGCATCAAGTGTACCTTGATGCAGGAGAGATTCTGGTTTGTGGTGTCTTTTGATCACGAAAATAAATGGTGCTGCATTTTGCATCTGTGCTTTGCATATTTTTTTCATTCATATATACAGATGAAAGAACTTGGACTCAGCTCAAAGAGCAAACTGTTTATTTTGTGTTCATACAGTGCCTAGCAAAATGGAGTCGTGCACCTAAACACTACCACGATTCAAAAAATGAATATTAAAATTTGTAGCAGACAGAATGCAGCCTTTGCTCTTTTCTCCTTCTGCTTTGACTCTTCCTTCAAGTTGTCTTCCTTCATGCCTCTTCCGTACAAAAAATGAAAGAAGCAAATGAGAAACAGCACGGAACACTCTAGTGTTAATTCCTCGTCCTCCCATAGTCAGTTTTGTCACAAAAGCATATTTTGTCTATTGTACAACGATTCAATTTTTATAAACTGTCTCCTGTTCAGAACTCTGCATCTGTGATCTCCGTAATGTGTGCTTCAGAGCGGCATGCAGCACCCTCTGCAGTACCATAGAAATTGCCACTCCTGCCACCAAAGGCCACTCTGGGCAGCTTCCTTTGAGTGCAGCTGGGACATGGGGGTGGGTCCCAACATGCCTATGCCTCCATATGACACAGAAAAAAGCTGCCCAGAGTGGCTCATCTCTGTATTATGATGCTCCCCAAAGGAGCCACTCTGGGCAGCTTCTTTCTGCAGCATGCCTGGCAATCCCTGAAAGGAACAGCTTCTTTTTGTGACATACCTGCGGACCCCTGTCCCTTGGCAGACTGCCGAGATGAGCTACTCTAGGTGACGCCTTTCTGTGGCATGCCTGGGAAGTGCTCCCACTCCAGACGTGAATGTTGCTGAATTTTCAGGCAGCTGCCACATTTTTTCAGCAGAGGGGGCCATCAGCACCAGCTGAGGATTGAGGAGGAAGGACCAGCACAGGTGTCAGCAAATGTTTCTGACCCCTGATCATTACCAAGATTTTACAAAAACATTTGTGAATAACCTTGTTCTACTAATCATTGCATTCTGGTCACAAAATCTTGATGCCTAATAAGCAGGAAAGGGAAAAAAAATCACTGAATGATAAAAGCACATCACATATTATGAGGGCTTTTTACATGCATAAATCCTATAATACCAAAAAGTTGTCTTGGTGCACCTATAACAGCAGACAAATTATGTCTACCTTGAATCACAGTGCAGATTCAGGGCTAGAAGATCAAGTATGGCCATGAAAGATGGAGTGCACCTCTGCACAAGATCAGATGGGAAACTCTTCAATTTATCATACTTTGGGGCAAATACTAAAGTAAAAATGGTGCTAATGAGGGAACTTCTATTCACTGTTGCTGCTGCCTTTATTGTCCATGATGAAGAGCTACTACAAGAACAGGTACTACTACAAAGAACCACCTTTCAAGTACTTGTCAGGCATCTGCTTTCACCATCAGCAGTATGAAAATTATTATATTAGGGGAAGGAATTTCACAAGATCCTTTAATCACCTAAAATGCAGTTCAGCTAGAAGTAGTCCAGAAGTTTCGCAGTCTAGGTTCTACAGTTACTACCAGTCTCTCACTGGATGAAGAAATAAATATTTGCATTGGAAAGGCTGCCATCACGTTTAGGAGACTAATTAAAAGAGAATGGAACAAGTCAAACCTTACTATCAAGACCAAAATGCTAGTGTATCAAGCTTGCATCCTGAACCCTCTCACGTATGGTGGGGAAACATGGACATCTTACTTTCATCAGAAGAAAGGGCTACTGAATTTCCATTTACATTGTGTACGACATGAGCTCACCATCAAATAGCAAGATAAAGATACCAATGCAGAGGTTCTTCAAAGGGCAAATGTACCAAGTGTGACAGCCTTGCTCAAGAAAAGGCCACAGAAAGGTTGGAAGAAGGATACATACCTAAGGGCATACTATATGCGGAGCTTTCTGAGAAAACAAGAATAGGACGTATCAAGCTTTGCTATAAAGACACATTTAAGTGATGTATGAAGGAATTTGAAATTGATCCTGATCAAGTGGAAACCTTGGCAAGTGACTCTAACAAGTGGCACCATCATCTCCATCATGGCAGATAAGTCCATGAAGGAGCTGTCTGCTACAGCTTGAAAAGAAAAGAACTTGTAGGAAGAAAACAACATGCACATTTGCAACAACTGCCAAAGATTTTGTAAATCTTGGTTTGGACTATTTTAGTCACATGAGATGTTGCAAATCAGCAGTTTCCAGGGTGCTAATCACTAATAACAATGGGAGTTAAACACTGAGGCCCAGAGCTTCAGCTGTTGTAAGACTGGGAACTGCAGTTATTGTGCATTGATTTACACTATTTAAGGTTCCCCACTAGTTTATAAAAACAAAAAATTCAGTGTGCAGAGGTGCTAGGTACACTTATTTCTCAGTTTGTGCAGGACTTCACCTTGCACATGCTGGATGTTCATGCTTGCTCAGTTCAGGCATGCAGCCAAGTGTTTGCTCACTTTTGTGTGCACACATCTCACAATTTGGGCTGTCTGTTATACTGAGGCGAGAATGGAGCCCTAGTATTAATGGGTCAAATTCTACCCTAAGTTGCAGCTAGGCAATCTGGGATTTCACTTGGAGCAGAAATGTGGAATGTGGAATGTGATTTCACTTGGAGCAGAAATGTGGAATTAAAGAACGGTGGCAATGTCAAATAGCAGTGTCTCACTTTATTTTAGGTTGGTGATTGCTTATGCAAAGTCACAAATATTTGAAACTTCCCTAGTCACTACAAAAGTAGGAGTTAAAAAGAATCAGTGGTGGGTGGGTGGGAGGGTGTGTGTGTGTGTGTGTGTGTGTGTTTATGAGAGGTTGACAGAGAATATTTGACTTTGAAGGGAAAGTTTGTGCATATTCCCTCCAACTATCTTTTCTGACACCCTTTCCCAGGGGTCGCAACCCACCTGTTTAGAAATAGTGTCATGTGGAAAAGCTTGGGTGAAAAAACAAGGGATGAGTGGAGAGAAGAGGAAGGTAGTTTTGTTTGTTTGTGGTACAGTATTACATTGTTAAAGAGCTTAAATTAAGCATTTTATAGATATATGTTGCACTTCTCTAAATTATCTTTTTTCCTTGGCCACTCTTGCAAATAGGTTAAGTTAAATCATGCATTGGTTGAATCACACATCTCATTAGGAGCAGCAATTTCTGCATTACATGAAGTCACCCTCAGTCATGCAAGACTGATCTCTGAACCACAATGGAAAAGTTCATTCAACCTATTATGTATTATATTGTTATACATTAGCAAACCAGAAAATTTCATTCCCAGATGGTGAGTTTCCAGGTTAGGCACATAACATATTGTCTTTGTAGCAAGCCCAGCCACTCCTATATCAGGGAAAAACTTGGAATCTATCTTTATTGTCTGATTAGTGAGCATACTTTTGCATTGTTGCTCTGCAAATCATCAATGAAAATGAATGTACAAGCCAACAGTATGATCAGCTGAGGAAAAGGAATCACAAGCTACCAATAATGTGGATTAGAGTCAGATGGCAACAGCAGCAGTAACATTTAGCACTTTAGTAAACACTGATAAAACAAAGAGAAATAGCACTGAGGTGACAAAAGGGAGAATAGTTGTATTGAATGTGGGTGACAGAGAAGAAGGCAATTGCTTTCTGTGTTAGTCATATGATAAAGGGGAGAGGAATCTCTTATCCTGTGACAGATGACAGCAGAGGTTATTATCCATCTCTGAGCTACTCCCTGTAGGTGACAAGTAGGGAAGGGAAGAGCTGCCAAGCAAGTAGATGAAGATGATGTACCTCCTAGGAATCATGGCCTTGCTGAATAATTAATCCCACACAAAAATTAATCCCACAACAGAATACCTCAATTTATTTCAGAGGGAAGCAAATTATTTTTAGACTAGGCTTCACTCACAATACCCTGGATAATAAATGTACAGGCTAGATTTATAATCATATGTCTAACAACCAGTTTACTCTACTAACCAATAAGCCCTTCTTGTCAGGAAGCTCATATCAGTATCTGGCTATCCATTAATATACTTAGATTATGCTAGTCATGGTTATGCTGATTATGTATAGTCTTGTAGCAGGCTGGTCAGGGGATCAGTTTGTTAAACTGATTGTCAGGCAAAGAGTTCTTGTTTTATTTAATGATCTTTCTGCCTTTGGGTATTCAATGATCATCAGTTTCTGAAATGGGGAGGTGGGCTGTATTCTGACAGCAAAATATGGACTGGATTCTACTCATGAGCAGAATTGTCTGCGTTTGGGAGTGTTAGACTACAACTCCTGGAAGAATGCTTAAGAAGCAATACTCTCAGGGTTTGCACCCCAATATGCAATATGGAATGATCTGGGTAATACTTAGACCTGTCTATAGTACAGGGGACTGAACTAGATGACCCCTCAAGTTTCCTTTCAGCTCTAAAATGCTACGTTGCAGTGTTTCTCAGGAGAGAATTTGACATCCAATAAATGTGGAGTGGGGTGCAGCCATGGCTCTTGTTCTCTGCTGTCTCCTTATAAGTCATTTAGGAAGCTGCATAGGAGAACTCTGATCATCCTTTTTTTTTTTTGAGGAATTTGAAATCTTTGAATAATCAGAGTTTTAGATAAACAAAACTTGGTTTCTTTATGAATTCCACATTCAGGGGACCGAAACAAATTGCAAATGAAAGTCAGATCATGAGAGTTTACAAAAATGTCCATATTAGAGAGGGTTACCTAAAATGAGGTGGTTTTACTAATTCTGCAATGGTATTTACTTTTAAAAAAAATAAAAAATCTAAGTACCTACCTAACTTCTTTGTTTTATTAAAATACCAGCTAATCCATGTGCTGTCAGCCAAAACGTAACACTTTCCTAACCATACTCCCAGAGGCATGATATTTCTGTTCTATCCAAACTTCAAAAGCTATTTTACACACCTCTTTTCTCTAGGGGAAAGTGTATCCATTGACAATATTGCTATCTGACATTTTCATTCATATTGAAAATTTTAGAAATAACATCCCATTTGTTGACATCATAAATTCTCTTAGGAATTATGAATATATGACTGAATGGTAAATCCATATAATAATGCTGCTCTTTTTTCAGGACACACCTCTATTCATTCATTTGAAGCTCCCAAAATTTTTTTTACTCATCTTAGAAAAGATCTCGACTGAAAAGCTCATCTTAGTTGAATACTTTCACACTCACAGTTGCTAACTAAAGCTTAAATGGAAGTTCTCTTTTAGCTCAGTTATAACATGTATGTTGAAATGAGAGTTCTCTGAGCAGTCCCAGATTAAGGAGCCCCAGGATGCCCCAGCACTGTGGCCCACCCCCCCAGCCTGTCTCCCGTCACCTGGCCTGGGGCCCCACACCCCCATCACACTGGCTGGGGGTCAGGGGCCACACTCCCACCGCATCCTTCCCCACCCCTGAGCGAGCTGGTCTGTCCTTCAGGTGGGGTGTTTGCTCCATTCCAGAGGCGGGGCTGGGGCAGCTGGCACGTGGTGTGGCTCTAATGTAGCCTTCCAAGGCTGCGCTGGTGGCCATACGAAGGCCCTGAATATGGCCTCCAGTGTGGCCCTTGAGGGCCACAGGGGAGCTGCACCACAGTGGCATTGGCCTTACCCCAAGAACGGAGCAGTTGAATGGGGTCAACCTAACCCACCTTTGGGGGTGGACCAGCTGGCCCAAGGTAGGGCAGAAATGCCTCTGGCCCAGGGCTCCACCACTCCAGCACCGGCAGAGCAAGGGTTTCTGCCGTCTGCTGCCCCCCAGCGCTGTGGGGGCTTAGCAGGGCAGCAGGGGGGTAGATTTGGCAGGGACCATAGAGGGTGGGGCCCAGGACTCCAGCCCCTATAGCCCCCTCATTGATCTGTCCCTATCTATGAGCTATGTGCAGTTTTTTCATTAGCTATAACTACTAAAACACGGTAATCACAAAGCCACCAAAACACTTGGAACTGTAACCTTTGCCAATGAAAAATAAATATCCTTTATTCTGCTTGTATTTCTTGTACTTAACTACATTTTTAAAAAATGCAATCTTTTTTTCAAGAAAACATCTGTTTAGCACCAGTATCTTTAAACCTTTTATCTGCTCCATTCAGCTATAAGTACCTGTTTCTTGTAGACTTACAGCTTGAACATTTTATATATCAATTTATTTTTTTCAAAAAAGGTGATGACAGAGAGAAAATGAAGTGGTGGTATGGACAAAGAAAGTTAAGTGCCATACTGGATGTGTCAATTGTATCACCATCCTGTGTAATCCAGATAGCATGCCTGTTTACAACTTCAGTTTGATTTATATACTGGGAAATCAGAATTTTGTCAGTGCAATCAAAAGAGCATATTACTTCAGAGCTATCCAGATACCATTACTACATATGATGCATCAGAATTTCCTCTGATTCAAACGCTTAGCAATTAACTTCTCATTGCATGCTTTTATTCCTTTTTTCCTTTACATGTTATACATTTAAGAAACTCAGCTAATTGTACATGCTTAGCCTGATACTGCTTTGAAGGGATGTTGCTAGTGGATTACATCAGCCCAAACATTATCCATTTAAAGATTAATATAATTCATATGAAAAAATGCCTATATGATCTTTTTTAACTCAGCGATTAAGGTAAACTGTTTTTGGCAAGTGTGTGAACTTTACTCTACAAGGAGAAATTTGTAACTCGTATCTGCAACTGGCACAACAGAGGGAAGAAATAATAATAAATGGTAAACTTGTGATCCAGGTTGCAGGGCTTCACAGGTACAGAAGCAAGAGTAAGACAGCTTCCTACACACCTGTGTATATTTTCCTTGGCCATTAGGTCCAGTCATATGGCTAAGTAGCCCTTGTTCTCCAACTACATCAACTTTTCCCCTTCTGCTCCTCCAAACTGATTCAGGTGTGACGATGATCATTTCTTGCTGGTCAGTACCATATTTGGAAGAAGGGTGGAACAAGAATCCTCGCTGAATCCTGTTCGAATGGTGAAACTGTGTGCTGCTCAAAATCAGGTAATAGTGTACATTCACAATCTCAACTCATTATAATCAAAGAACTGTAAGATTGGAAGGGACTTTGAGAAGCCATCGAATCCAGCACCCTGTGCTTCTGCAGGACCAAGCCCAGTGCTACACTTCAGTGGGGATTTTGGTGGCAGTTGAAGAGAGAGATGCAAGTTTATTTAAAATAACCTGTGTATCTCCCTTTGGTTGCATAACACCTACTTACTGTGGTCTCGTCAATGTACTGAGCTGATGAAAAATGGCCTTTGATTGACTCAGCGCTACAGGACTTGAGTGGGTAGTCTCCACACCTACTTCCAGCACTGTTGCTGGGAGTTGCAGTTCCTGGTCACATGTCCTCATTCGCCACTACAGGCTGTGGTTCCAGGTTGGAATACATTTCCCATGAAGCATCAGAGTTTCCATCTGTTGCTGAAACACCATAGAGCATCATGGGAGAGTTGGTCCTGCAAGGGACTATACCTCATAAGGAATGATAGTATCAAAAACTGGTGAGATTCTAAACCACAAAACTCAGGAGCCACTGTCAGGTATTTATTGAGATTAGCAAGAACAGAGAACACAGTTTCTTTGTCTTAACACAATACTCCAGCATCTGCTTAGTCCTTTCTATTTTTCCTGTACATCCAGCAGCAAATTCTCTACAGAATGCTAATGCTCAAGGGCTGTAAAGCCATTTCTGTAATGGATCCCAGTGTTAAGTAATCCATCTGGGAACAAAGTCACTGAATTTCAGTCTAATAAGGGATGATCGGAGTGCAAGGACATTCTTTGCATTTTGGCAAAATGCATTGCCATGAATTAGTTTATAAATGAATTTAAAAAACTAAAATCACAAACTGCATAAACCCTGATGCTGTTGAACTAAATTGAAAGAGGTCTGAAATATTTAAAATTTGTTACAGTTGTCTCTTTCCATCACTGGTGCATGAAGTTGCTATGATAATATATTGGGATAACACAGCCTGAGCCCAGCCTGCCAATACAGCAGACAAATGATTGTGGAAAGGCTCTTTAATGTGAGCTTTGTTACTGAGATGCAGGGTGAATGTTGTGGCTCATGTAAGTAAAATGATTTCTACTAGCCAAATCGTATTTATTTAATATATGATGACAGCCATCAAATCCTTGTTATGATTTTCTTTTTAAACAGTGGTGCAATAATTTTGTACTGCAGGAAAGTTCATTATTTTGGCCCTGATTCCGTAACTAATAACCAGGGAGTGGATTACTGTACCTCTGACATCAGACGCTCCACACAGTTGCAGCAGTCCATTTGTCTGCTGCCACTGCAGGACGGGAGACCCCTACATGAGAATCATCACTGGAGCATTATAGTTCAGGGGACCCTAATTACTTCCTGCCTCTTGTGTCTTTGACTGTGCCTCTTTTATGATGAGGTGTGTCTAACTGCCTATCTTCAATAATTTAATATGCAAATAGAAACCACATATACACTATTAAATACTGATATCAGGAAGAACAGTCTTGAAGTTGGAGGAAAAGAAAACTATTGGCAATCACTGGCACTGTTCTTTGAGAGATGAAGATGAAATGAGACTGGGAAATCCTTTATAATGGTGTGTTTTTCATCATACATGAGACCCTCTGTTATTGAAAGCATAAGTGCTACTTGAGGTGCAAAAGGGATGCAGGATCAGACCTATAGAAGGATTGCTGAGCAGATGTGCTATTCTGGGATTTTCATGACAAGTAGGGACAAGGGACAATGAGAGTGCAGGGAAGATGAAGAGTCAGAAGAGAGCAATGGAAGGGCTAAAGAGCAGATAACAGAAAGGAAAGGAAGAGGGGGTGGAAACAGGAAAAGGAAGAGAGAAAGTATGGGAAGGACCGAAGGAGAAGGAGAAGTTAGAGAGAAACATGCTTTATATAGCCAAGTTCTAAAGAGTGTTAGTCTAATTCAGTGGTGTGCCACAGCAACACCCAAAGTGTGCTGTGAGCATCTCCGAGAGCTGGAGTTAAAGTTCCCTCCCTGCTTGGCCCAGCCGCATGGGCTGTGCAGAGCTGGATAAAGGCAGGGGTTAAAGTAAGGGGGAAAGCATGGGAACACAGATCCGGGCCCTCTATTTTTAGGCAGTCAGTGTTCTGGCCCCCCTAAAAATAGAGGAAGGCACTTGAATGGGGAGTTCCAGGGATCCTCCTAAAAATAGCAGGAGCAGCCTGAAGGCAGCACTCCGGTGGCTCCACCTTAAATCCCGCTCCACCTTAGGCCCAGCCAGCAGAGCGCTGCAGGAGGCTGGGAGTGTGTGATTCTCCCCGTGCAGCAGGAACGATGCTCGGGTTTCTGGCACCCTCTGCAGCAGAGCGATGCTGGTGCAGATGAGCGACATCATCAGGGAAGTGCAACGGCGCTGTCCCCTTTTGGTGCCCCTCAAACGCTGGCGCTTTTGTCCAACGCTTACCTGGGTTACCAGGTTGTGCTGGCCTTGCCCTGTAGGGCAGAGAAGCTTGTGTTAGGCAGCCTGCAGACAGCCCAGGTAAGGGCTTTGGGGGGGTGGGCTGCTGGGGGTTGTGTGGGGCAGCTGTGTGTGTGGAGCAGAGGTGGGTGGGAGTGGATGTGTAGCAGAGGGAGTGTAGCTGGTGTTGTGGGGTGGCTGTTTGGTTGGGTGGGGTGTAGCTGGGGGGTAGGGGATGTAGCTGGGTGCAGGAGGGTCCATCACAGGCAGCAAGGGGCTGGGGGAGGGGAGGACGGGACCCCTGGGGTGGGAGGGAGCAGCAGTGGGGTGAGGATTTGCTCTGGGTGGCAGGGAGCCACTGTGGGGAAGTGGGTGCTGTGCCATGCTCCCCTGCTCTACCTTCCCAATCCCCAGGTACCCCCTGCCCCCCACAAAGCCACTCTTGTTCTCCCTTCCTCTGTCCTCTATTGCCACTTTTGTACTGTTCCCCACATGGCTGCCCTTGTCCTCTTTTGCCACCCCTGCCCTGCTTTGCTCCCCACACTCACTCCTGCCACTGCACACAACTTCTGGCCACCTGTGTTTTGCCACCCCTGCTCTGCTACCCTGACTATACTACATAACAGCATTTCTAAAACACTGTGCCGTGGTTCATGAATATTCATAAGTAATTTAAGTTAATTTGAATATTCATTAGTTTTTTAATTGTGGTGTGCCTTGACGAATTTGAAGGTATCAAGGTGTGCCACGACAGAGAAAATGTTGGGAACCACTGGTCAAGTTCAGCAAAACAAGGAGTTCTGTGACATTTAAGACACTAACTTTTTAGTTCAAACTAAAAAAGCATGGCTAGTTTGAACTCACCTCTTAGTTCAAACTTATTTAGTTTGAACTAGCATGGCTACATTGTGCTAGTTTGTACTAAAGTTCAAAATAAGTGCTAGGTTCAAGCTAACCATTTGAACAAAGCTTTTTAGTTTGAACTAGGCATAGACAGGGACCAAATTAGTCATCCAGACTAATTTGCTAGTGTAGACATAGCCTTAAAGACTAACAAATGTATTGCATGAACATTTGTGGGAGACAATCACACTTTGTCAGGGGCTTCGCAATTTCTTCCCATGAAAGCTCATGCAATACTGTATATAAATTTGTTAGTCTTTAAGTGCCACAGGACTGCTTGTATGATTAATGTACCTCCTTCCCCATGCTGAATGGTTCTGTTTCCCAGGTTCTGGTAGGCTTTAGTGTGAGGAGAGTCCAGATGACTACAGGATAGTTTCTGACATCCTTACTGATGCTAAATAGAGAGCTTTTCAAAATCTGTCCCATATGATTGTGCACTATTTCTGGCAGATTACCAGAGCATGAGTCCAGCAGGGCTGTGTCTGTACTGCAAAGTAATAGGGCTTGAACACTTGGCCCCACCTTGACTTAGGTGCAGTGTCTCTGCACCCCTGGGTCCAAACTCTAGTTTAGCATGATTTGCAGGTAAACAAAAGGGGGTTCAGCCTTGAACTGATCTGAAACCCTGAGCTTACTTCAAACCCATCATAGACATATGCAAAGACTCAATCACAAACTGCTCTTTTCCTTGTTCCAGGAAGGAAATAATCTGTACCAGACCCATACAGTGTGCAGATATCTTCCCCCTCTTCTTTGGCCAACACACTGTGGGATGAGTTGAGTCTTTGCCTCTGGCCACCACAAACTGCTCACATCATTTTTACCTAATGGGAGGGGCAATAATTCCATAATTGTTATTCTCACCCTCCTGGTGCCAACAACAAAACATGTTATCTCATACAGATAGGAAAGGTTGCCTGATATCCCATCACTCTGTGCATGGACATATAGCAAAGTCTTGACTGCATCCTAAATTAGCAAATTTTCCTGAACTTTTGCAATTTCCATCTGGAAAATGAGATCTTAGTTTTATCTCAATATAGAAATATCATGCTTTGTGTGTGTATATACACAATTTGACATTTGAGATCTGCTGTAAATATCTAGAAATATATTTTTAACCTCCGTAAGGCAGGCTTAGAAGCTGTGCCTAGCTGCTTCTGAGGGAGGAGCAACTAATCTGCATGGGTTTAGCATTTGCATGAGCACAAAGAACACATTAGCATAAATACACTATGGGTGCACGGCAATATGGGTAATGGTATTTGGGGTAATTCTGATCACAAATCTGTCAATATCTGTAATTCTACTGGAGGAAAATATGAAATATTATCTTTAGTGATATGCTACTCTCTGATTGTTCCAAATCTGTTTGGGTTAGCTAAAGGGTAAAAGCTACTCTTAGTTAAAAAGAGACTTGTAAGAGAGGCCAACACCTGTTTCAGCCTCGAAAAAGATGAAAGAGGGGTGGGGTTTGCATAGCTACTTCTGGAGCTATATTTCAGAAATTTGCCTCACCCCCTGGCTCCATTGTCAAATGATAGATCTGGCTGGGCTTCTTTTGAGGATTTTCTTTGTTATTTTAATGGAAGTAGCTGTTTGCAGCTACTTGAAGTTTAAGAGCTGAAATCACTGAGAGAGGCAAACTCTCTCTCTGAGCTGAAGTCAATAGAGAGAGGAAACCTTCTCTCTCTCTCAGCTGAAATCACTGAAGAGGAGCAGCAGATGGAGTGACTAGTGAGCGGAGCTGGCAGACAATGAAAGCAGCCAGTGGTGAGCTGGGTGGCGAGAGTGACCGGTGGGCGGAGCTGGCGGACAGTGGGCGGAACCAGCGGATGGTGAGAGTGGCCAGCAACAAGCTGGGCGGTGCGAGTGACTGGTGGGTGGAGCTGGTGGACAGTGGACGGAGCCAAGGAATGGTGCTAGAGGATGGAGTGAATGACCAGTGGTTGGCGCTGGTGGACAGCTGGCGCGAAAGATACTCCCTACATACCCTAGGGTTGGTTGGGAGCCTAGTTAGCACTGATTCTCCAGATCAGTCCCGATTTTGCTAGTGAGTTTACATTTGCTGTTGTGATTTATGGGATCATATTGGAAGCTTGATTAGCACCAATTCCCCAGATCAGTGCAGGTTTTGCCATTAAGTCTTATATGTTCTGTTATGCGGTGTGGGTTGTTGGGAGCCTTGCTCTGTGCTGATTTTCTAGATCAGTGCTGATTCTGTTATTTGACCTTTTACATTCAGTTTTTACTACTGTTAAAAGTTCTGTATACTACACTCAGACTGTGTTTGTGAGCAGGAAAGCATTATGGGGTGCCCAGGGAATAGTGTATAATTTTCCAGAAGACTGGGTGGGGGCTCGAGCCAGTTGGTGCTGTACCATTACTTGGAAACCCCTAGATATAGAACCCGGCCCTTGTTCTGTCAGCCTGCCCTGGCAGAAGGGTTACACATCTAAAAGCTAAAATTTGTCCAGCCAGGAAAATATGTAATTATAATAGAGCAAGAAAAGCAGAGAATAGAAAAGCTGTTGCTCTTTTCCTGAAGGACAGGTTGAGTGTTTGGCTTTGACAGGATTCAAATTTTGTCCTTCCTACACTGTGAAAATCAAGGCACTTGTATAAAAGTAAAAGACTTAATCTGTTCAAGCAAAATAAACATGGCAACATTTTAATTCTTGTGTTTAAAGTAGCAAGACACAAAATTATACCACCTGAAATGTTTGTTCAGTAACTTTCTGAATTGGAAAAATTACCAGCACTACATATCGATCTTTTGCTTGCTATACCACTTCGGTTTTTGGCTTTTGCCCAGTGGTGGCTGGAAAATAATAATTCTGTTTGAGGTTTTGAAAATTGTTTTTATTCTGTATCAGGACAAAAATGAGACCTTTTGACATTTTACATTTAAAAACAAAACAAAAAAAAACCCCACCTAATCAACCAACCAACTTTAAAAAAAACCAAAAACCTCCACCATGAGAAGGCGTGAGAGAGAGAGAGAGAGAGAGAGAGCGATCCCAGAACAGCCAATAGTCCAATGGGAAAGGCACTAGGATTAGGAATACCCAAATTCAAATTCTTGTTCCTAATCAGGCCTTCATTTTTGATTGGTCTGTACCTGAATAATTTCCTCAGCCTTGGATGTCTCCTTGTGGATGCTATGAAGGAATTTCTCTAGGGCATGGATACTCCTGAGTCTAGCCGCCACCTCCTGTAACTCTCTCACCTGCTTTCTGAGAGATTCCACCACAAAGCACCTTTGACACTGAATGGTTTCCCCAGCCTGATTGTCTGTGAGTGGGAAAAGCAGGCCACAGTCCCTGCAAGTCCACATCAGGATCCGGGTGGAGACATCTATGGTCAGAATGTCTGTCTGAATTACAGGTGCAGGTCCCTTCATCCCAAATGAAGGACTTCAGGACTGTCCAGACTCTCTAATATTTTGAATGTAATGTTATTTGATACATGCACCTATTGTGCAGGTTTGGGTGTATGTAGCCCAGGAACTAGTCTTCTGACAGTGTCCAATACCAGATGGTTGAAAGTGAATGAACAAGACAGGACAATGACAATCATTAACTGATCCATCCCCTGTTCTCCAGTCCTAGCATCTGGCTGGTAGAGGCCTATGGATATCCAGAGAGTGGGGTTTCATTCCTGACCATCTCTGCTAAAAGCCCTTATTAACCTGTTCTCCGTTACATTTTCTTTTTTAAATCCACTGCTGCTTCTCCTTATGGCTAAGGTTAAGTGCATCAATGTATATACATATATTTATAAGTGTTTCTCAAACTGTGTGTGCATGTATTGGGGAAAAGTATACTGGTCAAGAAAAGTTATGAAGTACTGCTCCAGGAATGTGAGAGTTGCATAAAAAGGTGATATTCTCTTCTCCTATGCATGAACTAGAAGTGTATTTTTTCAGGAGAAAACACACCTTGGTTACGCTTAAAAAAGAATCGTCAGCAGCAGTTTTCAGACTTGCAGAACTTACCATGAAATGGTATTTTTATCAGTACAGCTGAGTTGTTTAAGCGTTAAGTCTAAGCAAATGTAATACTCTAATTATTGTCAAATCACAGCAATTGCATGGCGACACTTTCGCTATTGTATTCTCATCAGGCATGACCTTCCATTCTGCAAGGTTTCTCCAAATGCTGACTGAATTGGTCATTTATTGATCATACCTTCATGCTAATACTGTGCAACATTTCACATGTAATTGAGATGCTTATTAATTCAGAGAGGAAAGGTGACAAATTGATTCCCACAAGGGATTGTTGAAACTTACAGAGTCATAGTGAAAAAGATATCAAACTTCTCTGTATTTAAAAATATGTATTTTTTAATTATAATGGCTTCTGGACAAACTATTTATTTAAACTTTTTTTTTTGTTAGATTCATCAACAGTAAAAGAAATTTTAAAACAATGCAATACTGGGTATTTTGAGGTGGTTACAAATTGCCAAACAGAAAATGCAGCCTATCTTGTATAATTAAGCAGAATTTTCTGCATGTTGTCACATTGTAAGGGAGCAGATTTGTCAGACTGTGAGGGCACAGCATAAAATCAGACTCTTGATGCTAAAACAGTGTGACTTTGCAGTCATTTGTATTTTTGACTCAGTAAAATGAACCCCATATGCAAACTATTTCTAAGATGACAGTAAACAATAAGAAAAGGTTTAATATGCGGGACACTGAGCCTTGGATAAATTGCCTTCTGCTTTGTTTGGAAAATGTTTTTGAATGTGGCTCGAATAAGATTATTTCACTATTTGTTTTTCAAACATCTGGTTTAATTGAACTCTAGGGACATAGGAACCCAAAATCTAATTTGCTATGTCATTAAGTAGAAAGGAATGCAAAATCTTATATATCTAGTAATTGTTTTATTTTGCCATACATTATAATTTATCTATTACTTCTCCAGACAGATTCTATAAAATAATCCCAGAAATACATAGCACATAATCACCTGAGTTTCAGAAAACAATATGAATCTAAGCAGAACTGTATCTTGGTGGAAAGTATTTCAGTATTTTATGAGAGGCACTTGCAGGTTTTTAGGGGCAAACCTTTATGGGGTAGAACAAAAGGACAACTGTATTCAGAACTACTAACATTCAACAGCATCTTCCCTGCCTTAGTGATGAAGTCAATCTTGAAGGGGAACAGGCCAACAAAAGATGCTGAAGTTACCATTTATAAGCTAGATTTACAGAGGTACAAAGGTGAATTACCACATGGGCCCATGCCAGGGGCCCCCACATCATGGGGGCCCTCCGCTCTGCTGGTGCTGGGGGTCAGTGATGAGTCATCCTGGGTTGGAGGCCTGGCTCAATGCTCCCACCCCACCACTGGGCTGGCCGGTTCACCTGCAGGGGTGGGTGGCTGACGTGACTGATTGCTCTGCTCCAGAAGTGGGACATGCTTTGCTGGTCCCACCACCCCCTGGGGATAGACCGGCTGGAGCAGAAGGCCAGGGCCCCCGGTGGGAGGCTAGGGCTCCAGCCAAATGGAGAGGCCCTGGATCCCAAATCCTCTTAATCTGGCTCTGCAGATCCCTAACCTTATGTATGCTGGGATTTTGTCTTGGCATGATTCCCAGCTCCACTTAGTCTCTACAGCATTTAAGTATAGTGTGCCCTGTCTCCTGTCACATTCTCATGACACTAAAAAATCATGTACTGGCGCGTATCTCCAGCAGAAATGGCTTACTATAATTTAAGCATTCTGTTGTTTAATGGACTTGACAAAGAATATGTTGCTCAAGGTGTTTGTTCCATTGACTCCACCCCATCTCTCCGTGGTCCCACCTGTGCTTACCAGAGTTATTCTCCAATGGGTGTGGAGAGAGATAGCTATGTGGTGATGAAGACATGAGCCATAGTAATTGTTGTTTATTATCTGATCTCATTCCAGGTTTCTTTGCTACATAGAGGACTTTTATTTCCCTGCCATAGTGCATAACTGCAAGCACTAGAGCTGCAAAAAATGCAATATATTTTCGATGAAAAGCTTCCCTCTCCTTTTTGTGGTAGAGCTTACAGCTTTTTCAAGAAAGGGAAAACTGGAAAAAAAAAAGAAAAAGAAAAGAAAAGAAAGAGTTTTCTGCCCCCCCCCCCCTTTCCTCTGCCCTTTTTCCATTTGAAATATTTTCAGTTTTCTTTTTTGTTAAAAAACTGGAAATCTTTTATTAAGATGAACACTTTCTTTTAAAATGTTTGTTAGTTTGTCTCAGAACTAATGCCAACAACTAATTTGTCTCAGAACTAATGCCAACAATAGACGGTTTCAAAAATTGCATAATTTGGCAACAAATCTTTTTTAAATGTCCAATAAACCACAGCTATGTATTTGAAAATATTTTTCCTCTTAGCTAAAGATGTCATAAGGACTATATTATTACATTTCTGTATATACTTTGTTTTCATCTTCTAGACAAAATAAGAACAAATACAGTTCATGATATAGCAGCTAATCTCAGTCCTGTTGATGCCATTGAAAGGATTCCTATTTTCGCAAGTGAAGCTTGATCAGGCCAATAGTGTTCATAATCATGTGCTATAACAAAGGATGGACAAATTAAGCTTACTCTGTCTTTAGAACTGTGTGGGGTAGGAAGGGGCAATTTTAAGTTGTCAAAAAGCAGGTACATTTATTTTAAATTACTGAAAATATTTATTTGGAAGGTACAATCTTTTGAACAATGTAGAACTCTTATTGAGGTCTGGGGAGGAAGCAGTGTGTGTGCACTAAATGCAAGTTGGGACGTGTATAGCAGAAGGATTAATGAATGCTTGGAGGTGGTTGCTTGAAATCAAGAGGGCAGTTGAAGGTTCGTTGTGAAGTGGTCAAGTAAGGGAAGTGGTGTTTTATAGATTGTTATAATGAGCCTTAAAACTAATTTTTTTTAATCAATGGTTTTGGCAGCTAGCAGAGTTATGAATTTAAGTTCTCAGGTTTGCATTTTGAAAGTGTTCATGGTATTGCAGTTCTTAATCATGATGTCTACATCCAGACAACTGTCTGATGCCACCTACTACAAAGAAGTCAAAGAAGATGCCACATCAGAGTTCATGAAAGAATTTAAGAATACCATGAAATCATTCCCCATAGAATTCATTACTAACAAACCTATCCAAATGATCTTCTACATGTTTCACAAGATACAAAAACAAGGGAACTGAGGCGGACACATCACTCTTAACAAAGGAATGTTGGGACTCTCAGAAACCATCTGTAAACCACCCACCAAAAACAAAAACAACAACAAAAAAAGCAAGCTTCCACCTCCTCCAGAAACTCCGCAATATTAACAATCTCCCCGAGAACACCATTTGCCCCCATGGATGTGGCATCCCTACACACCAACATCCCTCACAATGTTGGCATTGCTGCTTACCTTTCATGCATGCAAAATAATGCATAATGGTTGAAAATTGCCCTAAAACACATTGCAAGACTCATCCCATTCCATCCTTGCCCACAACAACTTAATATTTAACACCAAGACTTTGTTGAAAACATATTAACAAGCATGGGTACTAGGCAATGTTCCCTCTAAGCTGTGCACATGCGCATGCACACAGGCCATGAAACCCGCGCACACACCAAAATAAAGTGCACACAAAACAACTCAACAGTGCTCATATTTTTATGCCACTTTAAAAAGGTGTTTTCAAGTAGCATGTTTCAAATAAGGTTTTGTAATTTATAAAATCATTTCCATCACCATATCAGAATAAAATGTAGATACACACTTGCTTCGTTGCACTCAAAAGTTTGACCACACTCACTGGAGTGTGCACAAATTTGACCGCTGGTTCTGAAAATTTGCACAAAAGAAAATTTTTGCACACACAGTCTACAAAAAATTAGAGGGAATATTGGTACTAGGATGGCTCCCTTGTATGCCTGCCCTCTTCATGGGTCAGCTTGAATGAACTCACACAGAAAAATGATAAAAGACAAAAAGACTACATCCCCTCTCTGGTAGAACACTTTTCACAAAGCGACTGATCCATCTTTCAATATTTTTTCAACAAAGGAAAGCTTTACAACACATTCAAAATGCAAGCTTGGGAACTTCAATTCATGATTTTGTTAAACACCAAAAACCACGGACTTAACAGAGACACTGGTTTAATGGCTCATTACTACAATTTGTAACACACTGCACTGCCTGCTACCCTTAATTGCCCATTTCAAACCCTTTATGCATAACAGCCTAATCCCCAAATGCCCATTTCTTTTCAAGTGACCGCCTCCAACATGCTTTACCCCTTCTGCTTAACAATCTGTCCCAACTTGTATTCAGATATGCTGCTTCCGAAGTTCCTTTCCCAGAGCTGAATAATAGCTCTGTGTAGTTCAAAAGCTTACCCCTTCCACCCTTAGAAGCTGGTCCAATAAGAGAGATTTCAAAAACCTTGTCTCTCTCATATCCTGAAAACAACACTGCTACAAACCTCTGCAAATAAAAATATTTAGATCACAAAAACAATAAATTGGGTGCAACTACACAGTGCAACTAAGCACAGAGGCTTATGGGGAGGCACTTGTCCTGCCATGATACAACTTACTCACTCTCACTGCCTTCCCCAATCTCTCTCTCAAAAAACAACAACAACAACAACAAACGGCACAAGCAACTTTCCATGCTGTCTTTCTCTGCCACAGACAAAGAGAGAAGTGCCACGTGCCAAGAGAGGACTGAATTCAAAACTTTTCTGGACTGCAAGCAGGAGGGAGATCTATGTGCTGCTTACCTTCCATGGTGCAGCAGACTGGCAAATCAAGAGCAGCAAGAACAGAGTTGCTCCCAGAGTCTAATGAAGTCAATTTTCCCCATTCCCTGGCTACAAGGACCAAGATTCAAATTGTAGAATTTGACCTTAGCCCTACACCACTTGCAAGGGTGTTGTTAACAGGTCAGATTTCAACTTCATTTAATCTGAATTTATTGTTTTGCCAGTGGAGACACAGGCAGCATAAGGTCAAGGTAAGCAGCATTATGTTGACCTTCTTTGTCATAGATACCAGAGATTGCTTCCTCTCTCTCAGCTTCTTTTTAGAGCCAGGTAGTTATATGAAAAAAAAATATATATATGGCTATTTTGCATACCTCAGGACTTGATTTGCACATCTATCACAATGATTACAGACACAAATTAGATATTGTGGTCATGCATTAATGTACTTAACAATTTTGACAACCTGTTTCCTGGGTTCTATGAGTATGATTTCAAGAGCAGAATGCAAGTTTATGGTCTCTGTCACGGGATGTACATCTGTGCACTCTGCGTTATGATCTGTATGATTTTTCTGTTCACTTATGCACTGTGATTATATGATTTTAGGCCACACAAGGTAGTGGCTAGCACCTCTGTTTAATGTGCAGAAGGTCCTGGGTTCAATTCCCGGGGGGTTGGACTTGATGATCTCACGAGGTCCCTTCCAACCCTATGATTTGGTTTGACTTAAATGACTGAATGTTCATGACACATTCTACATGGTTACTATGGTGTCATGTTTCCTGTGGCATCATATGTGCACAGATGTGTAGCATGTTTTGCATGGCTTAGGGTAGTGGGAGACAGACTGAACTCTCTTCCAGCAACATGTAAACAACCAAATTGAGGTCCCTCGCTCAGACCAGACAAAGGGATCATCTCTGCCCAGAAAGGGAGGGATTGAGGGGGTTTGGAAACAAAGGCTGTGTTCACACACAGGCATTATTTTGATACATCTTGTATCGAAATAATGCCTTATTTTGAAATAACTTAATTCGAATTAACAGTTTGTTAATTCGAATTAAGGAAAAAGCTCAAAGCGAAATAGCAGTTTCAGGCAACAGTTATTTTGAAACAAGTCACTGTTGTTTTGAAACAACATGTTCGGATGGCATTGTTTTGAACAATCGTTTTGAAACAACATTGTTTCATCCCCACATGAGGTTTAAGTTGTTTCGAAACAACCGTGCATCGTGTGAACAGGATATTTCTTATTTCGAAACAACCTCTGTTGTTTCGAAATAAGAGTGCTGTGTGAACACAGCCAAAGAGAAACACTTGGAATGATTTGTGGGTTTTTTTGCCTGGGAAACTCCATCCTGAAACAACTTCAAGCAAGATCTGGGCCCTGCCTGGTCTCAGGCAGTGAATGGCTGTACCGACATCTGACAGCTGAATATCTTGAGCGTAAACTTGGACTATGAGGTCAGTTTAGGTAGAGGTATTAGTTTAGGACGCATGTTTTATCTTTTATTTCTCTGATCACTCCTGACTCATTTATATTGTGATTCTGCCCTGATTGGCCATTTTCTCACTTAAAATTGTAATCTGATCAATAAACTAGTAGTTACTTTACATAAAGCTGTGTCATCTTTAGACGGGGTGAGTGGAGAAAGCTGGGCATGATCCATTTCTTTGTTAAGTGGATGGACATGAGTGTATGGTGATTGGGAGTTGGCCTCAAACCCTGTAAGACCGTGGCTTCCAGTGAGGTAACTGGTGCCAGGGGTGCTCGCTTGGGGACCATCCCACAAGTAGCCATAGAGCATACCACTGCTTGTGGCCAATTTCACGTGAGAGGTGGGGTGGGCAGACTCAGGAGTGATTGGTGACTTGGCAAAGCAAAGTGAATATGGGTTCAGGAGTGGGGATTGAGGGGTCACAGCAACCCACCAAACTGGACCTGGGAAGCAGCCTGTCACAGTCTCTTTAAAACAAAAGCATTTATTCCTGCAAACATTCTCAGTAATAAAGAATGACAATCCCAAGAAGCCAGTAGTAGGCATGATGATGGGTTTCAGTGTATATTGGGGAATATGGAGCCTCTGTATAAGACAGATAAGGGTGAGTTCAAATACTCTCTCCAAAGCTCACTCAGTCTGACACTCCTTCACTTGAGTTCTCAGACAGGACTGAACCTGAAATTGAAAGGAAAATCACAGCCACGGACAATGAATCTGTCAGCTTCACTGTAGATTCTTCAAACCAAATATGTTTCATATAACTTAATAATTAGCCAGTCACTCATTCCCTGACCACAACATCCCCCTCCCCTTTATTTCTTCCCTTTCCTCCCTCCCTGACCAAAAGCATCTTGGCATTCTGTGGAGTGACAGCCTTGCTAGAAAATGCTATGGCCAATTGCAGTGATTTTGGAGCTGGCTTGAAGCCAGTAATTTTGGGTCTAGATTTCATGCATTCAGGTTCAGGGGTGTTCAGTTCTCAGATTTCAAATCAGCTCATTGTGAAGCTAAAAACCATTATCAAAATTCAAGTCTGGATCCATGTTAAGATTCCCCTATCCCCACTCCCAACACAGAGATGTTTTTGTATGGATTCTCATATTTTTAAACTAATCATCCACAAGTTCATAAAAAGACCATGTAGTAGGAAGTTACTGGTGTGTCTCAAATGAACTTGCATGATTTAAATCAGCAGTCATCATTGATCCCTCTTTAACCATATTCCTATTTATGCTAGTATGACAGCTTTAATCTGAATATTTTATGCCAAACTGTGTGAGATGCTAAACTAGAGTGAGGAAAGGAGATAAACATTTATTTTTACAGATCAGCACTGCGTGTTCTTACAATCTCATTAAAGCCTAGAGCCCTATCCAGTTCAACAGTGTTTGGTCTTGTGAAATGCATATGTAATTTGGTCTAGTACATATGATCGTGATTCACGTTAGCTTTCCTACTTTCTCACAACCAAAACAGGTTTTATCTCAAGTAGCAAAGGACTATATTTTCGGTGCTGAAGGTCTTGGATTTGATTCATTTTGGTGATGAATGTGTCCATGTATATAAGAACCCACAAGAATAAACTATTGTTAATTGTGGGGGAATTGCAAGCTGTCACTTTAAAACTGTGTTTCCCAGGTCGGGAGACAGGTGGGTGGATAGATATTTTTTGGCCCTGCTTGCAGTCTAGGGGGCTATGTAGTGAAGTGTGCAAATTGCGAACAACAGATGGTCTAGAAGAAGCCAGTCTAGAACAAAATGAGTGAATAATGCCTGTTTTGCCCACTTAGTCTTTTCTCTGCCCCCCCCCCCCTTTGCTGGGAGTTATTTTTCTGAATTCTAACAAAGTAGTGTTACATTCCAACCTTACACCCTGCATATTGTTTTTATATCTGATTTTTCTCTTTGTGTGCCATGAATGTAAGAAGTTATTCATCAGGTTGATTTATTCAGTACAAAGATTGGTCAAGAGCATGAAGGAAAAAAAACCCAGCCTTCATTACTAGGAGTAGTGAACCTGTAAAGGGGGCAAGGAGAGGGATCTAATGTAAAGAGTTCTCAGTCCCTGAATAATGCTAACTCATGTTTTTCATTGACTCATCTCCAGCAGGTAAAAAAATTGCTGCAGCCCTAAATTTTCAGTTAACTCCAGTAGAGAGGGAAACAAGGGAGCACAGAAAACCAGAAATTTTGTTTTATCCCATCCAAGTTTGTTTGGAGAACAATTTGATTCCAAATCCTGCAAAGGGGAATTTGGAAGTGGGAGTGAGAAAGGGTTCCTACCATAAATCTCCAATACAGAGGTAATGTGCCATTTATCACTGTTGGAGAATAGCCCCATTAAAGGGATGTGCTCCCTCCACTCTGACGTGTGGGTAGGGGATTTTCATTGCAGTAGAATCCTCAACAAATCTATCAGCCAAGCTGTGGAATTTCATGAGGCTTTGTCTGTGGCTGAACTGCCGAATATTTCACCACCTGTAGAGAGAATTATTATTATTGGTTAAGAAATTCCATTAAGTTAGCTGTATTTTATATTTTTATCTTTTCTTCATTGGCAAACAAAGGAAAGCACCATTTGAACTCAAGGATTCCAGGAAACATTACTTACTACACAATGTGAATAATTGCATTCATTAAAAAGTAATATACAGTACATGGATTTTTGTAATCCTCTTAAATTATGTTGCAAGGGGCTAACTGCACAACAAGAACCCTATTATAAAAAAAACCCAAATTGATTAATTAACTATGCTTTGTGCTAGTAATTTAAAAACCTGCAGCTATCTCATAATATACCTTTTAGAAGACTGAGTTGGAGGGCATATATATTGGGAATTAGAGCTAATATTTTTAAATTTGGGTACCTAAATTTAGGGACCTAAACCAATATTGAGGCACTTGTTTTTGGACATGTTCATTACTCATGAGTCCTATTAGGAATGTAGGATCCATACTGGATCAGTAATCTGGTTAACTAAAGCTAATTCCTACTGAAACACAGGTTGGTTTGGTTTGGTTGGTTGTTTTTCCTGAGACTGTCAATTTTAAGAGTTGGAAAAGCTTCTTAAGCATGGGATGAACATATAAGGACTGAAGGCCAGATTCTAACCTAACCCCCTAATTTTTGTTGAATAGTATGTTAACTTCATCAGAGTGGTCTCTGCCATCAGTGGGACCACGCTTGCAGAAAGACACTACTCAAGGTAGGCACACGTATCTGAATCTGGCCCTAAAAATGAACCACAATTAATACTAAAATACATTATTTCAGTGGAATCCCATACTGATGTAGTAGACTATTTGTGTATTATATATTCATGTAGCAAGACTGAGGCCTAAAGAAATGAAGACATAAGATTGGGGGGAAAAAAGTACTATCATAAATGTATAATTTCAGGTCAGATGCACAGATTGATTAATTAATTTACCTAGGGTCATCTAGTAAGTCTGTGGCAGAAGCTAAATTCAGATCTATTGAATCCCAGACCAGTGCTTTAAATCACAAGACCATCCTTTCTGTGTAACAATTTCAAGACTCTTTGTGAATGTGAACTAATTATGGGCCAATCCTATATTATAGTCATTATTAAGGGGAAAAAAAACATCATTCTGAATGCAGATTTTGCCTGAGTAACGATTGCAGGATTACCCTTAAGTGTGTCAATACTCCAAGGAAAGAGACTTCAGATTAAGTTTGCAGAGTCTTCAACCAAAGACTGGATGCTGCTTTTACAGATATGATTTGGTCAAATACAAGTTTCTAGTCTCAAGGCAGGAGTATCTGTAAAATTCTCTACCCCTTGTTTTACGGGTGGTCAGACTAGATAACAAAATGATCCTGTGTGGCCATAAAATTTAGTATTTTTAAACATTTTATTAATGAGCAAACTGAAGAACTGAGCAGTTATGCAACTTGCCAAAGGCGTACACAGTGAGTCAAGCACCGGTGGGAACAGAACCCAGGACTCTTGCCTCATAGTGCATTGCTCAACTATTTTTATTCCTGCAATGAACCTTGAAATGTAGGGCAGACTTTGAGGTTGCACTGGTGAGAGAGACAGTAGCAGAACCATGATAAGCTCAGTTCCAAAGGGGTAGCCATGTTTGTCTAGTTCAGCAAAACAAGGAAGGAGTCCTGTGGCACTTAAAGTCTACACATTTAGTTCATGCAATAAATAAATTTGTTAGTCTTTAAATGCCACAGGACTCCTTGTTTGTTATGATGCACTGAGACATTTTTCTCAGACTATAAGAATAATTGGTGCCTTTCTGTGCTATAGGTTATGATAGGAGTTGTTCCTTTGCTGGTGCATAATGTGTAACTGTATCTGTTCCACTGAACCTTACACAGTTATCTGATAAAACAAGAGTCCTGTGGCACCTTACAGACTAACAGCCATCTTGACTACATTCCAGTGTGGGGTTACATAATCCTGATTTTTTGTAAATATCTGTATCTATATACAACATGCCCACAAAACTGTCTGACTAAAGAAGGAGATGTCATGAGGAATGTAAGCCCACGTGATTGTAAAGTTTGTGGACAGGATACTTAGTTAATCACTGGTTTATTGTTTATTAATCATTTAGGACAATTCAATGCTGCTTGGATTTCATCATTCCCTAGTATTTGTAAATGATTCTGTCTGCATGAGTGCCCAAAAAAGGATATGAATATTAATTTAAAAAAATGGATTCCTTCCTGTGATCTGCAGGTACAATTCCCTGTTACAGAGAGGTGTGCTTTGGGGACTAGGGAATGAGATGCTGTATCTTAATTCGAATGGAAAACTTTTAAATGATTCCCAGATAAATGCATGCCTTGAAATGTAATTTCTGTGGGCTTCACCATTGTAAGAGCGGTTATGGCAACTACTTCATTTATAAAAACTGCATGTGACTTTCAGCTTTTGGCAATGCCCAATTTTGGGCAAAGTTTGGTCATCCCTGATGTTGTTCAAAGGCTTCCTCACAGTGATTCAAGTAAAGATAAATTGAAACAATATCCAAATGTTTCTTTAGAATACTGTGAATCAGATTTGTGTGTACTCTACTGCTTCACTGATGTCAATGGGGGTAGATGAGAGATGAGTTTGGCCAAATGTTACTTTTTTATTAAATACTGTCTAAATTCCATTGTTTTCACTTCTATTTTATTCAAGATCTTTTGTGAGCACACTCATTTATTGTGGGATCTCTATATTACTAATGGCAATTTCATTATTGGGACAGAGCAAAATGTAGATACAATCTATTCAGTTAAGCAGGGGTGTCCAACCTTTTTGGATGAAGAGCCACATTGCAATTCTTTTCTTATGCAGGGGCTGGTGTGCAATTTTGTTTACATTCCTGGCCCCTCACAGCCCACGAAAGTGCATGCGGTGGCTGTGCGGGCTGGATAAGAGCCCTTGGTGGGCTGGATTCTGGTCCATAAGCTGTATTTTGGACAAGTCTAAGAAGGGTAGATGAAAGATCCTGGTCTGAACAAAATGGCAAACCATGCAAAACCTCCTGAACTGGAAGAAGGAATGCCTACAGGCAGCACAACAGCTCAAATTTGATTTATGTAAAACAGCACACATTGTGTGTGCTGGATTATTCATTGTATGTATTAAGGGTGAAAATGCTAGTACTGCTAATATGTATCCCTGTTAAATATCCCATATCCTACATGAGGTAGCTACCCCACTAAATCATGAGTGATACAATACAACGGTGCTTCAGATGACTCAAACGAACAAACAAACAAAACAAAATACCCCTCCCCCCATGCTTAATTCCCTTCTATCTAAATGGCTTATATTGGGCACACCCCAAACTCATTCATAAAAGATCCACAATGAATTTGTGCAGTGCATACATTACAATGTCATAATGGATTCAGTAACCTTTCTTTTTCCCTATGTTTTCTAAATGTTGATCCAGATTACCAGCCTGAGAGGAAAAAACATTTGGGGTTTTTAAATCATAATGTGTTTTGTCAGGCCATGATGAAATGTGTCACATTTTGCCATCATGCAATGATTTGCACTTGCACAAATGTTCATGGAGACATCTTTTTTTAGTTAACTTTTGGTTTCCAATTTAGCCGGCTGATATTTATGGCAATGTATTTTTTTTTTCAAATGGAAGCGCACACATATTCATAAACAATAAGAAACATACTAGTACTTTTAAGACACATGCAAAGCACAGTAATACTGTCCTAGGGCATATTTCTTTTTTTTTTATTTTGCACAGAATTAAATCCTAAAGTGTATATTTTTCAAATGAATACAAAACTCTAAAATGTTTCTCTCAATCAAGAAAAATAAGATGATTACCCAAGATTATTTCAGTATTTAAGCCTTACTCATCAGTTCTGACCTTTTCTAATCAGAGTCCTTTCTTATTTCATGCCACATAATGGGCATGTTCCTATTTATATATTAAGATTTAACACATGCATTTGGGCATTGCTACAGGTTCAGGAACTTTTATCATCATTGTCAGAAAGATAAGGTTGTCCTTTATCCACCCTTTACTGATTATTTTTTAGTTGCTTTTCATTTAAGTGCACTTTCTCAATCAGATTGTTGAACCTAAGGTTGTTTGAAACACTGATAAGTCTGAACCACCTCTAAGCTGTGCGCATGTGCCCTCACACACACGTCGTGAAACCTGCACACACAATAAAATAAAGTGTGCACAAACAAATTCAACAGGGCTAATATATATATACATACACACACAGAATTTTTTTGCACACTCAGCCTATGAAAAATTAGAGGAAACATTGGTCTGAACCCAAATGTACATGCGTTTTCAAGTTGTTACTTCACTTTTCCAGCACAGGTTCTTTGAAATATTTTATTTAAATTGTATTGGGGATAGGGATGTAACAAACCTCAATTGCTGAATGTTAGAGATATCTGGAAGTGGAAACGGAAGTTGGTCCTATCTCAGGGGTCTGTAACTTGCAGCTCTGGAGTCCCATGAGGCGCTCTGGGTTCCAAGTGCCCTCTCCAGTCCCCTGCCACCAGGACACCCTGAGGGCAACCTGCTCCTGGCTTCCCCATCATCAATGGAGAATCCTAAGGGGGGCCTGCTCCTGTTTCCAGGCTCCTACCCCCACCAGGAGGCTATACGCATTGAGTCTCACAAAACATTTGGTTGTTGAAGGAATTTTTTTTTTATGGCTCTTCTTATCATTCACGTTCCCCCCCCCCCCCCCCCCCCCGGTTCTCTCTCTTAAAAGGGGCAAATAAAATCATTTCAAACACACACTGCTAAACTTTGATAGAGTTCAGATCTGATCTTTCTATTTTGGGCCTATTCTTGACTATATTTGACCATAAGGAAAAACTTTAAACAAAACAAGTGTTAGTACTCACTTTTACTTGCAAAGTTTGGAGGAGATGGCTTTTGGAGGCCAAATACAAATTTAATTATGCAGTTTTACTACAGAAAACAATTAGGGTGGATTCAGGGAGTAATTATATCAATTGCCCTGTGGCTCCTTCTAGTTTTAGCAAATGCCTTCATTTTTATCTTTGGCTTCGGCCATAATGGAACAGGTGGATTTCAGTTGTTTTGAACTAGTGGTTAATTTCCAGATTTCTTCTTTGTCTCAGTAAACAGAGCTGTGAAGGTCCATTAGTTTGCAAGGTAAACTGTTAGGATACCTCTCCAAGGAAATGGGCATTCACTGACTGCAAATGTACAGTTACAAGTTTGCAGGCTGAGCACACACAGCTCCAAGTTAATTAAACTTAAGACTGCTAGCTTGTCACTAAGAAACTCATTTAAGCAAGTTTCATGGACTGTACTGCTATAGCTTTTCAGGTTCACTAACTTGTGTATGTTCTGAGTCAGCATTCACTCACTTTGAAATGGTGGGGTAATATCACTAACATACCTGTACTGGGGAAGCTTACTTGTTGGTTTGTTTTCATTGAGATACTTCTCTTGCAAGACTTGAATAACTTCAAAACCGTAACTGTTCCCATGACCAATGAGCTGACTGTAAATCTGCTTATGGACCATCTGGATGATGGGTGGACTAGTCATGTCTAGAAATCTAAATATGGCACTCCTAAGTATTGCAGTTCAAGCATTTCTGGTGGTAAGAAAAAATTCAAGAAATATTATTTGTTTTTTTAACATAAAGATCCTCCTGCACATCTATACTAAAAGATATGGGGAAAGGTGGAAAGCAGTGCAGATTACTCAGGCAGACTAGGGCAGCACATATTTAACTAGTCAGATAAGGCTTAAATAGGAACATTGGAGATCATGAAGAGTGGGGTGGCTTCATACATCCTACTGCTCAGGGCTTAGCAGTCCTCTCCTCATGATAGAATATTGGCCATTGAAAAATAGGAGATACCTAGAGAGTCAAGGACACAGGATGTTTAGATATCATGAAGGATTCATGAGATCTGACTTGTTTGTAGACATTTATGTGTGTGAATGGTCATAACAATAAAAATGGTACTGTTTCTACTCAGTAACTGGCTGATGGGATCTTTTAATACAAACGAAAGCAAAAGATAATGAACAACAATAATGAACTACAGATACTCCTGTTTACAGAACACTATCCTTGTTCATGGCTATGCATGTGAACAATGACCATTCCCCAGATGTGGTGCCATGAAATGCTTTATTTCCTTGTCTTAGTGTTATCTATAGGTAGCAGTTCCACTCCTAAGAAAATGAATTAGTCATATAGGGATAAGCTAATGCATAACAGACATTTTTATTCATGATATGATCAGCTTCTATAAAACACTTGATATGGCAGTTGATAAGCTTTCCTCCAAGATCCAACTGCTATGTGTTCAGTTAGAAAATGTCAAGACCACCAGCAGCAACCATCAACACATGATGATTTCCAGTAGTGTTACTGTGCCCTCCAAATCAACAAGACATTTGCCTGTGTAAAAAGAGAGTGATTATGTATTGAATACCAGAGGAAAACTGACTGAGTGTGATGTAGTTAAAAATGCTAGAATAGCATCTGAAAAGTGAGTGTTTGCATATCCTGAAAAAAGCATGTTTTATTGCCAAACTGTAAGTCATGATATTCTCAATTGCGAGAAAAGACAAACAGAGGAAAATCACTGGACTAAAATATTTTTGTCCTGGGTGAATGTGAAAATGATTGAATTTATATAAGGTAGATACAGTACACAATTACAGGGTAATTTAAATGACTGTCACTGACAAACTATTTTCTATACAAAATTGAGCTTGATTGTACATTGAAGCTTTAGGTCAGTTAGGTTAAAATTCAAGAAAATAAACTGTTTAAACAGTTCTTTCATTACCAAATGCATTTTAAATTTGCAAATGCTGTTCATTGCACAATAACGGACATCCTATTTAATTGCTTTTAGTCTGGGTGCAAACAGAAAGAGAGACAATAAAGAGGCTAACCTTTTGTAGTAAGTTTGATACATAGTGATGCACAATTTCCATTTCCCATTGCACTGCTGGAACACTGAGGAGCTTTTTGTTCTGGTTTAATATCTATGATTATGAATTATCTAGTCATAACCAAAATCATCTGCACAAGTAAATTATCTCCCATGAGTGTGATGTTTACTGTATGTGAATATTGTAACAAAATGGTAGCAGTATTTGGATAATTAAACTAATGCCATCAACTCAAATTTGGCCTAAAATTTGTATTTAAAAAAAAAAGCTTTTAAATAACCTAAGACCACTGGAAAATTGTTTTCAGGAATTGATGAGAAAAGATCCAAGGGAAATTTAAAGAATTTGCAGTGCTGGCACATAAATGGCACATTATGCACAATGTGAACACCGCTCTTTGCCTTATCCAAAGCCCAATAAAGGCAGTGGGAATTTTCTATTGACTTTGGATCAGACCCTCCACGCAAAACTGACTTCACTAATTTTAATTGTCCAAGCTGAGACAAATGTAAAAATAACTCTGCATAAATACTGAAAATAAATAGAGTTTACACTTCTGATGTAGCTAAAGTTAAGCATGGACTTAAGTATTTTGCTGAGTCAGGCCCGAAACCCTGTATTTCATAGCATGAAGAGCTCAGCAGAGAGCATGGGAATGAGTTAGGAGTCTCAAGTTCATAAAGCTAGAAAACCTTTACTTTTATACAGGTTTTAAACTAAACACTTTCTTGAAGAGCTAATAAAGCTTACAAGCTGGGAAAAATCATTTTATTGCTTTTTCTCCTTGGTTGTTTATTTTTGTCTTGCGGGAAGGGAGGATCTCTTAATCTTATTGCTAGTGGTGTCTCTAGAAATAAATTAAACTTTGAGCTTTCCACTCCCCCTTATTTAAAAGGAAAGAGAGAGGGGGGAAAAGAACTCTTTAATCCTTAAAACATGTCTGGTGCTACACTACCTGTCAATAGACTTCCTATCAAGCTATTCTGATTCTCCTAGTTCCAAGCAGTTAAAGAAAATACATTTCAGACAGATTGGCAATTCAGTCTTTCTTGCCAAAAGAAAAATTACGTGCTGGCAACAGAAAGCTGTTGTGTTCACTTCCCTGTGTACTGTAAGTTAAAATGGCATTCCATCAGTGGGACCACTCACTCAGTGCCTGATCTCAGACTTTTATAACATAGTCATAGGTTGATCCAAATTACTTCTTCATGTTGGATAGGCAGTAGTAGGCAGGTGCAGAGGGAATGAATATTTCTTCAGTGCAGGATGTGCAAGAGCCCAGGTACATTAAATGGTCCTGCTGGCATGCTGTGCATAACGCAACACGGCTGCTGTAGGAAATATGCAGTGAATACACGGGATTATTCCCTATACTGGATTTTCACAGCAGTCTATAGGAGTTAGGTGCCAAACTCCTAATGAAACAAATTTTTGAAATTTCTTATACAAAGTAGTATTTACAGAAGCACTTAGCACTGGCGCTGGCTTTCACTTACAGCAATACAAGCTGTGTTACATGAGAAGCAGATGCTTTGGCTGTTTAACTGTGTGCTGGGTTCATGAGAAAAGGTTTGAGGTTTGCTTCAGAGGGTTTAAAAGTTGTCTTCTTCTCTGTGTTCCCCCTTCTTCTGCAACCCCTTCTTCTACAGAGACCATTCTCTCTCATCCAAGCTGCTCACCTTTTTCCAGCCACACAGACAAGGGCCTTTCTTTTTCTTTTGACTGTCGCTGTGGCAAGCAGGGTAGGGCTTGCTGAGGGCAGGGCATTGAGGGTGGCTGGTAGTTCAAAACTAATCCACCTCATGAACAATCTGGTCCTGTTTTCAAACTTGGAGGTTATGGCTAAGATTTGTGAATGCACCAGACCTTGACTCCTAAATCCGATTTTTATTATCAGTTGCTTTGTTGTGCTAGGCACTGTATGAGAGTCTAAAGCAGGCGATCCCTGCCCCCTATGAGCTTACAGGGCAACTCAGCACATACAACTGTGCTGCCAGGTAGAGGTGTGATTCCCTTGCTCATGTACACACACTCGCACTAGCTCTATAAGACTAGCATGAATACATAAATTTGTAAGTCTTTAAGTGCCTCAGCATTGTTCTTTGTTTTACGAATATAAATAATAGCGTAGGTGCCGTAGCATGGATAGTTTCAGCTGACACAGAGCTGAGCTGTGCCAAATAAATAGCACTGATTTCAGGCAGGTTTGTGCTCAGCATGGGTTATACTTTCACTAGTACCACCTGTGCTGCCACGGCTGCAAAAGTTTGCACTCAGCATGGCTCTGCTGTGCCTTTACTGCCTGTGCTGCTACTTCTGGACTGCTATTTATTCTCATTGAGCTAGCATGAGAATGTGTACATGAGCAGGGGATGGCCCTAGTTCAGAGCGTAGACATCATGTAAGTAGAAGATTGTACACAGCAGATGGATAAAACAAACAGATGGACATCCAGAAACAATGAGACCATTTATTGTGTTTCTGAGGCTTGATAATGTATTTTGCACAGTTCTAATAAGCACTCCCCCTGCACTGAAGTCATAACAGATGCTCTGCTGCGATATCCAGCACAGCACAGATAATGACCAGAGAGGAGTATCTTGTGCAATAAAATGCTTTCTTTTAAATGTCCAAGAATGATGTTTCAGGAATCTCTTATGCTAACAATTAGCACTCCCTCCCTTCTTCCCGACTCAGCAAAGAAATAACATTGTGCATCAGACATCGCCACCATGTTCTGCAAATGGTTGTATGCATTATACATTGGCTCCTCGGAGCTGCTGCAGTAGGTCAGTTACTCCCAGTGTGTTAGTGTTAATGTAAAATGCATTAACACATTGTCAGAAAATCCCAACTCATGGTTAATTGCTCATTTAATAGAGCAGTGAAGGAGGCCATTTCATCAGGATTCCTAGGTGGTACAGAACACAGTGAACTACACGGAAAACACTATGTTTCTCAGAGATTCAGGAAGTTGTTTTCCTCTTGTATCACATTCCACTACATAATTTCCTTATCCTAAAGAGATTCCTAGATCTTATTAGTTCCTGTAATCTCCACCTTTATTTTGGAGATTTTCCTTCATGGCCAAATCCCCTAAGCCAGCAGTTCTCATTCTTCTGCCAAACTGTCCCCTAGAATAACTCTTCCATGTAATTGGGATATAGTTGAGATGAACTTGCCACTGAGCAATATATTGTTTACAATGTTATTGTAGCTAAATTGATTCCAGGATATTAAAGAGTCAAAGTGAGTGAGGTAAATTATCTTTTATCAGAACAATTTTTGTTGGTGAAAGAGACAAGCTTTGGAGAAATTGAGAGCCCTTCTTCAGGTCTGGGAAATGGATGCTTTTTGTCTGGCCCTTACCTCTCAGACTCAGATTAAGAGGTCCAGCATACAGATCCAGGAAGATATCACCAAAGCACTGACTGATGATAGTGACTAGGAATCACTGGTGACCAATCTATTCACATCCATATCTATGTTATCAATTAATGTAACTGAATTGGTAGGTGCAATGCAGACTAGTTGGTACCCATCGCTCAGCTTATATCTGAACAAGAAAAGAAGATGGATGGACCATTGCAAAAAGAGTTAACTTACGGTGGGACATTCCAGAGGAAGTAAGCCTCTATCTTAAGTTTACTTTTCATAATTGTGCAATTGGTAACACTGAGAATGTGTTGCTGGATAGGAAGACTTAAACAACAAGCAGTAAGGAAAAAAAAACCTAATTAAAATGTTTTATTAAAATACAAATTAAAAAGGAATGGAATGCAGGCTTAGACTGAATGAAAGTGTGGAGCAGAAGAAAGAAAACAGCTAAACAATAGGCAAAGCACAAATTCACAGTGGCCTTTTGAATCATATGTAGCTAGTAGATAAAGAAATGTATGGAGAAAAGAATGTGTGATAGCTTGTAGCTGTGATCTAGTATGTACTGTAGCATGTGAAGAGCTCATGACTGAGATGAGGATTCACTACAAAACTTAGGAGACCAATCATAGAACATGTGGTGTGATGTAGAATGGAATGCCCATGAGATGCCTGTTTTAGAATAGGTTTATAAACTGATTTAAATTATATTATTTGGAGCTGTGACAAACCCTATATCCATCCCCCTGTGTTGAAGTTTGATACAGCAAAGATAAATTTTATGCTTAGAGGCAGATTAGGAGCTTCTGGGCCCCTCAGCCTCCCCAATCAGTGGCCCCATCTGGGGCCCCACACAACCTCTCTTGGGGCCCAGCCCCCCCCCATCCAGTCTAGGGCTCTGCCCCTTGCAAGAAGGCTGGTGCTCATGAGCCAGAGGTTGTCCCTAGCCCAGTTAATCAGTGCCCACCATGGCGGCGGAGCGGACTGGAGCACATGGAGCAGCTTCCAGTGCAGCCAGAAGGCCATGCCGGAGGCCATACTGCATGTCAGCCAGCCCCACCCCAGCCCACCCCACCCCCTGGAGCAGACCGGCCACCTCAGGGCTGGGGTGAGAAAGCAGACCCTGGCCTCTGGCCTTTGGTGGTTCCAATTCCCCCCATCAGCACCACATGGTGAAGGGCCCCCCACATTGTATCCCACATTGTATGGGCCCGTGGGCATGGACCCCAGAGACCCATCCACTAATCCGCCCATATGTATGCCAATAACAAAAGTGACAAGCCTGGAGTTCAGCTGAGCTCTTGCAAACTGGAAGGTTGAAGTCTTGGGAAAATCCCTACACCATAAATGGTAAATACTCTGTTATCTTGTTTGGTTTCTTAATGCGAAGATCCGGATGACTTTCACTTGGTAAATAAAAGATGTTTCTTTCTGTGCATGTACTAGGTGATAAAATGTTATGTATTGGGAGGGAGTATACTGGTGAAATATAATGTGGAATAGTTGATGTATAGGAGAGATTGAATATGCTAAGTGAGTTGTAACAATCTTTTTTTCTGCTTCTTGCTGTGAAAATACATCAAAGAGATGCCTATGAATACACTGAATGCAAATTCATGTGCTGGTTGTATGTGATCACCAAAGCATCCAGTCAAAGCTGCTGTAAATGCTTATTCAGAGACCCTAGTTCGTGACCAGCCATGCATGTACTGCAGAAAACCTGGTTTAGTATTTTCATTTAGGTCTTCACATTTTCTTTATTGATGAGTTGTGTGAACCTTCTTTAGAAAGCCTGTTGATATCAAGTAATGATTCCACTGATTTTTGCATTACTGTTTATTGATCAAAGTTGATCCCTAGCAATGTTAGAATAACTACAGCACAAACTACACTAGCAATGTCAGAATAACTACAGCACAAACTCTGACCTGTTTTTTTCCTGTTTAATATGCTGTTTCTAGCATGGAGTATTCATTCCTCACTTGGAATTCGAGTGTGCCTTCTTTTCATAACATCATGGGAAGGTACAGAGGTGACTTGCCTCACTGGAAATCCAGGAGCATTTATGCCAGAGGCAGGCCTGAGGGAGAGCATGGGACAAACAGGACCTTGCTATGCTTTTTCTATAAGGTGCAGCATAAGCTTGCCTTTTATGGAATTATTGTCATTGAACATTGAAGATCTCTGCCCCTTTATAGCTCTCCAGTATGAAGTTAATACTTCTTTCTGGTTCCTACAACCACCAGTTGTCACTAGCTTGAGTGAGTTCTTGGACTGAGAGCCAGGGTTATATTTCAATCTAGCCCATAGGTGCAAGCTTTTATTGTGCTTTACCTATTGTGCACTGACCCAGAGTCATTGGTCTTTCACTGTGTGGTACACTATTTAATGTATCATTCTCTCATTATGTTTACCATTGACTCTGGGTAAGTACAGTATTGTGTGCTCACCTGGAGTTTATGGTCTTTCACTTTATTCTTATTTAAAAACAAACCAAAAAAACCCACCCCAAAGTAAAAATGGCCTGAAATGGCTATAATACATGAGTCATCCTTCCATTGGTCATTTTCTCTGAATCTCCATTTATCATAATTACCTTCCCCTGACTTCATTGCTAAGATACTAATACTTCGTTGATATTTCTTCTCTCTTCATGCATTCAAAATAAATAGTCTTTGAATACCTCACTCCCTGAAACCTTTTTAGGGTGCACTTTTTATTTTCCACTTCACTGGCACCCAGCCCTCCTTTGAATCTGATTCCTTCAATATTGTATCTTCAGTATAAATCATGCCCCTTTCCTCGGTTCCATCTTGCACATTTGGCCCTAATCTTCATACTTGCACCTATCCTTTTATGTGAGAGGGCACTTGCTACCTTGACCTCGTCAATATTTATGATGTATCTATGTAGTAAATTTCAGTCTTGTCATCCAGTCATTGATCACATTTCCCCCTCTTTACAATGGATGTGCCCATGCCAATTAGTCTAGAACGGCTTGTTATTTTGTGACCTTTAAAAAGGCCATGTCTCATGATTTATTTGTTTCTGCTGTGTATGTTCAGATGTTGTTTTTCTGAGGTAGGGACATGGGCCTAGTCTGATTTGTTAATTCATTTTCTTTTTTTCCGCATCAAAACTCATCAAGAATTATTGACATTTTCACTCCAATGGAGATTAGTAAATGTTACTTGGAGAGCTCTTCTGCTGATTTACTAATTTTAATGGCTAGAGGCAATTCCTCTAGACAATTAAATTATGAAGAGAGAGCTCTAGACAAAGCAGAATGAGTGTGATTCATACTGCTACATAGGATGCCAGGATCTGGGGAGCGCACGTGGGTTAGTGAATAGGTGGAGCCATGAGCACTTTAGAATACCACATTGTGGAGATTACTGCCTGAGTATCCTGTTGTGCTGGATTGAAGGAGGGCAAGCTTATCCTCGTGGAACAGGGAAAGTGGAGGTGGCAGATATGCCACTCTTCAGGCCCAGCAGACTTTGCCATTACACGTCAAGATGCAAGGGACACATTGTTGGCTGCTCTCACTGGTCTTGAAGCAATACCTAAAATGATCATTCTTCATGTGATTAGCCTGGAGGATGTTTGTGTAAAACATTTGTCATAGAATGACGGATGTATTGGAGAACAAATTCCCAATTATGAACCAGTAAAGAAATTAAGGGAAATTTTCATTCTTTTGAAGAGAATGTTCAAATGGGAAAACTAAAATATGCATTCAATTCAATTTTTTTTACTAACAGTATTTGGCCTCTGGGGTGTCCAAATGTCTTGCATTCCTTTAAAAAATGCTGTTTTGCCTAAACCTAAACATTCTACAGTAACATCAATTTTCACTAAATTTCATTTGGAAACAATTTGAATTGTTTCAGTATAGCAAGACTTTCCATTTTGACATCTTCAGAATGAAACATTTCAATTTTTCATTTCAAAAGACCTTTATGTTTCAATTGATTTGAAGGTTTTTTTCACCCTGAGATTTCATTTCATGGGAAATTTTGAATGTTAGCTTTTTATTCTGATTTGGAATGAAAACAAATTTAAGAAAAAGAATTTCCCACAAAATGGCAGTTCTGTTTCCTACACAAGTCTGAAAAATAACGTAATGATGGAGCAGAAAATAGAGGAATACAGGAATTGCCATACTGAATCACAGTAATAACCCAGTTGATCTTGTATTCATTCTGTCCATCCCTAGCTGCTTCAAGAGAAGGTGCATGGAAATTTTCAAATAATATCCCAGAAGGGAAAAATTCCTCCTTACTCTACTACTTATAAATCAATCAATCAATAAATAATAGGGCAAAAAGTGGCATCCTGGGTTCTGAAGCATGAGGGCTTTTATATCCCTTTCAAAATTAAATTATTATTTGTACAGAGAAAGAAATATGAACTCTGACTGCTATAGCTACCCACATAAATGTCCAGTCCTTTTTTGAATTCATATAATCTCTTGACCTCAATGAAATATTGTGGAAATGAGTTCCACAAGATAATTATATACTGTGTAAAAATAGTATTTCTTTCTCTTTGTTTATTTAGGTTGTATGTTTTCTTTTTCTAGTTTCAAAGTTCTTAATATATTTAATAATTTTAAAGATAAAGCCTGTCTTCATTTTAAATGTATTTGAAGTAATTACATTTCAAAAGTAAACACATTTGTTAGGTTTATTTTTAAAAAGATGGTTAGTGCTTTCCATTCATAGTCTCTCATGTAAGAGCTGACATTGATGTTCTTGTGTTAATCTGGTTTCTCAGACTGTAGGTCTTCCTTTGTATAATTCAAATACATTTCATAAGAGACAGAAATGTCTCAGGAGAAAACATTAATATAACATTAACTAGAGGTGACACAAACTATTTGACCCACCAGTAAGCTCAGACTGCCTCCTGTGCATGGGAGCTGGAGGCCATTTTTCTGACTGACTCACTGCAAATTAAAAAATAAAGTAGAAGAAAAATCAGCCTGAAGAACAGAGCTATACAAGGAGGCAAATAATTTATATTTGTTTTAGATTTGTATAGACCTTTTCTTATTTTAAGGGCAGATCTGGCCTATTCAATAAGTAGCTGAATAATTGCTACATTAAAATAAAGCATTGCGCTTAACAGATCAGACATTTACATAGGAGGCAAATATCCATATGCGAAAGCTTGAGGTTCTTATTCACCAAAGTCTACATTTACTGATAAGAGTAATCCCATTGAATAGGATTATTTGGAGATTAATTATTCACTAGTGTAAAATGTTGTCAATATGGCTCTGTGTTTGAAAACAGATTTTTACTTTACTATGGCAATGCAGTCAGGCTGGTTAAAACACTTTTTGTTTAGCACCCCCATTCTTTGTTCATAACGACGTGGCACTCAATGCTCATGAAACTAGCTTTTGGCCATGTGTATATAACAAAATTCTGCTAATGAGATGAACTTAATTTTGTAATCTTATTCTTGTTGGAACTTGTACAGACCAGCCTGGTCTGTTTAATTTGCAACCAAATGCTCAATTTATTAGCATACAATCCAGAATGAAATGTTTACTGGGGTAGCCATGTTAGTCTGTGTACACCAAAAATAACAAGAGTCCTGTAACACCTTAAAGACCAAGACATTTTTTCAGATGTAAGCTTCCGTGTGCTCCAACCCACTTCATCATATACAATGAAGCAGAAACTACAGTTATGAACTACAGAATGAAAAGTGTTATGTGTAGTTATAGTTAGTAACTACAGAATGAAATGTGTTTATGAAAAGTAGTTTATGATGTGTATACCTAAATGATGACTACACTTGAGTTCATTATAAGATAATTCCATTGAGTTGGCTCCCATGATCCTGAGCCTCCACCCAAACTAGTGCAATCAATCACTCATCTTGCTGTCCACCTGCAAAGCTTCAACACCTATAGTCTCTTCAGCATGGGAGCTACACAGGCCGAGACATTTATAACAATGACTGAAACAACATTTTGGGTGAGGAAGCAAATTTAATGACTAGAGGAACGGGCTTAAGATATTAAAATGAGTGAATCAAGCACAGTAGTCATGACTGTCACTTCAGTCCTCTCTCCTCTCCCACCACCCCAAGCACCTATACCATTGTAGGCCCATGCATCCAAATTCTGCTGAAAAGAAAATGGACTATTGTTGACACCAACCAAAAGATGAATTTCATATCAAGTAAATTGTATGTTCATACCAGAAGATGCAATTTATGGTTTCTTTCCTGATTCTGCTAAATGGAGGCTATGTGTGAAACTGTTTTCAATGTTGTGGACATTGGGCTACTTTGAGATGGATTGAGATCACAAGCTATTCCATGAAGACTACTAAACAGTCACCAGATGGTAATCTTAAGCAACAGCTCAGCTGAGCTGTATCTGAGTCATTAGGGAGAGGTGAGGGACTCTTATTTCCAGTTCCCTGAACATCAAACCCCATAGGTCACAAATCTAAGCTAAAACTGAGACGCCAAGTTTGACTGACAAATAATGTCTCTCTCTCTTCCCTCCTCCCACATCTTTGGCGTAAATTTACAATGGAAAATATTGTAGCTTTCCATGTCCACAGCCAAGCCCTGAAAGGAAGAAAAGACCATCTCCATCTCCCTGGCACAATCTCATAAGGATCATGGAGACCTGCAGCACCTATACTTGGAGAAGTGTAAGGTCTGCAATGGAGTAACTAGACCAAACAGGAGAGGAGTGTACACCACTGCCCTGCCGTGTTCTGGCCAAGAGAGGTTGCTAGTGGGCGGGCAGGCATGTTGCATAAAAGAGATACCAAAGTTTGAGATATTTTCTGTGCAGCTAGAGGAGGCACTGTACCTTTCTGACAAAGAGGGAGGAAAGATAGAATCACACATATATGATGAATACTAGTCATGTCACTTAATACCATTCTGGAAGGTGCCATGGACTGTGCTAAGGGCAGTTTAAGAACCCAATTAGAATGTAAGAGAAATAATCCTTATATTTTCCTTGGGTGGTGCAGGGCTGTGCCTCCCCTTCTTGTTGGATGTGCTAGTATTTTGCAGCTTAAACACCAAAGCTTACGTCTGACTATTTCTAATGTCTCTGTGGGTACACTGCCAAGAAAGAAGAGTTCTAGTGAGGCGCTGCCAGGAAAGCATTCTGTAGGCTTGTGGGAACAATAGAAGCAGGCAAGGTTTTCATGGGTTCATTTATTATGCTAGTATCATTTATTATGTAATGTTCATATTGCAGTAGCACCCAGAGACATGGTCAGCACTAGGGACTCATTGTGATAAGAACTGAGCTTAGGGTAATCTTTTCCACAATAAAGTGAACCCAGCAGTTTTGTTTAAGAAAAAAAAAGATATACCATTTAGGTCATCCAGATTTAAAGGACTGCTATTTATCTCATGACTAACTGGCATTAAGTGTCAATCTAGACTTTGAAGAGGGATGACATATCCCTCAGTAATACCATCTTTAATAGACCTGGATAGCATGTGATGGAGTAGTTTTTGACATATAAATTACTTATGCCCAGTTAATCATTCACAGCCTGAAAATTCAAATTCTTATCATACATGATGACTTTATTGCAGATAACGCTACATTCCATTCTATACAAGAGAAAATAAAATACATAAAACCCAAAGAGAAGTTTCCAAATACAGAACGTGCATCACTCAATAGGTCTTTAAAGTTTCTTTTTATTTAGCTGAAATCTGAAACCCTAAAATAAGAAATTTCATTTTTAAGCTAACTCACAAGTACATGAGAATTAAGTACAGTTCTGGTTGCAATGGTGATGTCTTGTCCATCCATAAAACCAGAGATGAAAGTTATTGAAAAGGACTCAAGAAAAGTGTGGTCTCAAATCATTAATCTATTAAAGTCAAATCTTTATATCCTTGTTCACCCTTTATAATATTTTACTCCACAATTAGGCCATTGATTTCCAAGGGACTACACTTAACAAAGTAAGGTGCTACATCACACAAACAAGGGCAACAACTGGTCCTTACAGGAAAGATCTAGATCGGTGTTTCTCAATGACCAATCTGTGGATCAGCACCAGTCCTTCAGGTCTCCCTGACACTGCTTAGGAAGGCAGAAAGCTGGTCCCTAGTATGAAAAATGCTGCAAAACACTGATCTAGAGTATGAAACTTGGCTACAGTTTTGCACTTGACTTGGTCTAGAAAACATAACTCTCTCTTATTCTGCCAAGGCTAGTTAAGTGTCTTAGTTTCTAAACTAAATGAGAATGAAAAGATAAGATGATTAGTCTAGAAGTTTGAAATGCTAATAATTATAGCAGAATAGAATTTTTTAAGCATAATCTTTACAGTTGATGAGGATTCTGAAAAATAAAGTTGTTTTTAAGGATGATCTATCAAGAGTCCATTTCCAGAGGGGTAACCAGTCTGTTTTTGAAGTTTCTTTGTTGAAATATGTCAACTTTCAAGTCTGCTACCGAGTGTCCATGGAGATTGATGTGTTTTCCTGCTGGTTTATGGTTGTTGCCATTTTTGATGTTCAATTTGTGTCCATTTATCCTTTTGCGCAAGGACAGTCCGGTTTGGCCAACAAACATGGCAGAGGGGCATTGCTGACACATGATAGTATATACCACATTAGTGGATGTGCAGGTGAATGAGCCGTTGATGGTGTGGCTGATGTGGTTGGGACCTGTGATTGTATCACTGGAGCTGATGTGTGAGCAGAGTTGGCAATGGGGTTTGTTGCAAGAATAGGTTCCTGGATTAGTGTTCTTGTTTATTCTGTTTGGTTGCTTGTAAGTATTTGTTTCAGTTTGGGGCACTGTCTGTAAACAAGGATAGGCCCTCCCAAGGCTTGAGAGAATGTGGGATCATTTACTAGGATAGGTTGTAGATCTTTGATGATGTGTTGGAGAGATTTTATCTGAGGACTGTAGGTGATGACGAGTGGTCTTCTGTTGTTTTCTTTGTCAGGTCTGTCCTACAGTAGGTGGCTCCTGGGTACCCATCTGGCTAAAGCAATTTGTTTTTTTGCTTCCCCAGGTGGGTACTTTAGTTCTAGGAATGCCTGCCAGGGATCTTGTAGGTGTTTGTCTCTATCTGAGGGATCAGAGCAGAGCTGGTTGTACCTTGAGGCGTGGCTATAGACAATGGATCGTGTACTGTGTCCTGAGTGGAAGCTGGAGGCATCTAGGTATGCATTGTGATCAGTTAGCTTTTGGCATAGGGTGGTGTTAATGCATCCATCCCATATATGTACAGTAGTGTCCAAGAAGCAGATTTCTTGTGTGAACTGGTCCAGGCTGATGTTGACGGTGAGGTGGAAATTGTTGAAGTCCCAGTGGAATTTTTCCAGGGATTCTTTCTCATGCATCCAGGTGATGAAAATGTCATCAATATAATGTAGGTAAAGGAGAGGCAATTGGGGATGAGATTCGAGGAAGTGACGTTCTAGGTCAGCCATGTAGATGTTGGTATTCTGTGGGGCCATGCGGGTACCCATAGCTGTGCCAGTGACTTGAAAGTATAGATCATCCCCAAAGTAGTTGTGGGTCAGGACAAGGTCATGAAGTTCAGTTACCAGATATGCAGTGTCATCATCTGGGAAACTGTTCCTGCTTGTAGTCCATCTTTATGAGGAATGTCGTTGTAAGAGTCCATTGAAGCCAGTAGGAATTCAGCCATTGATTTAAATGGCATCTTGATCAGACCTTGATGCTTTAATCTTTTCCTGTGATGAGATGCCTTTATTCAGCTCCAGTGATGGTCTTGCTGTTTTACCCAGATGGTGGGGGATTCCCCCTTGTGACACAGAGACAACATAGTAGCCCCTGTTCTACTATTTCCCATTAGACAATAAAAACGATGAGAGTCCTGTGGCACCTTCAAGGGTAACAAATTTCTTCCAGCATAAGCTTTTGTGGGTTGCAAGCCACTTCATCAGATGCATGAAGTGGAAACTACAGTTGAGAAGTACATATGTACACATACCAGGATGAAAGAGAAGCATTACAAAGGGGAGGGCAAATGCTAACCAAGTCAATTCAGCTAGGATTGATGAGGCCCATTTGCACCAGTTGATTGGAAGGTGAGAATGTGTGAACAGGGACAATTACTTCCAGCCTCCTGGAACTGTTAGACAATATAAGAGTTTAGTCAAGAGAAAGAGAACATAGCTAGGGAGTCTCTATACCCTGATGATTCCTGGCCTCTTGGCATCCCTCTCAAATTAAATCATCCTTCAGGCTGCTCTAATTAGCACTGAGAACCAATATAGCATTCCAGCCTCAAGGGGTAAGGGAGCTGGAGATAGATGGCTCTTAAAGCCACCTTTGTGCCTGCCCTTAGCTGTTTGTGCATGTTTTTGTGTCCTTTGTGCATGTTTCCTGATTTACTGCAAATGGGAGTATAATTAACTCTACACTTTAGGCAAAGCCTATAGTGTTTGTGTAGTTCTACAGGACAAGGTGCATTCAAAACTTTTTCTTTTGCCTGTAGAGCAGTCTGAGAAAGGAAAACAGGGCATACCACCTTCCCAAAAGGAAGATAACAGTACTCAGGAAAATTCATTTCTGAGAAGTGTGCACATCTTGTTAAAAGAAGCTATAAAAGATGATTTTCAATTACTGCAATCTGCCAAAAGGCAAAAGAATGGAGTCTGCCTAGGTAACAGAAATGAAAGGGAGGAAGGGACACTTCCATACTGACATGGGAAGGATAGAAATACTCTTGGAATTACAAAGAGTACTACCATTGACATTGCCTTTTTCTGATGTAATAAAGCATGAGAGGAATAATCAACAACAGATACTGTAAAACATTAGAGAAATTTATCGGGAAGTATGGTGTAGCGTTTGCTCCATTTCATGGATGGGTCTACTGAATTTTCTGTTCTTCGTTTTGCAAAAATTGCCACAGCTCTGTGGTAGAGCACAGCTCAATCTATTCAGCCATCTTCCGATCCTACAGATCAATCTCACACTGACAGCTCCTTTTACCTGATCAGAGTCCACCTATGTCACTGAAGCACTCCATGAATCAACTCATGATGGTGAGATTGCAAAATAAGGGTTAAGGTTCATATTTAGTTCTTATCAGTGTGCTATCTAAATGCAGTTCAAAATGAAGGCACACGAAAAGGCCACAAAGTCCTCCTCCTTGCATAAAGGAGCATGATTTTATCTGTAGGATTTTTTTCCCTCAAGATCTTTTTTTAAAAAGTTGCCCATCAACCCTTCTATAAGATTAGAAACCAATGGTTTCAGAACTTTAAAGACCAAATGGAATAAAAATGTTAAATCTGTTATGCATGTGTAACCACAGTAAACCAAAATTCATAGTAATAACCCTAACTTTAGCCATTGTTTCATTTCTGAGAGTTCACAAAAGTAAATTAAGGTAAAGAAGAAGCTGAGAATATTCTTTTGTTGTAAAACAATGTAATAGAATATTTTAACCACTTATCTAAAGTAGCTTAATCACATCAAGTTTACATATAGGAACCTTCAAATTAACATACAAAATCAAGAGAAATCCTTTGTAAACCATTGTAATAGTGGCTTAATGTTCAGTGCATACTGAATCTTTAGAAAGCAGTTCATACTTCAGTACATACTTAGTATGTAGCAAGCAGCAGAGTACATATTAACTAGACATGAATAAGAATAATTTTCGTATTTTAAGCTATTGTTAAGGCTGGGTGATTCTATTACACTTAGTCTTCCACATTCTTTCTGTTAGTGTGTGAGTAAGTTTTGTGGTGTTAGGTTTAGGTTATTAAAGATTTTAGGTGGAGAGGCAAGTGTGGGAGAGAGGGAGGTGTGTGAGCAGCCTGAGAGATTGCTGTCTGACTTCAGCTCGAATTAAAGTCCATTCTAGAGGCAGAGTTACTCGTTGAGAGCCTGGCACTGGGTTGATCTGAGATTTGAAAGAAGGGTTTGCCCTATATTCTGTTTGGCTCTCGTGTGATATAATAAAGCAAGTTACATTTTGTATACATCTTGACTGCTTCACTTACTTCTCTACCGCTGTGAAGCCGATCTGATTAAGACACAGACATCTTCCACTGTGTGGGGACAATGGTGCTGTCACAAAGGGGTGTCGGTAATGGAAGAAGGTGCAGTGCTAATCTATCGACCCAGACTGTCAGCTAATCTTTGTCAGTTTACTTTCCACAAGGCCCTGGTACGGGAAATTGAAATTTGTTTCAGCTGTGGTTACCCCATCCCAGAGGATTACATGCTTTTTCTCCATTTATATCTGACAAATACAATGCTTATGAGTCAAATATTCATGCATTTTTGCAAGAGGATGTCTTTCCTGGAGAAACAAGCTACATCTGATGTACCAATATAGTCCATTCTTGACCATTAGTTTATCGTTTATGAACATCAAATTTCAGCGTGCAGTCTAAGTGCTTTGCTACTTGTTGGTAATTTTTATTACAGTTCCAGGACATTATGTCTTTCAGAATCTGTCATTTTCATAACCACTCTAATTCCACAGTAAACTCTTGTTTTTTTAGCTTTAAAACTCAGTGTTCCTAAGATTGGGGTTGGGGGTGTGGAACAGACAAACCAACTACAACACTACAATATTTGCTGACCCTTTGGTACAAGTAAACTCTTAAAACTTCAGACTGTCACAGTCATTTTAAAGATCGTGGTTGTCACCAATTCAAGTAATAATGCTTTTTAGTTCCATGATATTTGACATTTCACATGTTACAGATATTGACTCCAACAGTCCCTTGACAGATAACTAAAATTCATTTTGTGAATTATATTGGCAGTCTAAATAGGTTCTTTCTTTTTCACTCAAATAGCCCTATCTGAAGTAATAATTCAGTCTCGAGGAGTCCAACAGTTTTCCTGTAGACTCCTGTGTATTTTGATACTGTTGTCACATGGGGTAGCTGAATAAATGCAGAAACATCACATTGCCAAAAAAGTCCAACAAACTTAAGTGCAATCAGAGTCCTTATACAACTGTGCCAGCTTCCCTTAGAGCTGGAAACAGCCAAAAGATTTGCTTAAAGTATAAGGAGATTTTAAAAGTAATGCATTTGGAGGTCTTTTTATTTGTCTTTTGGTTTGTGAGCCTTCAGGTTGTGTTTATCTCCACAACCCTGAGGACTAGAAATATACACTTATTTGTAAGTAGCATGATCATGAGTTTTTAAGAAACACACAAAGTATTGTAAGACTCATTATAAGAATCCCAGGAGGGAAGGCAGTGGGCTGGTATCTTTGCCAACTGACCCTGACCTCAGTGTGACCTTATTTCATCCAGTTGGGGTCACACATGCAATGGGTTCACTTTTCCTTGCACGGTCGCCTCCAGGTTCACAGACACTGAGAAGGTGTTCTGAACTGAACAACTTTTCCCTTTATCCAGGGCATGAGGAAGAAGACACCCCATGACCCTCTTCCTTGCTTTCTGCTTCATTAGCACTCTCATAGATGACCTTCAGATGTGACCAGTAACCCCTGCCTTGTGTCTCTCAGGCTGTTAGCTGGCTGACTCAACTTGCTGACTAGAATTCTGTTACAGCCTTGTGATATATTTTCAAATTATTTCTTTTTATTGCTCTTAAAATATAATCTCTATTGTGTTTCAGAAGGCAAACATGATTGGAACAATCCATTCTTTTGTAACTGTGTCACTTATCCTCTGCTGCCTCCTTACAGCTAACCTTCCTGTATCAAATGGCTCCTACGACTGAGGGAAGGGCTTACAGAACTGTCCATTAAATGTATGGGAGCCAGTAGGCTTTCCTATACCCCCGTGGGCCACCAACCGGCCCAGAGCACCCTCTACTCCTCCAGACTACAATGAGGCTGAATGCCCACTGGCGTGGGAGGGGGCGTACTCCTTAATTGAGACCAAAGGTTTACTTTCCTTCTGCTGATCTAATGTCTCTCCACCTCTGAGGCCCTGGGGAGAGCACTCCATTCCCATGACCTCTTTCAAAGCACATCGTGCCACAAACCATTTAATAAGGGAAGAGAAGTCCATTACAGTGCCCCCTCACTGTCTATTAATGCTACATGTCACTTTCATTTGATTTTATACTGTCATATATAGTATTATACTCAGTTTTTTAGCAGTTCAGTAATAAACAGCATAGTCTCCAGCACAGCCTAATCTAATCTATGTAAGAAGTATCCATGACAAATGGCTTTCATTAGAATGATCATTTACAACCTTTTTGTTACCTGTATTTCAGTGTATGTAGCAATCAGTGGCCTTGTGTAACATACACCTCACATGGGAACTGAATAATCCAGAATATCAACCTTCAATGTGTTTTTTTAAATTGTCCAATTCTCTCCCCCTACCCTGCTTCACTCTAGCCTAGATTCTACTTAGCCTTTAGGTGGGTGCCTGGGACCAGAGCATTTCTTCTAGGACTGACTTTAACTAGATTAACAGTGGAGGAGATAGTACAAACTGTCTTATTTCCTCCCTTTCCATAGATCCTGTAAAGTCTAACCACAATTCCAGTTTCTGCCCCCAGGAATAAGGTGTCAAACCAAAGTCCAAGATTCAAATAATTTTGAAATAATTTAAACTCCAGATTTGAGAGAAATCATTATTTAAAATTATGAGTAGTGTTGAAACTATATTTCTTTCTTGATACAATTACTGCAATGTGAGAAATCAGTAGGAGAGCAGTTATTAGAATGCAACAGAACGAATTAGTTCAAGAATGTAAATATTACACTTCAGAAGAGCAGTAACATAGAATGTAAAGTATTTAAATCTGGTGGCTGTCGTGAATAAGCATTAAGGTTGTTCTCAGTAATTAGCATTTAGATTTAGTGCTACCTTAGTAGTATGACAAAATACATTTATAATCAATAAGTATGTTAAAGTCACTACAATATTTCATTGGTAGAATTATGTTTTGTGAAATAACCAGATGACTTTAAACAGTACGAAGAAAGAAAAACAACACATTATCAAGTGCTGCAATTACTGTATATAGTTACCTGAGATGTCTTCTGTTCTTGAATATACTGTGCTCACGTAGACACAGTTGTGCAGCATGAGTGTCACTAAATATCAGCTTTTAAAGGTGACAATTTTGTTACCTTCATTTATGATGGAGCATTGATGTTTGGTTCAGGGAGTCGAGAACATGTCTAATGTTGCTTAATACAGTTGAAAACATTTCCATAGGACTTAGTCACTTCCCCACGGGACTAGAATCTATCTTTTTTTCTATATTTGCCGCACCTACACTATGAGGTCCTGGAATATGGCTGGGGCACCTAGGTGCTACTATAATAAAAATAAATAACCTTGTATGGAGACCAATGCACAGCTTCTATAGAATAGTGCAGGAATTAAATATACAGTAAAATTTCTCCTTCCCACTTTGTAGGAACTGGTAGGAACTGAGGCAAGATGGGATGAGCGCCAACACAAAAATCAGTATTCTGTGCAAAAAGGCAGCTGGAGCTGCAAACTGCAGGGGGCAGAAGAGCCAAGAATGAGCGACCCGAGAGACGTAAATGTGTCTGTGAGAGGGCAGCACAACAGAATTGTTATCATTTGAAGCATAAAGGACTAATTGTGAACTCATATTGCTGTAAATCAAGGATAAGACCAGACTAAAAACAGTCAAAGTAATATCAGAAATGGACCAATAATTCACAAATAGATGTTTGGCTGCTGCATGATAGTTACAACCTTATTTTGATCTCACACCGGTGCGAATCAAACACAGCTCCAATTAAGTCAGTGAAATTACACTGGTGTAAGAGAACACCAGCAAGACAAAATCAGGAGCTGGATATGGTTTAATATATTCCTCCTGAAAAGCTAGATGTAAGGCATTTTACATTCTTCAACAGACTTCAAATTATTTTGCTGAAATTTCGATTGTGTTCCCTGTATCTTTAGTCCTTTAAATTCCCCAGTATAAGGTTGCTAGGAAACACATTGCTGTGAAACAAAGAAAATACAGTAAGCATCATAATGTTGTACAATGCTTCGGCACTAACCAAAGAGTGCAGGTGTTTAAGTACGCACTAGAAGAATCAAACAAGTGAAAACTTGACAACATTTTCAAACAAGTCTTAGTGAACTTCAGCTAGAGATTTTGCATTTTAGGCAAACAGGAGATTCTCTGACTAGATCAGTGGTTCTCAATCTTTTGCAGGTCACAACATACTTGATGGCATATCATGATCGTACAGGACACACCAGCCCACCTGTCCCAGGCCAAATCCAGCCATCTCCCCTGGTTTTCGCGACACACTTACCACTACGTGATGATGCAGTAATGTGTCTTGACATAGGGATTGAGAACCACTGCTCTAGATAGTTAAAAATAATTAGATACTAAAAAAAAGGTGAGCTGAAATATTTTGTTTGCAGAATTAAACAGCTAAGTTGAAAATGATTTTAGATTTTCAACAAATACAAATATATGGTATCATTAATGTATTGCCTCATAAAGTGAACTAAAACATCTTAGGAGTGAGAAGCAATGAATTAGGATGTCTGAGTGCCTAAGACTGTACAAATGAATTATCACTCATTTTAGGGACTGAAAGGGCAGGGGAAAAATAGCTAATTAATCCTCAGGCTAACTTTATTAGCAGGAATTTATGGTTGTATGACTGATCAATTGTTTTGAAATCATCCTAATGAAAACATTTTTCTAATTAAGAGGAAATTAAAAGAAAAACATTTAGAAATGGAAACTCAGAATTAAGGTAAACTACCTGAGCAGGTACTGTGTCAGGAGCAGGGTGAATTTATAAGATTTGTACTCGTTGTACTCTTGAGGGAGAATAATAAAACAAAGTAGGCAGCCGCAGGCCATGACCATTCTGTGATGAAGTGTTTATTTCATAGGGACAGGGGAGTATCTTAAATTTCTCAGAGGGAAATATCACAAATAAATCCTTCTACTAAGGGAATAAAGCCTCTGCAAAAGATCCCTTTAGATAAAACTCCCTGCAAGAGAAAATGCCTCCAGGAAATGGCACTCAAAATCACTATCACTGCTGTTCCTCCTCTCTCAGTTTTATCTCCTGCTAAACTCCTCAAGTATGATTTTTATAATTGCAGCTAGAGCCCACACAGGTGATACAACACCCCCTATTATTCTACCTCAATTAGGGCCAACAGCATACCTTATAAAAGCAAACTCAGTTCCTTTCTTACCTTTTTAATTTCTCAGATGTTTGCTTTAAAATACATGCAACTGCCTAACAGTCTGTAGGAGTTTAGAAACTTTTAGAAGCTTTAAACTTTGTGGTGCCTTTCCATGCTGGAGAGCGTAGGAACTATGTAGCCTGTTCTCAGAGAGTTTTCTGGTTTTAGGCAGAAACTTATGGGTCTCTTCTCCATAAAACATTTCCTTCTTTAGGCATTTTTCCTGCATTTGTAGGCTCAGCAGGTTTCTTAACCCAGTAGTGCTATTCACACTGAAGTCTGCAGTGCCTTCCTGACTCCATGAAATTCACAGTTTTTAGCTGAATACTTCCCAGATTGCCTAATGTAGTTTCCCTTATTTATAAACTGTATGGAGGCTTGGAAAGTGGAGGGAAGCCAACTCTGTTTTGAATAACTCCAAAAGAAACCCATCAAACTTCCAGAGTCTTAGTCCTGCTCCTTACTAAGGACAAGACACATAAATTAAAGCTTGAGTTTCAAGCATAAAGAGTTTGGTGATCTAATATGCCACTTTCTTAAAAAAAATACTTTTTTATTTGTCTTCATTGTCTTCCTTTGAGCCCCCAGTATAATTTCTCATCAGCTTCTTCCAACTTTCCCAGAAACCATCCAGTGGGGAAAGAAAACCTCCTGGAAAATTTCAGGGGGAATTGTTTTTCTTTAATGAGATTACAATGGAGATAAACACTGAAAGTCATTGAAAAGCTGTTGTGGTGACAGATTTAACTACTGAGTTGCTCAGGAAGCTCCATGAACCCATGTATATATAATTTTGCCTTTGCCTTCAGTTACAATGTTGTGGGGTTAGCCAGCAATATTTTAAGGAATTGCTAAAGATGATTCAGTGAAAAACAACATGTGCCAATCCCCTTTTTGCTTTAGTGTTATTTGTCAGCACCCAGCAAAAGACTCAGTTTTCATTAAATTCAACAGAGGTTAAAGATGCTCATCTTTCAGGATCTGGCCACGGCACAGAAGATTCATTGACACGGACACATATGAGTGTATTATTCTAAGGCACAATGAAGGAAAAACTTAGCATCTTCTATAAAATATGCTGTCCCCAGAAATTCAAAGGTGATGTGTTTTTTGTTTGGGGAATGTTTGTTTGTTTTATATCTTGCTATCACTTTCATGGCATATGCCTCACTTAGGCTTAAAATCTTTTTTAAAATGATTGCTAATAACAGTGCTTTCAATCAATAAATCAATTGTTTCACAGCAGCTAATAAGGATCATTATTATCACCACACAACCGGGAAATTAATTGTTTCCCAAGACAGCTGTTAAGTGACTTGCTAAAACTCGCGCATAAAGTGGCTGTAAGAGATGGGAAAACTTTCCAGGATTCCTTGGTATCTGTACGTTCATCTGCCCTCTAGATCAGTGGTTCTCAACCAGTATGTCAGGACATATTAATGTGTTGCCACCCAACAGTAAGCGTGTCACAGAGAGCCAGGAAGACGGCTGGATTTAGCCTTGGTAGGGGTGGGCTGGTGTGTCCCTTAGAGTCGCAATATGTTGCCAAGTGTGTCATGACCAACAAAAAGCTGAGAACAACCAGGGGCGTCACCAGCATCAGGCTTATGGGGCTCGAGACCCCAAGTCCCAGTGCCTGAGGCCCGAGTCTGACGGGGAGCTGCTAGTGGTGGCAGCTGCAGTGGCGGCATGCGAGTCCCGAGTCCCAGCATGCTGAGCCCCGGGACTTTTCCCAGGCCAGTGTCGCTTCTGAGAATCACTGCTCTGGATTATTCATCTCCCTATAATATACCTTTATATCCACTTTGGGGTGGGCGAGTATTTGTTTTTTGTTTTTAGCTTTCTAGTTTCTTGGGCAGTTAAGGAAGGCGAGAAAGGGAAAAGGGAAAATCATTTAAGATTCTTAGGATATAAATCATATTCTTCACTTTCCTTTTTTATGCTCAGTTACTGTAGAGGAAAAAAAATACTGAGCAGGGTTTTTTTGTTTTTTTTTTAAATTTTCTTTTGTCAGCCCTAGCTTTTATTTTTTTACTTTCCTGTTTCTTCCTGGTTTAGCTAATCCAAGCCTCTTCCTCCCCGTGCCAAGAGAAATTGCATCCAGATGCAGTAATCTTGCACTTTTAGTTCCTTTACCTTAGCTTGTAGTTCTTGTGGTTGAAGCAGTTTGAATTTGACAGCTCATATTTGGTGAATTTTAATAAGCTAAAGTCAGTAAAACATCTGTCCAAATTATCTCTAATGCAGCACTGGCATATAGGTTTGGGTTGTATCCGAAGTCATTAGAAAAGTTAACTTGCAGTTTCCTGCTTATTACTGTAATGAAGAAATCAGGCTAAATGAAATGCTGCTGATTGGTGCAATTGTTTAAACATTTTTAATATTGGATTCAATGGGCTTTCTCTTGCTGATACTTGGTAAAAAATAACCAAGCAGTGTTTTCATTTTGTTGTACCAATATCTTATCTGTATTTCCAATTTCTTTTATAGTGGCCATTTATCATTTTCTCTCTACTCCATCTCAGGCAAACAATCTGTCTATTAAAATCATCACAGACAAGACCACCTTTCTATCCAAGACAGATTGACTAGGTATCCATCTTTGTATTTTTATCACACTGTTCATGATCAGTGTGAGACTATGAAATGGCAGTCTTCTCCTGATTTGAACAGTCCCATTAGTTCTTTCTCTAAGAGTAGTTTAGTTCACCCATCATCTCTAAAATAATTCAATTTAAGGTGTTTGGTCTGGAGGAAGGAAGAAGTTGTTTTCTTTCACTATTAGTTTGGACAGTCGTGTCCCCTTGGCACTTCTACCTGAATTTCAAGAAGTTGGATCTCTACATAACCTCCCTATGCAGTTTCCTTTTCCTTTTGCACTACCTTCAGGGTATGTCTGTACTGATGGGGCAAAATCGCTGCCATCAGCCTGGCGTTCCGGGAGCACTTAGCAGAAAGCCTGAACTTGCTGCTCTGCTCCTGGAAGTCTGCTCCGTAAGTCCTGGAGGCCAGGAGGCATATGGGAAAGCTGACCACAGCTGTTGCGCCCTGCCCCTGTACTGGCAGTTGCCCTAAGGCAGCTGGTCTAGATCCGGAAGAGTCTTGTTCTAGAAAAATTGTTCCCAAAAAGGGATTGGGATACCCTGTGCAATGACAAACCCTTTGAGCATCTATCAACTCAATGTTAGCTTGTTGGAATAATCACCAGGAGATAAGGCTTTCCAAAATAAGCACAGTTTATTAGATGTCCACACCCCGCTATTACTAAACACAAGCCTAAGGATACTAAAGAAAATACAGCCACACAAGTAAGTAACAGGTAAAGTAACCCCTCCTAAAACTACCTAACTACCAGCCAAAAGGAAAAGGAATTAGAGAACCTGTGCCTGCAACCTGATCTAAGCCAGTCTATTTACGGTTTTTGTTCACCCAAGTGGGGCATTGGCCTATGATTCTAGTGTCGTTTTCAGGCCTCCAGGCACAGGCTGAGTTCCCCCACCACGAGGAGCCCTTAAGGACTCAACTCAAGCATGGGTCTCAGGCTGTGCCGAGTCTCTACTCCACAGACCATCTGCTTCTAGATCCAGGTCTGGTGTCCTCCAAGCATGGACCATCTACTTCTGGACGGCTTCTGGTCTGGTCCTGTAATGAGAGTCCCTTCACCCTAAGCAAAGTCCAGGGATCCCAGCCTCCCAGGGTTGAGCAGGGCACTAAGACACAGTCCTAGGCTCCAAACCCTAGGCTTCCAGGATGGATCCCACTTCAGAGTCTCCTCTGTCAGTCCGCTGAGTGTCCCACAATTGCTATCCTATCTGCACTCAGAACTTCCCAGTGCCTGAGCCAGTATCCTCAAATAGGAACAGTCACACTCTCGGTCCTCCTGCTCTGCCTCTTGCAGCTGAGGGCTTCCAGGTGCCTCAGCCCAAGTCCCAGCAACAGAGCAAGTCCACACTATGCTTGGAAGTGTACTCTACAATAGTAGGGGTACAGCAAAACTAACCGTCCTGCTCCCTGCACACTTAGCTCTGCCAGCACTCCCCACAGGCTACTTGGCAAGAACCACCTCACGCGTGCACTGGTTCTCCGAAGAAGTCTACTTGGAGTCTTCAGACTCTTCTCAAACCCTAATCCTCTCAGTGATCCCCCCGAAGAAGAACCCCTCCCCACAGCAGACAACATATATTAAACTCTGAGCCATTCAATCTACCCAATCAGAGAGCTAAAATCTCCCGCTATGAAGGGTTCCTCCAGTCACCAAGCAGAGTGCACAGAATGTTCCAGCAATAAACAACCTTCCCCCAATCAAATACAAAGCTTCATGGAAGGTTCTCGCCACCCTTCAGCCTGCCTCCAGTCAAAACACAGGTCTCCATTTATTGACAGAGGAAGTACGTGAAGCTTGTTTTTATCAGTTGGAACTATTACATACTCTCTCTTTGCTAGATCTGTCAAATATTTTTCAGAACAGCAAGGCACTTATTTTTATTACTCTTCTGTCTTGAATCAAACTTTTCTGTACTTTGACTTATCTGCCATATTTCTCTGGCCAAATTTCTGACATGTGAAAATTGACATAAAAACAGCATTTGGCACCGCCCTAGCTTCTTTTATCAAAATGCAAAATTCCTTTCCTTTAACACATTTTGTTTCTTTAACTCTAGCTGTAAGCTACCCAAATCACTCCTTAACGCTTGGATCTGATAGGTCTTCTATGTTCTTTCTGCTGTTAGAATTCTAGTATGAGCCATTTAAACCACAGTGAGCTTTTAAAAGCTGTTGTGCTTATTCAGTTCATCTCTCAACATTCTTATTACATGCCTTCTATTCTCTCATTCATCAGTTGAACAATGCCACCTTTTACTGCTCTAACCCAATGATGAGAAGCTTTATTCAGCTTTTACTGAATTGTATGCGGTGTTTTTTTTCCTCTTCCTGTTCACAATTTATGACTTTCTAAATATATTGGCATGATGTTCTGATTCCTTTTCCATCTTCTGATTATTCCTTCACTAGTTGAACTCCTATTATTTAAAAGGGGTCAATGTCTTCACATAGCTCTTTCCTTAACCTGTTTTAAGCATTGGCTGTCATTTCAAGTTAACTTAAAAAATTACTTGTCACATAGACGTACCTATATACCACATAGATTGGTACCTACATACAATTGGTACCACATAGATGGACAGTTGGTAATAATTGTACAATGACTGAAAAGGGACTGAAGTGCAGAGCTGAACGATAAATGTATCACCTCTTTTTTGGCTCTAGCAGACAATGGGTACCTTTGGACCAGTTGTCTGTTAGGCTATGTCTACACTGACAAATTAGTCTGGATTAAGGAGGCCTAGTTTGGACTAATTTAGCCCTTGGCCACACTAGGCTTTGCCTAGTCCTAGCTAAAAATTTCTTAATTCAGGCTAGGGAAAGCTTAGTCTGAACTAGTTAGTACCAGGATTAGTTTGGACTAACTGCCTTAGTTTGAACCTTAGTTCAAGACCTGAACTAAGGCATAGTTCAAACTTAAGAAGTTCAAACTAAGCCATTAGTTCAAAGTAATTGTGCATTCTAGTCCAAACTAAGAATTAGTTTGAACTAGAACACGTGGTTAGTTCGAACTAAAAAACTTCCTGGTTAGTTCAAACTAAGCTCAAACTTCTTAGTTTGGACTTGCAAGTCTGAACTAAAGTTTGGCTAATGTATACATAGCCTTAGAGCCCAGGAAGAGGTGATATACTTGCCATTCAGCTCTGCCTCCTTAGTCCTTTTTCAGTCATTATACAATCATTAGTAAAGTGATGGCGTGCCTCTGCTTCATTAGCTTCAATTTTTCAGCCTTCTATCTTTCTCACATGGAAACTTTCTGTTGCCTTGACAATTATTTATTACCCCATTCCAAGGAGTGAGTCTGAAAAATCATTTCATGGGAAAACATTCTAACAGGGCATTCTAACAGCACAGTTTTCATATTTGGAAGTTACAAATCCACTCATTGTTTCTTAAATCCTTTCCTAAATGATAGGCATGTTAATTGAATTGCCGCTAAAATGTTCCCAGTTTACTTATTTGGTTTTGTTTTCAGGTCAATCAGATCGATATCTCCAACAATGCATAGATAAAAATATAAGATAAGCAAAGGGAAAAGGCAAAAAGAATGTATTTATCTTTATCGTTTTTATTATCTATTTTTATCTTTATGTCCTGTGGTGAGAGGGCAATGATTGTTGTCAGCTGAATGACCAAATTATGTCTCTTTTGACTGACACAGAGCAAAAGCCCACACAATCAAATGAACCCTTTGCTGGTTTGAAAGTAAAAATCCAACCTCTCTCTCTCTCTCTCACACACACACACACACACACACACACACACACACACACACACTCCTCCCTCCCAAACCTACCAAGGCCCCAAAGGAATCAGTTGCAGAATTTCCCTGTAGTCTTTTAACATAAGCAATCTCCTTTAATAAACAGAACAACTTTGAACACAGGTTCAGAAAGCATCAACACAGCTCAGTTCTCTAACCAATGCCCCACCATGTATTACCTATCCTTAACATGACTTTGGTTAGTGATTTTAGGTCTCTCCCATAGTTTTTGCGTAACAGTTTATTGGTCCATAAGGCTTTAGCTTCTGTAATGGTCTCCTTTCACAGATGGGTCACATCTATGAGTCGTGACAGAGATCAAACAAAGCAACTAATTCAAATGAGACGTCTGCAATATCATATTACAGTGTTAGTCAAATCATTATAGATCCTAGCAATTTAAACCTTAACTACATCACATTAATAGGAATAATACCACTGTGACTGAAGACCAATGAATTCAAAACCTATATTGTTTAAATGAAGCTGCACTGAAATAATTATTGTTAGTGTGCCTTTCAACAAAATACCTCTAATTTTCTTCAAGATGCTTTAGCCGCTGTCAAATTAATATTCTTAAGAAAATATATATCATTATTACGAAAGGTCAGACATATGGAAGAAGCACATACAGTACTAATTAACTGAATTATTGTAAGTGTAGTGGTTCAGATACTAAATAACTTAATAAATTATATTGATAGCCTCTTCTGGATGATTTGTCCACTTTCAAAAAAGTAATTTATAAACCATAAATAACATGAAGTTATTTGAACAATTAAAAGTAACTGTAGACACTCTTCTAAATCTGTAAGAATATATCTGGGAATATGATCTTCAAAACTATGGAAAATAACATTTAAAAGCATTAATTTCTCTTTAGTGCCATGTCCCTAGTACATGAATAACAAATCATCAATCATTGTAAAATGAATGCTTTGATACTGTCTGCTCAAAACAAACGAGGAGTCCTGTGGCGCTTAAAGACTAACAGATTTATTTATCATATGAGCTTTTGTGAGAAAAAATCCCACTTTTTCAGATGCTTTGAAGTGGGATTTTTTCCCATGAAAACTCATGTAATAAATAAGTTTGTTAGTCTTTAAGTGCCACAGGACTCTCTGCTAGTTTTGCTGAACTAAACTAACATGGCTATCATTTTGCAATTTGTCTCAGACAAGTCTGAGATGTGTCTGCTTACAGTACCGCAAAGGAATAGATAAATGATCAAAAATCATGTATTGGGATGCTGACACCAACACAAACATGAGGGAAAATCTGTACTGTTCGGAGGTACCATCCTTGAGGGAAGAGATGCTGTTCTGAAACTTGATAATGCTATATGACAGGGTGGAGTTCAGGATCTTGACTGTATTAAGTAGAAGGGCTCCTTGGATTTTGAGGCATTTATGCTAAAGTGATTGTAAAGATGAAATGTCCTTTTGAAAATAAATGGAAAAACAGTGTTGGGCTTTCAAAGGAAGGCTAGTTTGTCCCTCCACTTCTAGCAATGTTTTCTATTTCATTTATTTTTATAACTGTCTTGCTAATCATCCCTTCCGCCACCTAAAGATGATATTGTTCTATCAACTGCCTATTAGGTATTTACTAAGAATTATAAAATGAGTTCCATTAGTGGAGTGGAGGAATGAAAAAGTCAGTAGAAAGAATTTGAACCACTTCAATGAACATTCACTGAGGCTCCTAGTTCTCTTTCTGCCTATTTGGTCAATAAACAAATTATCCATTCATTTTGTATTGCATTTTTGCCAGTCAGTGTATTAAGGATCATCATGTATTCAAAATGGGATACAGACCTGCTCTCCATCTTCCTACTCAGTATGGCATGGCAGCTTGCTTTTCCTCCTCCCTAGTCTTTTGATGGCATCTCTTTCTCTTTATAATTGTTTCTGTCTCAAGGACTAGTGAGAACAGCCATTCAAATCACTTCACAGAAGGAGGAGGAAAAGCCCTGTAGAAGGCCAAATGAAAAAACCCTGTTACAGAAGTAGCTTCTTGGAATAGAGCTTTATTTTTAAAAATAGTTCTATAAACAAGAGCTGATCTTTTTGTTTGTTTGTTTGTTTGTTTCATATTTGGAAATTGTGTGTGTTTGTTTTTCTTTCTTTTTTTTCCATGTAAAATGTGGACATGTTTATGTAAATGTTTTTGCCTGCTATTTGGCCAGGCTTTTTTAACCAAAATGCTTAGAGCTTTAAATGCAGGTTCACCAATTTCTTTAGTCAAAGAATTCCTGAATCTTAAAATGATTATCTTAGCTGATGGTATGTCTTGGTCATACCTTTTCCTATGCCTTACTCCTCTCTTTTCCAATTCCCAATCTAACCAAAAAATTCTCCATCACCAGTTTTAGAAAAGCAATTTTAGGTGAAATCCTGGCCTTACTCCAGTAAATGGGAGTTTTGACATTCAATTGAGTCAAACCAAGGTTTCACATTTTGCTAGAGGTCTTGGGTCTCCCACTTGTCCATGTTGGCTTCCGGGTTCCTGTAATGAAATCTGATGGGCTCCACGGATTTTCTGGCTCAACAATGCCATTGCGTTCTCTCCTTTCTAACCTATGGGAGAGCTTAGTTAGAAATGTCACACTTCAAAAGCAGCAGCTTTTTGCACAGCAGAAATCATCAAACCTGGAGAGACCCTAGTTGATAAAAGGTGGGTGGTAGTTTGAGATTATAAAACTTGTTTTTTAATCCCAAACAGAAAGAGTCAGAAACAATTCAAAGTACAATTGAGTGTCAGAGCATTCTTACTTTTCCTAAATTAGCTCATGTTTTAATTTTAGTTGCTAGAGGAATTTTTGGACAGAAAATAGTATTTTATGACTCTTTTAGGAATATTCCTATGTATTGTTATTAATTTCATCCTTGATTCTCCTGAACAAGTTCTGGAAATGTTCAGTCATTGATGAGATTTCAGTTGCTTTTCTATAGTCTTCACAAACTTCTGTATTTAAGAGCAAGGATTTCCTTTGAAGATGCTAACACATCTTCTCTTTCACTAACCTTTTAATCAAGGTTGTTCCACTCATTCTTCCTTTGAAAATTCAACATTCTACCTGTGACACTTGGAAGTCATACCACATTTTAATACTGGAGAAAGCAAATGTCTCTTTTTTGACAGCTATCAGGTTAACAATAATACCATGTAAATGAAGGAAAATCTATCTTTTCTCTACAAAGCAAATAGTTGTTTGTCCGGATCCTAATTTCAATTACACTGGCATTGCATCTGGAATACTGTGTCCAGTTTTGGGCTCCCCACTACAAAAAGGACATGGGCAAATTAGGAGGAGTCCAGCAGAGGGCAACAAAAATGATCAAGGGGCTGGAGCATAAGACCTATGAAGAAAGACTGAAGGAACTAGGCTTATTTAGCCTGCAGAAGAGAAGATTGAGGGGGGATTTGATAGCAACCTTCAGCTACTTGAAGTGATGCTCCAAGGAGGAGGGAGCTCGGCTGTTCTTGGTATTAACAGAGCACAGAACAAGGAACAATGGTTTCAAGTTGCAACTGGGGAGCTTGAGGTTGGATATTAGGAAAAACTTTCCAATGAGGAGAGTGGTGAAGCATTGGAATGGGCTGTCTAGGGAAGTGGTGGAATCTCCATCTTTGGAGATATATAAGGCTTGGTTAGACAAAACCCTGGCTGGGATAATTTAGTGAGAGAGGTCCTGCTTTTTTGGCAGGGGGTTGGACTAGATGACCTCATGAGGTCCCTTCCACCCTATGATTCTAATTCCAAGTAATTATAGTCACACTGACAAGAGTTTGCTATGGAGTTATACCATTGTTTTTCAGGTCAGAATATGACATTCTATTATCTTTGGACCACCTTAATTTATTTTACAAAATAAGTGTTATCACAGCTTGTAAGTACCAGAGAAGTTATCAGATAAATGATCTCTGAATTCTTTTGCTTTCTATCCTGTCTCAGGCCAATGAAGGCAGAGAAAACATCCCTTATCACTAACCCTCTTTATTTCTATCATCAGTACCTCCTCTTCTTTCTTTCTTCTGAATATTGCATTCTACAAATTAAAACAAATCAAATCTTTAATAAATGTAAAGGAATTTTTTTCAGAGAATTACTAAGGCATTTCAGATACTTCCTATAAACAGGCTGTAACTGCTGATGTTTTCAGAATCTCTGTGAAGAGGTGTCTGTTATTTGCTCTTTTCCTTTTGTTTTCAAAAGCAATGGCAGAGCTATAAAAATGAAATGATAAAATAGAGAAAGCTGAGAAATCTACAGAGTGCAGAATTGCTCTTAGGCTAAGCTGAGTTCATGAAACAGGAGACAGCTCAAAGTGCATTTACATGTAGGGAGAGACAAGATATCATGTATTGTACTATCCAAACTCTGAAATCCTTCTACAGCCCTCACTTTAAAAGATCCTCGTATTTACAACATTGGGGTTAAGGACTGAATAATGATAGAAATTGGCCCTGAACAAATATTGTTTATAAACAATCCCAGCATAAAACATTTCTATAAGGTGAACTTGTGTAATTTCTATTCAGTTTTACTAAAAATAATAAAATTGGACAGCCTTACTTCTTGTTCTCTCTGTATAATTGTTTGCATTGTCATCATCTTGCGAGGCACAATGAAAGATAGATAATGATTCTACCATATCTCACTGACAAAATAACCTTTAATTATATCTTACTCTAACCACCAGCCTGCTAAATCCCTTCACATATAATACAGTTCACGGATCCTGGATCAAGATCTTAGTAAACAGGTTAGCTACATCATTGGAACGTGCAAGGGTGCCCAAACTCTATCTGGTGTACATCACTGTAGGTCCACTGCAGTCAACAGAGCTACAAGTATTTACATCAGCTAAGTACTTAGCTGTGAGTGTGTAATCACGTTGCAAATATTCTGTTTGACATCATGCTCAGATGAATTTTACATTCTTTATTGAAAAAGCAGGCAATAATTCAGTTTCTGGCGTTCACAATGATTCTATCACTGGAATCCACAAGGAACTGACCATTTCTTTAATTACATTTTAAACAAATATGCTGTCTTTCTTTTCATGGAAAATTCATTATTGAGTGTCTATCTCATTAAGAAATTCTAAGAACCACAAAAAGTCCTTTTCTCCATGAACAGCTATAGAAAAAATGATCTATATATCTGTCTATCAAAGCTCAGTTGTCTGTTATCACTAAGTTAAACAGAAAAGAAGGCGATAAAGAAGTCATGCTAATGTGTCTTTAACATTATTACAGACTGCCAAGTCTGACTTGGCAGCGCATATAACCAAGCATATTGATGAGACAAGAGATACCAGATTTTATGGGATGAAAATAAATTATTAAAAGGTGCACATGGCTTTAGATTGTAGATGTCTCTTGAAGCTGGGTATATAACTGATAATTATGTTGTAAATGAATGTACTGGGAACAATAGGATGAAATTTGGCATGACTGGCAACACAGGTTAACTTAATAATGGTACTCGAGGAGAGTTACTGCAGTTTCCGTCTTATGGGCAGATCAGTAAAACTGTGCTCTTTATTTGGTCTGGACTTAGTAAGTTATAGCATTTTGTTTATTTGCCTTAGTTTCCAAGGTGAGCAAAGACTTAATTGGTTCTTCCACGTTTTGGTCCCAAACATTTCTGGGCCACTCTGAGCCTTACCTGTTTATCTAAGCTGCAGCCATTCTGCTAATGCTTAAAATTTCTGTTGCCCTCTCCTCTGGAAAATGCAGCTGACTACTGATATATCCTGCCGTCCTGCTTCTCTGACATTCTGATGTCCTGACATGATATATCCATAGTGACTAACCTAGTGCAGTGCATATGCAGTGGGTAGGGAAAAAGAAAAAGACAAAACAGAAAATAGTACTCCTGTGATCCATAAACTCATAAATGGTTAGAATTAAATACAACAAAGTATAAGCCAAAGTTCAATGTTCATTACTTGTGAACCTGGAAGAAAACAACCAACATACCAAAAAACCTGAACCAGCAGAGGTCACTAACAAGCTTATTTACTGCATGAGCTTTCATGGGAGAAAATCCTACTTCCTCAGATGCTTGAAGATGGAGAAGTACAGATGAGTGTGAGGAAAATAAATGCAAGGAAGTGTAAGTCATGGGATCAGGTCAGGCTGTTACAGCAAATCAATGCAGTTGTTTAGATTATTCAAGCAATGGAGAACAGCATATTGGGGAAGGTAAGGAAAAAAGACAAGCAAAATTACCAGTTTTAATGAGAAAAAATAGTCCTTATTTAACACAAGTTTGACGGTGTCAAATGTGCATATAATTTTCAATTCTGCAGTTTCTCTTTGAAGCTTTGATTTGCCATCCAAATGTTATGCAAATACAAAAGGGACTAAACAGTTAAATGATTGAGAACGTAATTTATGAATATCACAGACTAATATATAGTAAACTGCAAAAGTATGCAATAGTTTCATGTGACCCGACATACTCATATTTTTTCCAACTGTTACTACAAGACAAAGTAATTTTTTCTTACTAGTGTACTAGTAATGAGCTTACTAAACTGGTCTATATGTTAGGGTAGAATTGCAGATTTTCAGTTTCCCAAATTGAAACATTTCTGCCCATTAACATAGTTACTGCAATCCATGTCTTACTGTTAATTGGTAACATCAACTCATCTAGCACCCCTAAATACACAGTCTTGAAAAAGGAAAGATAGCAACACGTAAATGTTTTTTTGTGAAAGCACTGAATATGGCATTCCATATTGACAGGTATAGACAATGCATGAAAGATTGGCATGTGACTGTTTCCATCTCCAGTATTCACTGTGTATTGCCATTCTGGCCTTCAGTAAATGTTCTGGAGTCCAATAATACCTATCTAATATCTTGTTCTGAAAGAATCACAAGGGTAATGAACTTAAAGTCTCTTTGACATAAACCCAGATAACCTCCCAGGTTTCTTTTATGATAGTAAGGTTAGAGTCTTAATCCCATTTTTCTTTGAGACTGAGATTGAGGGGGTAACACGAAGCATTAAGCCATTTATATGTAATTCTTACAAAAGTGACTTTTGTTTCCATATTCCTTCACAAGTTCTTCATAATCATTAGTTCTGACAATCAAATGTTTTGTATTTAAAGTATTAAAAATAACAGCATAATTAAATGGCAAAAATTCCCATAAAAGTTAATGGGAATTTGGTGTAAACATTGACAGCAAGATAGTGCCCTTAGAGTTTATTTCAATTTCAGATTAATCCTGCTGTTTTGTACTGCCACCTCTGCTGTCTCTTGTTTAACAATTTTTTTTTTAAAAAAGAAACAACACAGATATTAAATAAAAATTCCAAGATAGGGAGGATAAAATTGTTTTGAAGCCCTATATATAATGACAAAATCCATATAACTTTGATTATTGCTTACATGATAGAACAATCCATCTGCATTCTGAAAGTCAGATTGTGAACTCCTTACTCGCATTGGTGAGCAATTATTTACACAAGTAAATTAGGACAAATTTTCAAAAGGATTTCAGAACAAGTGAGCACATGGAGTTTCTCTTTCACTGGAAGGGAAGTTGACATTTTATACTGAATTTGAACAAAACCAAAACAGTTGAAATTTCATGTCAGATGAAAATTCTGCAAAGAAACAATTGTGAAAATATTTATTCAGAAAAAATGAAATTTTATTTTAAATCAAAAGGTTGATTTCAAAATGTTTTGTTTAATCATGCTTGAATTATTGTCAATATTTTTCATTATTTTATGACATGTCAATATTAGTGCATAATATGATGTGGCATATACTATAATATAAAATTATATATTATGAAATAATATACTATTCAAATATTCTACTATTTTATTTTATTCTACTTTTATTTTTAAAATCACATAGTAAAATTACTTAGTACTTATTGTATGTTCTAGAACAAAGCGTATTCTCTGTGTTATATTGGAAGTTTGACACTTTGATCTAGAACATACAGTAAGTACTCAGTGTTCTAATTAGAAGAGCAGCTGCTTCCAGTATCCTGAAAAATGTGATTGTATATTAACACAAGGGTATCCAAAACATCTGTTCTCCTAATACAAATAAAGTGTAATACAAAATTGTGTAATACAAAATAAATTTCAAAATGAAAATTTTGTTTTGAAACAAATTTTCAGTTTTTCCAAAATGATTTTTTTCCAAGACAAAGTTGTTTTCATTTCCATTTCTTTTAAAAAGATGAGAAAAATAGTCTGAATCAGTAAGATTTTTCAAAACAAATTTCAGTATGATTTTGAAAAGAAAATGAATCATTTTCTAATGGAAAAGTCTTTTAACAAAAAAAAAATTCTATTTAGCTCTAGTCTCAGTCTATTTTCATTTATCTGTCTATGGATTTGCACCTTCTCAATCAGTGGGGGGAGACAGCTGTGTGCCTTGTCTCTTGTGCATAAAATTGATACATGGTTCTTGATAAGTATGTGCAAATGGAGCAATTAATATGCCCATTTTGTAGAAGTTGAAACTTGACCACACTAGCTAAATGAAGGAGTCAGGATCAGAAGTCAAAACTGTAGACATTTCCCTGGACACGTATGGACCACAAAACTTTCTAAGTGCTTCATCTTTGTACTGGAATATAGCAGTACAATAAAACGGGGCAATTTGACTTCAGTGCTTAAGAAACTCCAACTAGTGTAGATAGCCTCAGCTACATGTGCTACCACAAGCATATCAGATCTGGTTTCCCACAGAATATTCAGTCAAATTCAGGGCGTTGGTCTTTATTTTCAAGATGATCAGTGGCCTGAGCTATGGCTATCTAAAAGGATGCCTAAAATTCTGGCAAAAAGGGCTGGTGAACAGCTTATCTCCCTGGTGCAATGAAAGTCTTTAAAATAGAGGTAACGCTCATCTATGCAGGAAAAAGAGCTTTCATGGGGCTTGGTCCAAGACTGTGGCATGAATTCCCCCAGGATCTATGACCAACACAAACCTCACCATTTTCGACTCTAGGTTCAAGGCTTATTATGTCTTGGAACTTGCCTTCTCAAACATAAATACATAACAGAGAGAGAGAGAGAGTGTGTGTGTGTATGCACATTTGCAAGAAAGAGAGAGAAATTGTGTGTATATATAAGCAGACATGCACATGGAGTCCAGAAATTGCAAATCAACAACAATCGACTAAAACAAGATTCTGCACTGCACATACTTCTAACCCTGTGGGGGGAAAGAGAAAAAAAACAAGTGACAGATGTTAGTCACCTTGCTTAAGGTATTACAATATGGCACTCAAATACTACAGTGATGAGCTTAGAATTGGAACCTGAATATTATAGAATAGATTTCAATCATACTTTGCTTATTTGGATTTCTAAGGTCTCCAAAGGCCCATCTATTACATCTTGTTGCAATTTGCTACATGAAAGATTCTGATAATAAGTATGAAAAAGTCCTCCTGGCTAAAAGGATATATACACATTTTCAGTGGATAGACACAAAACAGCAGTTTTCCCCGGCTTTTGTATTCTGTAGCATTCAAGGAGCCTAGAAATATACACAACCTGTGTATGTCGCCATATTCACAGACTTCTCTTGAGAGGTCTCGTCCCCTTAACAAAAGAATTGAAACCTATTTTATATGTACAGCTATATCTTCCATGCTGGAAGCTTGAAACAGTTGGTCTTGGATCAGATCAGTCATTTCCAAATCCAGTATTGACATTTCCCTGTTCAGACCTCATTCACTTTGTCACCTAGGTCATAATTAATTATTTAGATTTGCATGCAGTGTTATCTAGGGACAGACAGTCAGAATAGGCACAAGGTTATCTATCTTTTTCTTGATGATCTGTGACAAATCCCTTGATACTTTGGCTTCAACTTCTCATGTTTAGTATGTAACATGTTAACTTTCTGTGGTAATATGGTAATCCCATACTCTCCAAATGAAAGAGGCTTGATTTTCTAAATCGATTTCCCATGACTTGAAACCCTTTAAGGAGGGTGGTCACAATTATGAATGTTGCTGGCACTGGGCACAGGGGCCATGAGCTCCCAGTGCCAGTTCCAGTGCCCCAAGTTCCAACCCTGGATGTGGACATGTTGCCAACCCATCCTGACCACGGCCCAACTGGAAACCCAGGGCCCCAGATCTGGCCCTTGTCAGGGAGCTGGGTCTGCCAGTGGTAATGGCAGGAGTCAGGGCTGCTGGCAACAGGAGCCAGATCCAGCCTTGGTTCCCAAGCCAGAAACTGGGGCTGGCTCAGGTCCAGAGGCTGGATCAGGATCAAGGTGGGGCCAGTGCTGTAGGCGATGGGGCTGGTATGGGGGGAGAGGGCTGGGAAAGTTTTTTGGGGCCAGTGACATCCCTGGTCACAGTATGAAAAAGTTAAGAACCCTTTAACTGTATCAGTATCTGGCCCAACAGCTGTAGCAGCTTGCACAGAAAGCAGACCTCTCCTCCTGTATAAATTAACAAATTAAAACTATATTTGGTGACAATTCTGGCTTTGATAGCACATCTTGCACCCTACCAAAACGCTAAAGGTGTGGAAATAACGAGAAACACTTAAACACTCTTTTCCATCTTCACGTTGCCTATAACATTCCAGTACTGTGTAAAGCTTTCACTTCATCTATAACAAATACCCAAAAGTAATACACACCCCAGCTTTGTCAGACCTGCACTCAAAAACCAATACCTCAACAGTGACCTCTAACATGTTTATATCAATTTATATCAACAGGTGAGCACATCTGACTGCCGCACATTACATGCTTTCAGGAGATTGTGGCTAAATTCATAGTTTCTCCTTTTTCTGAGTATGGGAGAGAGGGATAAGTAGGAAGGCCATGATCAATTCTTTTATTTCACTTTATTTCTGGATACTCATGGCTTACATTTCTCCTACCTCATTCAACAAAGAGAGAGAGACCAAATCTGTTTCTAGTTATCCTGGCATAACTCCACTGAGTTTTAGGCTATGTCAACACTGCAAACTAAGTGGACGGTTTCTCTACTCCTGTACACATATTTGTGCCTGCTCTTATGGAGCTAGCGAGAATATAAATAGAAGTGTAGCATGGGTCATAACAGCAGGGAAGTGACTGAAGAGGGACAACACATACTCACTTGTTTCAGGCAGGTTTGTACTTAGCATGGCCCAATCATGCCTCTGCTCCTGCTATCCATGCTACTGTGATTGTTGGTACTTGCAATAACTTGATAACAGCTGAGGTCTATATGTGTACACGACTGGAGAAATCATAACCCAACTTACAGTGTAGATAGTAGCTTTAGATTTATGTTGGTGCAAGAGCTGAATTCAGGTCCAAATACCTAGGATTTCTTCTGCGGGCACAGTACTTCAGTGACAGTATGACATTTTTTCTTAAGACACTTGCATCATGAATCATTTACTGGAAAATGCTGTGCTATGGATAAAACATTTTAAACCCATGTTTACTTTAATTACTTGTTCATACAAATAAGGACAATGTTGCTTAACACAGCCTCATAGCTGGCTTTCCTGTCAGAAAAGTGGGAACGTTTTCACTGCTTTTTTTTGAGCTTGAGTGGGTGGAAGGGATACAACTGGTGGCCCTGGAGACTGCAATCTCATATTTAATTACAGTATTTTAAAGCATATGCAGAAGCAATGCATGTTCCCCATTAATTGACTACAGTCATGGTACTGATGGGTACATGTAGATCAGTGGTTTTCAGACTATGGGTTGGGAGCCAGTATTGCAGATCCTCAGGTACCGGCTCATGGTACCTCTGCAGCTGCTGCCACAAGACTAGAATGCACTGCTCAAAGATGCAATGGTTGGGTCATGGGCATAACTTTTTTTTTTAAACTGGGTCCCAGGGAAGAATGTTTGAAAACCACTGATCTAGACGGTGGTGTTTATTCTCAATGAATGGGATGGACAGCCAAACGAGAGTACCAATTTGTGATGTTTGTGATAATTTCTCATTAGTTTCTTATTATTTTCATGGAATGGATATAAAGAAAATCAGCCACACTTCAGGTTACTCAGCGGAATCTTTAAGGGTAAAGTACATAATACTATTCAAGCACTAAATCTGTTAAATGTTAAGTTAGATGTGACAACTGTACAAATTTCAAATTTGATCTGATATCATATTGTTGTGTTTGTCAGAAAATGGCTTGCTAATTTGTTGAACCATAATGACTAAATTCAGGGGATCAATAGTATTAATTTTCTTTCATTTATTGGTATTTCCCCCATAAAAGGAAGATTGAAAGAATGTCAGGAACAAAGACCATGAGACCTAGGTTGATTGCAAAAAAGAAAATAGATTTGTGAATCACATATTTGTGATTAGGAAACCTATCCAATAGAAACTGGATTGAGATAAACAACTAATTTTACCAAGAACATTGGGGAGCCATCAAATGTGTAGTGTTCTTTGGTTTTTACCACTGTGGTTGAATTTGGACTGTTGTTGAGTATTAACCTTAAATTCGAAGTTTCTATATTCTATTCTCAGTTATTGTTATCAAATTTCTTCCATCAGTTGCCCCTTGAAAAACTGGTCTTTGATATCAAAGGCTAAAATCTCTGTCTTTCTCAACATTTTTTAATAAGGTATTGAGAATGCTCAAAAATTAAGAAATGAGTAGTAGTTTAGAGAACCTAATTTTATCTCAGATAAATACACATAATTTGGAAATGCTCAAGGTGGTAATTTCTGCCTTCAGACAGATGATGACTTTTTGATATAAAGAGGAAAGAGTTAGAGATGTCAGTAGATGTTCCTTAGTGAAGAAGTTCATGCAATTTGAGAAGTTCAAAAACAAAGTTTTATTGTGTTTTGGGAATATATTCTTATTTTCGTTTTTGTTCCTTTTGGGGAGAGAGGTGTTAAGGGCATAAGAACATTAATTACAATAATGCAAGTAGGGGATTTAGGTTGCATTGTACAAAGTTTGACATGGATTTTGTTTCATGACTCTTTCTTCCCTATTTTTCTGAAGAAGTTGAAATAAGTACCTTGCTTTTTAAAAATCTGTTGTATTAATTTGTGTGACTAAATGTTGAAGAATAAACTGTAATTTTACCTCATTAATGTTGCCTTGCCTTGTCCCCAGGGGAGGGGAGGGGAAAGGGAAGTAGTTCTATGTAATAAATTCTCTCTAACAAGGAGGGGCAACATGTTCACAATGAGTTGCTAATCACTATGAATTACTTTGGTATTCAGGGTAAACATTTATCAGAATGAATTTATGTAGCATTAAAATGGATGTAATTTAATTCCACAGAAAATCAATTGCAATTTAGCATTAGTTTATGTTTACAGGGAAAAACAGTTGTGTAGTTGGTTTGCTAATATATTTTAAATGCCGTTAACTGGATTACACACAAAAAAGTAATTGAAAGGACACTTAAGAGTGAGGCTCTAGTTCAGATGCATCTAATTCTGTTCCCTCAATTGTCCATTCTGTGCAAAATTTATTTTCTCTACTTACTTTTGATAAGACATAGTTATTATATTAACATAATTAAGTGCTATCTTAAACAGATTTTGTCCTAAAAAAACCCAGACATCCAGCACAAGCATTGTTGTTATATGGAATTCCAACCTTTCTGACTTCGTGTTAATGAAGTTGGCCATTTCATTGTGGTTTTATGCTTGATGTACACTGACTAGAAGAAATTTTTCTTTCATTCTCATTTCTTTTTCTCAGAGCTATGAAGCTCCAACTTTATCAAATTTCTTGCACAATGTTCACGAGAGATAGATATAGTGCAGACAGAGATTGCATTTGCTTCTGATGACTGTTCAGGCCTGACCTTCAATTTTCTTGTTATCCCATCGTTGAGTATTCCTTGGGCAAAGGCGCCAGACTGTACTAAATTATACTGTGGAACTTTTGAGATGCATACATTCTAGGATAGTAAATGTGCACTCTTCATTCTACCACTTTCGATTGGTGGTTTCTAATCATAATTGTTTATCTGCCTTGTAGTGTACTGAGTTCAGTGCTTAAGGTGTATGTTTGTGGAGGGAAGGACAAGGAATGTTGTTATGGACTACTGATAAAGAATTAAAAAAAAAAGTCAATCTGAGTTGTTGAGTGGAACATTTTAACCACTGTTTTAATAAAGTTGATGACAAGAGAAACTTGTAGCTTGTCTTGAAACTATTTGAAGAATTAATTTGCTGTTGTTTGTCATCTTGGCTGGTTCAAAGTCACTGGATAAAATTCTGAGGGAATTGAGCACCAGCAACTATCTTAGGCTTGACCCTGAAACACTGAAGACAGTTGGAATTTTGTCATTGGCTTGGAATGGACCCACTAATAGTTGCAGGTGCTCAGAAGATGAATGCCACCTTTCATTTGACTGGAGACAAGTTAAGAATCTGTAGCTGTTCTTTCTCCTAATTGGAATGGCAACTTCCTGTGCCCTTAGCAGGGTTTCTTTAAAATATAACCAACTCTCTTGGACTCCTTTCCCCTTTAGATTAGCTTCCCAAGGGATCCTGCCCATCAGTTCCCTGGGGGAGCCAAAATCTGCTTTTTTGAAGTCCAGGGTTTTTGTTTTGCTTCTTTCCTTCCTTCCTTTTAATCAGCATCCTGAATTCAACCATGTCATGGTCACTACTGCCTAGCTTGCCATTTACCTCTACCTCCCTGATCAATTCTTCCCTGTTTGTGAGCAGCAGGTCGAGAGGTGCAAGGCCCCTAGTTGGTTCCTCCAGCATTTGTACTAAAAGTTGTCCCCAACACTCTCTAAAAATTTCCTGGATTGCCCATGCACTGCTGTATTGGCCTCCCAGCAGATGTCAGGGTAATTGAAGTCCCCCATCAGCACCAGGGCTTGTGATCTAGAAGCTTCCGCTAGTTGTCCATAGAACACCTCATCCACCTCCTGCTTCTTGTCTGGTGGTCTATAGCAGATACCCACCACAACATCCCCCTTGTTGCTTTCCCATCTCAATGTAACCCACAGACTTTCTACTGGCACGCTTCCACTTCCATAATGGAGCTCTGAGCAGTCATAGAGCTCTTTTACATATAGTGCTACTCCTCCCCCTCTTCTTCCCTGCCTGTCCTTCCTGAACAGTTTATACCCATCCATGGCAGAGCTCCAGTCATGCAGACTATCCCACCACGTCTCTGTTATTCCAATGATATCATAGTTCCTTGTCTGTGCAAGTATTACCAATTCTTCTTGCTTATTTCCCAGGCTCCTCGCATTAGTGTATAGGCACCTAAGATACCAGGCCGATTTCCCTACTTTGTCATGTTGATTTCCAATTCTATTGCATAAACCACCTTGCATTTTTTCTTGGAGTTCTCCTCCCCCACTCTCCTCACGTATTGGGGCTTCAGTAGAGCACTTAAGACAATTATTTGATTCCCCCCCCATGTTCCAACTACCTTCTCTTTTATTCCTGGTGTTACAGTCCCAGCAACCCCCCCAAGTTCCATCCTTTCCCCCAGATCTCCCACATTGTCACTTACCTGTGGGCTTTGGTCTCCTTCCCCCGTTGAAGCTAGTTTAAAGCCCTGTACAATTTTCGAAAGTACTTAAGTTACTTGGGAGCATGAGTCCCATTGGAAACCCCTGAGATTTGCATTCCTAAATAATAGAATCATACACATCTAGGGCTGGAAAGGACCCGTAAACATCATCTAGTCCAGTCCTCCCCTGTGCTGGGGGATATTCTGTACAGGAATCTGTCCCTCTCTTCAAAGATGGGGATTCCACAACTTCCTAGTTAACCTATTTCAGTGCTTAAATATCCAGTTAGTTGGAAAATTTTTTCCTAATATCCAATGTAAATCTCCCTTTTTCACTTAGGTACATTTGAAAATTCCCTCTATAGAGCCAGATTCTTAGCTAGTATAAATCAACATAGCACCATACAAGTAATGGAACAATGACTATTTACACTACCTGAGAATCTGGCCAGTAGACTGTAAACCTGAGGCAAGTTTGTTGTACCTTCAGTTAATTTCCAGTTAGAACAACTACATTTTGGTTTTATTAATTACTTTTATGATTCTATACAGGTTCACACTTTCTTGTCATAGAAAGAAATAGACTTGTATTTAATTTTGTATGATATGTGTCTCATCTGACATGACCATCATGGCATTTCTTGCTCCCTATACTGAATTTCACTGAATTTCATTGAGCTTCTGTAAAAAAGACCATCACTCTAGGACTGATGAAAGTTTCCCAGCCCTCCTCCTCTTCACTCTGTCCCCTTAATGTGGTTATTCAGGAGTGTCACAATGGCAGTCCTTTTTGTTTTCTAAATGCTGGGAAGCAAGATGCTGAAAAGAAGGCCTTAATTCCCAGCCACACTGGCTCATAATAGAAATATTCCGTTCATCATAATGCCTGGAACAGACTGTGAGTCCACCCTGCACAAGGAGTAGCTCCAGAGAGATTGTGCCTCTTTGAAGGACAGTCAAATAAATGATGCTTCTTTGAGAGCTCTTAGATACTATCAGTCAGGTTGTTACAAGCCGTGACTACTTTTATATGTCTTTTGAATGCTACAGGTACTGTAATGACCTTAGCCAATAATTTTATAGTCTACCTAGAACTATATGCCTGGAATTTCTTTGCAAAGCTGTTTGAAATATTAATCTATCATTTTATTTGCTACTTTTGATGGTATTCACCTCCCACAGGACTCATTTAGGATATTTTTCTTCACAAGCTGCCATTCTTATATATTGAAAACAGAATTTTCACACAATTATGTGTAACAATCAGAGATCCTTCCCTCTGCTTTAGCTCTTCACTGTTTACCATTTGAATTATTTTTCGCATGAGCTTTCGTGAGGAAAAAATCCCACTTCTCCCATGAAAGCTCATGCGAAAAATAAATCTGTTAGTTTTTAAGTGCCACACAACTTCTTGGTTTTTTTGCTGGACTAGATTAACACGGCTATCCCTTTGGAAATTACCATTTGAATATCAGAGCAGTTTCAAGATCTTGTTGATTGAAACACACACACTGAATTATGGCAGTGCACTTGTAGAATGTTAGGGGAAGTTTTAGTTTCAACTGCTTAGGGCCCATTATTTTGTAGAATTCAAGTGATGGTCTTGTGTCTTTAGAGGAACATTGTTGGCAGAATTTCAAAATGCTGAGTTTATGTATCCCCTTGAATCTAAATTAGAGGCATATTTCCTTAATCAGATTATTCCCTAAATAGTAACTTTATTTTAATCTTTAGATCAGTGAACCACAAAGATTTTGCAACCAAGTGAGAGCTATATGAGTAAGAATTCCTTTCCCATAGATTACATTCACATTTTGTAGGGGGTAGATTTGGTGTGTGTGTTTCCTTGTTAATGGAAACAAACAAACAAACAGATGGTACCAATGTTTTCTGCCTGTCTTTTGCTGAACCGTGATCAACTGACCATTTCATGTGTCAAATAAAGCAAATGATTAGATGGAAAAGTAACATTAGGTAAATAGCTAGTATATTTCTAGCTGTTTTCTGAATGCAGTTGTACCTTTGGAACTAGCTAGGGGGGAGCTAGCAGCATGGGCCTGATCCAAAGCCTACCAATGTTAATGAAAAGATTTTTACTAGCCTCAGTGGATTTTGATCAGGATATATGTGAGAGATCAACTTTCTATGCAGATGCTTCAGAAACCAAAGTTTGAAAGCCACTGATACATGCCACATATCTGCTTTTAGTATCTCACGAAAAGTCATGAAAAAGGAAATCCCCTTAGACTTGATCTTCACATCTCATTCTGCAGGATCAGTCCTCAATAGAATTTATTTGTTTGTTTAAAATGAATAACTTTAAACTCAAAATAAATGGATGCACATTTCAGTTTTGTTATTTTAAGAAATATACCATGAACTGATGTGTAACATACTCTGCATCATTTAATTAGGATATTTGCAATTATAGGGCCAAATTGTGATCCACTTAGTCACACTAAGTAATACCTTGCTCCACAAGCAGTTCTATTCAGTTCATTGACTTGTGCGATGGATGGGCCACTGTTCAACAGGAGGTCTAAGGTACAAAAATCAGGACCATAATATCTTATGTAACATGTAGGGAGTTGGCCATGACAAGAAAACTAGCTATTTCACCATTAATATCATTGCATCAGAAAGTTGTGATTTAATTAAACTTAATTGTATAACAAAAGCTGTGTATTCCAGTGGGATTCTTTTTTCCCCTATATTTTTATAATCATGTCAAGGTGCTTGCTGGCAGACCTTGGAAATATGAAGACATAAAAGAGGTTGATTTGGGGGACCATGTTTAGAAGGAGGAGCTTTACATATAAAATCAGATCCATGTAGCCATCCACACTCACCCCCTTAGCTCAGAGAAAGTGCTCCATAGCTAGTATGTAAGGGTAAAATATCCTGATTTCTGTAAGAAATGTTAAACTCTTAACTTTAAGCAAGGAAGTCTTTTTTGGCAAAGACAAGTTCCAAACCAATATTATAAACTCTTATTTCCCCAATTATTAGAATACAATAAATGAGGCAGGGAAAAGAGATGTAAAAATATGAGATGGTTTCTCAGCCACAGAGAAAGTAAAAATGGAATAGTTAATTTGAGTAGACCATGAGTGCAAATTCCTCTAAAATGATGTTGGCAGAATAATACTGCCACTGTTTTCTCTAAGAAGTTCTACCTCTTAGAATGTAGCTTTAAATTTTGGTTTGGGCTCCACTGAGATAGATGCCACATCAGTATGTCTTTTGGCCCTACTGGAGTAGCTGTCACCTAGAACCAGCCTAAGTATGAAGTCTATCCCCTAGTCTGATAGCACCTCTATGAGGCAATGCAACTTCCTACTGCCCTCAGTGTGAGCCAGTGCTGATCTAACTTGGACAATAAGTGTGTTGCACAATCCTTTACCACAGCAAAAGCAATAGATTCTGAGGGTGTGTAATATTCTCTAGAACTTTGTGGAGGCAGAGGACAGGATCAACATGCTCATAATCCAAGTTTTAATGTCACATAAAAGGAAAAGAATCTGAAGTGAGCCAACGTTCTCCCACAGAAGCAGAAGGGATCCAGCCACAATGAGAGCAATGCCCCTGTCACCGAGCAAAGAACAGATATGGTGATAAACACTGACATTACCAAGTAAATGCCAACAACAAATGAAGCCAAAACATTGCGGTTAACACATAGCTTGCAGTGTCAGAGATTTAGGGTAAAATTATCATTCCTCCTTCAGCTCCCTATTTTTCATAAAATGTTTAGAGCACATAGAGAACATGGAAAGCATCAGGTCTAACGGATGGAGAAATCATCTTCCACATTAACTAAGCAAAATAGTCATAAGAAAACTCTCTTGTAAGCCCCAGTGGGGCTCTGGGAAAGAGGGCTGTATGAGGGACATATACAATAAGCAACATCATAATCTGCACGGAAGACTAAGAAGATGACCATTATGTAGACAGTTCTCTGGGGTGCCTAAATTATTCCAGGTCTTCTCCATCTCTTGGAATTGCTCAGGATCAGGCAGGCTAATAGTAGCTTTCAGCCATTTTAGCCCCCAACTCTCCGTCGGCTGAACTCTGAGTAGCATTTCCTAGAGGCACAAAACAGAATCATACCCCTGGTGTCTACTGTTAGTTCTAGCAGTCTTCATGGCTAAGGCTTGGTCTACATTCACAGTGAAATTAGGTGCTAGTTGATGAAAGATACACAAGCTCCACTCCTGTCAGCTTCCTAAATTCTAATTAGCATTGCGCTGGCACTACGCTGTGCCGTGGGAAATGCCCTCCCTTCAACACAGTGTTTACTTTTTTGTGGACATGGATTTACTCAGTCAATTTCTAGACTGATTGAACAAGTCTCCACTGATACTCAATGATCCTGCAAGATTGGTCTGGCTGCACTGATTATGCTGCTGTGAATCAAGACCAGTGAATCTAGAACAGCAGTTGTCATTAAAACCTCTGAGCGGTGTGCCATCTGCTAGCAAAAGGTTGAAGACCACTGATCTAGACATACTCAAAGTAATTTAATTTCTCTGTGTCTCAATTATCCATTGTAGTGTAGAGAGATAATACATCAAAATGGTATTGTGAGTCTGAATCAAGTGATGCTCATTAAGCACATGTTCTGGGGAGAAGTGCCACATAAATGTGCAACAGAAATGGTGGAGTTAGGTTTATGGATCTGACAGGAATACACTACCTTTGTTTTTGCTTTCTTGCTTTATGTCTTTTCCTCAATTTTTGCTGATCCTGTTTTCCTTGTCCTTGTGATTAGTTTTTATTTTTTGTACTCATTGTTCTGTTTTCTTTATTGACAATTCTTTAATGTTGTCTTTCTCCTCTCTTGCATGGCAGCGGGTGCTGAGCCTCTCACTGGTGTTGTCTTGTCTCAGATTTTTGAGATCACAAACACACACCAGTATCAGGATAAACGCTAGTTTTACTGAATGTGTTTATTCCCAGTGGATGTCTACACAGAGCTATTCTTTACTTTCAATGTTCTGTCGTATCTGGCAATGGCCTTTTGAGTGTAAAGTCTAAGAAGGGTTTTGTTCAGGTTGTGTATATCTCATTTATTCCGAAATTTGGGAACAGTGATTGGAATTTTCCAGCACATTAGATCTATTTTCTAGTAGAACTTACTGATAAACATAGAAATGACCACAGAACAAAATATGGAATGTATAACAACATAAGGCAGCAGTGTGCTCAAGGAAACTTACTCCAAATAGAACAAAATGTTTTGCAGAAAGATAGGGCCAAAATTATAATCAAATATGTATTTGATGCATTTTTATAATTTTACTTTTGTTCTCCATTTTTCATAGAATCACCTCTTGCCATTAGTCTTCTTCTAAGGAAACTACTGCCTTATGCAAGTTCAGTGTATACTGCAGTAGAGATTAGCTTATTTTGTCTTTTACATAATTAAAAACAATTTTTTTAAAATTATTTTTATTAAGTAGTACTCTAGACCTCAAAATATATCCTTGTGAAAAGTTAGTAATGACCAAAGCACTCACTAATGTGACTGCAGTTCCCATAAAACCGGAAGTCCAACAAAAATAAAAATAAAAATAAAATATTAATGGCTGGTCTTTTTTCCCCATGTATCTCAGATACTTGGGAAGATGTAATATTATAAGTTTCTTCTGTTCAAAGTAAGTCAGATCTGCAATCCGTAGGGGCAAGAGAAATATTTATAGTATATGGAAATAGTCCATAAAAGATTTTTCTTAGTCATGATGAGCCAGTGTTGAAATTAGGTGCAGACAAATTAGTCTGTAAACAATGAGAACCTTTGTCCATTTCTAGAACTTAATATGAGCATACCACTTTGCATTTATAAAATGTTTGTGTCAGACACTATTTTAATGAGTGTGATTATGTTTCTCTGGTAATTAGCAACTGTCAATTGATTGTAACATCATGTTACTTATTACCAAAGGAGTTCCTCTTCATCTGAAGTGAGAGAAGTCTATATAGTTGGAGGTTCTTAAACTGTCAGGTTTTACAAATGATCCAATAAAAGTGGTTCAGGCTGCCAAAGCTTGTCCTATCCCATATATCCAACTCTTTTGAAAAGCTCTGAGCCCTCCCAAGCTGAAGTATCTGAGGTTCAGATGGATTTTATTCCATCCTGTGCATCATCAACAGATTTATTAACTTAATTCCAATCAGTTGATCATATGACAGAGTGTTGCTGGGGGTATAATTTAGCCCAGTGGTTCTCAAACTTTTTTTGGTCGCGACACATTTGGCAGCATATTGCAATTCTACAGGACATACTAGCGACTAACCCAATCCCTCCAGGCCAAATCCAGCGATCTCCTCAGCTCTCCATGGCACGCTTACTGCTGCGTGGTGACACAGTAACATGTCCCAACACAGTGAGAACCGCTGCTCCGGATGAAGGTTTTGAGGGAGTTTACGTAAGCAAAAAGCAATTAAATATCACCAAGCAATAACTGACAAAACTGAAGTATTTTGATACTGCAGATAGGATGCAAGTTTGAATGGACACTCACATCCTAGGTTTTCATTTAAGGATCTTAAGTTGTTTTATGAAATTTATTTGTTTAAATCTCATGTTATCTTATTCCTGTTTTACAGGTGAGGAGGCTGAGGTCAAGCCAACAAAAAAGTATCAGAATCAGAAATATTATTTGTTATATGTATTATCATATTGCCTATGATCCCTTGTTTTTTACCAGAATCCCATTGTGCAAACACAGTACAAAAAAAACAGTCCTTGTCCTACAGAAATTAAAATCCACATCTCTTGCTTCTCCAACCTGTGCTCTAATTGCTGAATTGAGGATTAGATTATCCCCTTCTGTAAATTAATGTTGCTTTAATAAAGTCAGAAGTTTCCAGGGGAATATGAAATTCAGAAAGCTACACTAATTTATACCATTGGAGGGTCTGGTCTACATTCTTCTACCAAAAATATTGCTAATTTTCATGAGGAATGACTGTCTTTTCACTGCTATTTTCAACAGAACGTACAGACATGACAGTATGTTTTCTTTGCCTGCAACACTTTATTTTGAAAACAAATTCAAAGAGCAGTATGGTTCTGTAGTGGTGTGATAAATCAGTCAATTTGCACTTGGCAGAATGAAATTAACGTTGCTATTACTTCATAATGGGGCCTGGCTATGGCTACAGGATTGATTTTGGAGGAAAGTTAATACATTACAATTGTGTTAATATTGAATTTTAAATAGAATGATGAATTGCAAATCAATACAATTATAGGAAGTGACTGAGGAAAAAATCCTATATTGGTTTTAATTGTATTATTTTATCTTACTTCTGCTTTAATAAGTTCACATAAAGAATATTATAATTATATTGTGAACAATTGTGCAGTTAAAGGGATATAGCGCACTATTAGTAGGATCAGAAAGAAGTTATTTTCTCTTCATTTGTGTTCAGTACTAACAATAGGTATTTCTCTGTTGTGACCGAGCACTCCCCCAGCTTGTTGCAGGTCTGGGTTAAATTGTGGATGAGGAGGGGAAGAGGTTGTGAGCTCTAAGCCAGGTCGTCTGCTATGGCAGCTGCTTAGAAGGGATTTCCTCTGTGCTGCTACTCTAGCTTTTGGGCTTCCTGATGCTCAGGCAAAACCTCTTAAGCTTCCTCCCACTCTTATCCATCCCCCCTTGCATGCTAGTGGAGGTACGGCTTTTATAGGGCCTGGGCAGCCCTTAATTGGGCCCGGGCATCCCTAACTGCCCTGCAGCTGTTTCTTCTCAGCCTTCAGCATCCTAGGGCTGACAAACCTACCCTCCAACACCCTTCTATAGCCGTCAGCCCTGGCTTTGTTATGCTGTCCATTGTAGGTTTTGGTGTAAAGAAATGTCAGATTAATGTTTGAAAGCTCTTTTAGGTCCTGTTTGTGCAGGCAGATCCACACAGGCAGACCTTTCACTTTAGCAATCTTAGTTCAGTAAAACCAGTAGGACAGTGCTCTGGATAAGAACATTTCTCAGAGGATTCCTTCAGGGAGTTCCTCTGAGTTTGACTCATTTGAGGGATGGGTATTTACTTTTTCTCCCCACAATGACTGGACTGTGAGACCTCCTCCTAAAGATGAAGCCTCAAGGGAGACTTCTATAAAGATTTTGTACTTTCATACTGTCTCTGGCTCTCTGGCACCTTTTTTCAAACTATTATATTATACAGTAAACTTTAACACCTTCTTCATCTAGAAGAATTTGTTCAGTGCAGATGTGGCAATAGTTAATCAAATGTCCTATAAATCCCTGGAATGAAATGGTGCTTGGAGATTAGCAGAATATGCTCAGTTTCTTAGGGAAAAATGTGAATAACACTAAATCCATGTTTTGCTCCAGATATTCTTATTCAGTTTCATTAACCTAAATGGAAATCTCAAAATCATCCCCCAGCTACTGTTGGGGTATGTCTGCATGGGAGCCTTAGGTTGACTTAAGGAAGCTTAAATTGGCCTACAGACACACTGAGCTTTTATTAAGCTGACTTAATGCCACCTCTTAAAGTCAACTTAACATTTAAGTTGATCTTATTAAGTCGACTTAAGCCAGTGTAGACAGGGAATAGCACTTAAGTCAACCTAATTGGTCTCTAGGCCCCGTCACAAAGCTCCTGGCCACCAGGAAGTGTCAACCTCGCACATGCAGGCCGTTGACAGGAATTTCCAGTGTGGATGCTCTAAGTCAACTTAACAAGGTTGACCTAAAGTCAACCTTGTTAAGTTGACTTAACAGAGCCTCCAGTGCAGACATACTACCCTTGGAGTGTTCATTTGAGAAACTGCAAAAGTGCTCAAAGAAGAGAGGTGAATGGCCTTTGCTTAGAGACCAATTCTGCTACTCTGACTCACTATTAGCAGGTGTATTCCACAAGCATTCTCACAATCAGAATTATAAGCAAATGAAACCAGAGTTTTTACAATCCTTATTTAAGTTTAATAGAATTTCACTGAACAAGAAGCCCCTTTGAATGAAGATGCTGCTCAACAGGAGTCTGCTAACAGATTTTGGTCCCCACTATTATGAAAATATGACTAGATTTCATCCAGGATGAGGAAGGAATCCATTTCTGCCCCGTCAGCACAGCTTCATTATGAACACACCAATGTTTTGGCCTTATGTAAGACAAATTAATGTGTTTTCATCCATTATGAACAAGGAAAATATTTTATGTTATCACAGCAAGAGAACCTTGCCTTTTTGAGAAATGCACCCCTCTTTTATTAAATAAAGTAGTTTTTCAATGTGTTCAGAAAATATTTCACATTACTGAAAAAAATTAGTTCCCTCCTGTCTATATTTGAAAAAAAATAATTTATCCTCCCTTCCCACAGAAACAGTAATCAATTACCTTGAAAGTACCTACATCTGTAAAGGGATTTTAATGGTCAATTTAGTGTATTTAATTAGTTTCAGTCCTTAAAAATAAATAAGGGACAGGTTCTGCCCAATCTGTATGTTCTTTCTTTTTCCCACCCATCATTGCATTTATGCATGATTCATGTGAAGACCAGGAAGAACTGTAGTCAAATGAGTTCATTGGAACTACTCATGTGAGAAACTATTATTCAAAATAACTAGGGACTACAGAATCATTATTTAAATTGGGCTTTTGAAGACTTTGCAAGCTAAGCCTCAGATTGTACAGCATTACATATCGATAAGTGAAGCAAGGTGACATGATTTATGTGAGATGACAGTGTGAGTCCATGGCAGAACTGAGAAAAGTGCCCTAAAGATAGCTGTGCAAAGAGCTGATTTTTGGCATGCCAATCAAACTGAAAAAAAATTGTCCGTGGAGAGAATTAGTTAACCCTAAAAAAAATTATTTTGAATTTTTCAGCATAAAGAACAAACAAGTTTCAGGTCAAATGAAACATTTCAGCTGACCCAAAATCAAACATTTAATTTAATTTCTGAGACTTTTTAACTTCTTTCAAAAAATGAAGTTAGATTTGAAAAAAAAATATTTTTTTAACAGATGCAGGGCCATTTAGTCACTTATTGTCTTCAAATCTCAGCTCTGAATGTATCTTTTTACTTCATTTCATGATTGGGGCTGAATCTGAACAAAATAGCTGATATTTTTTTTTCCTGCAGAGGTTTTTTTCATTGTTTTGGGGGTTTTTTTCCAGTTAATTGTGAGTGCTTTTCTAGTTCTGTTTTGAAGAGTTTACAAACATTTGAATGCTGAGTCTAAATATTTGAAGCCACGTTTCACAGAGTTGTGTGGCTTTTTTTTCTGAGAGGTGGGCTTAATTTCACTCGGAAAAAAGGTTCCTTTTCATAATATGATGAACTTTGATGCAAATGGATCTATTAATTTCATCAACAAATATGAAGAACACTCAAATTGTGAGCAGCTTTGCCTTGATTTATATTATTTAAATGTGTTTCAATACAACTAAACCTGTTTAGCGACACTATATCTGTATAACTTTTCACCTCCCAAGTATTTTATAGACACTAACTAATTCACTTTCACACAAAGTCATGAAGTGAATAAGCATTATCCTTATTTTATTGGCAACAGGGAAGTGATTTGCCCACAATCACAGATAGCATCAATGTTAGATTTTGGAACAGAATTCTTAGGGTCCTGGTGCTGATCTTTATGTTCACACCATGTCTTTCTTTAATATTATGTATTTAATTTGCACCATGCAGTTTTGGCCAGGATGGCCTATGTGGGGGAATTCATTTTTTTTCAGTAACAATGCAATCATTGCTTCTATGTGGCACAAACCAGAAGTCCCAAGAGAAGAGTTTAGCTGGTTCCTATTTGACTCTGATATCTACGAAAAGACAACAATCATGACATCCAGGTGCAATCTTTGATTCACATTAAAGAACATATGTACTACTGTCTATGGAGTCAGTGATTTCCAAATATAAATTTCTCCTGTGCTCTGAGTTTCCAACAATATCATGGGTCCTCTAAGAAACAAATTCCTAAGGAATCCCTAGCACACCATTAAATTTGAACAGGATAAATCAGTGGTTATCAACCTGCAGCCCACAGGACACTTGCTGCCTGATCACCATGCAGCTGCAGGCCCATGTGATGTTCTCAGGGCCATGTGGTAGCTTTGTATGTGGACCACATAGCACATTGTGGCTACATATACCAACAGGGGTAAGTAGGTTGAGAACCACTGGAATAGATCCACTGAAATTCAGCAAAGCCACTGCTAATTTCAGCCATTCACATGATGTTTGGAAATGGGGAGATGGCTGCTTGGCCAAACCACTCAAGATCAGAAGGAGATCAATCGTTTTTTGACACCTTCAAGGATGGCTAGCCAACAATATAGGAGAGAAGTGAGCTCTACTCCCATTCCTTAAAGAATGGGTAGACCACAGCTTGAAGATCCTCAGTACATGAAACAATGAGTCTGTGCAGTATAAAAGGGAAAGACAGATTTGCAAAATATTTTCTGGGCCTGTGAAATGTGAGCCTATGATCTGTATGATCCTTATTTTGCCTAAATCAATTCATTCATCATAAGTTCTACCTTTCCTACAGGTGCTGTACAAGTAGAAAATCACTGTACAGACAATTAAAACTGTATATCATTAACGAATATGTCCCTTCAGGTTACTCTCTGAAAGAGCTTGCTTTTTAAAAAAATGTGCATTAAATTAGTCAAGGAAAGTCATATATATATTCCAGCATGATTAAAGTATGCAAATATCGGGAGACCGATTTCTTCAAGGTTTTAGCTAAGGATTCAGATATTTTACTCTCCTAACTGCTTGGTGCTTGTATTTGGCACTATGCCCACTGCTAGCAGTGCATTTCTTGCCTGGAAATCACAACTTTCAGCATCACAGGGATTAGACTTTTAACAAGGCTTCTTACCAGCAGATTTAGGAATCATGCAGTTTGGGACTTCAGGTCATTCAGATTCTGCAAATTCAAATAATGCAATTTTTCACTGCACATTTGTCTTTCATGGCATGAAAGTTATAGCATGGCTTCCCCATCTCCCATTCCTGCCCCACAGTAGTTTGCCTTGATGCTTTTCTGTTTTAATGTATTGAACTTGCCAACATTATTGAAGAAAAGGGAGAGGGAACTTTCATTTCTTAAATATTACCACGTTTTTCTCTATGACTCTTCCATTCTCTGTCGTCTTTAATCTGACTACATTCCCACAAATTTGATATGGGCTGTCTGAGACACAGTTATCTAACAGCAAATGATGGAAGGGCTCAAAAGTACAGAGATCTGGTTCAGTTTGGATCAAATATCTTCATTAAAGTTCATTTGGAGTTATCTGAGCACTAACCAAACATCTTTGAAATGTAACATTGAACAAAAAGTCTCTTGAGAATGGGCTCATGATTTTTGTACAGTACTTTACTGCTCTTGTCAGAATGAGAGTAGAGCATTCCACAAATATTTGGGATTTCTACTACTGGTGCTGGTTTAAAAGTGTAGAGGGATACACATACTCACATGCACACATAGGATGAAAAGAAAAGAAAAAAGTTCAAGCTTTTCTGTAACTCTTGCTGGAAGATATAAGTGGGAAACTGAGTCACAAGTCCACCCAATTTAGGCTTCTTCAGTTTTCACCTTTATTTATATAATTTCAGACAGTTATTGCAACTTATAGTGTTTGAACATATATTTATGCCAGATAACAACAGACAAGATGCAATAGATAGAGGGCTCAAGTTGCTACATTCCAAAGTGCTGGAAAATTCTTCTGTATTTCCTGATGGTTTTTGGTTCCTCCAGTCCCTTGGTCTGTTTCTTCAGACCCATTCCTTCAGTTTGTTGATTCAGTGTTTCTCCAGTTTGGACAGTGTTCTTGGCTTCTTACACATCTTCACATGTCACATTACTTAACTTTTTCCAGTCACCTTTGATCACATATTTGCTTCTGTAATCCATTCACTACCCATGCACAAGCTTTAATTTGCCCAGCTTATGAATTTTTCTGTTTATGCAGTTATCATGTTGTTTTATCACCCTCTCTCATTCTTCCCAATAAAAGGTTTTACCAGTTTTGTGTTTTCACCTCAAAACTTCCAGTCCTTGCACCTTTGTCAACAATGATACTAATTTAAGTAGACAAGCAATTCTCTGTAAAAGGATTGGCAAAACTGAATTTATGTGAGAAAGACCTTTCTCTAAGTATTACCTTATTGTTACTCAATCATTATGAGCTTGTAGTAGCATTTTAGCAATTGTTCATTTTTATAGTTTATATCACATTCAGCATGTTTTCCTGTTTAACCCTTTAATCTGTTGAGGGGTGAGCAGTTGGAGATCATGTTATGATTTTAAATAGCAACATTTCTTATTGTCTTTAAGTATGGTGTGGGCACGGTGTGCTATTGCAGCAATGAAGTCTTGCATGGAGTCTGTTCAGTCTGGTGGGGTGATCATTCAGCCCCTCTGGCATGAGTCCCCATGGTAGCCCTATTCTGGGCTACGAAGGATGTTAGCTGAAATTCTGTTGGGTATACAGCTTTCCCTTTGTACTTGGTGGGGTTTGCTTGCTCCAGGGTCTGAGAGGTCTGGAATCCCCTTTGGTTTTTAAGTCTCTGGAGCGACAGCAGAGGAACATCAGCTTGCTGGCTGGACTTTTTCTCCAGTCTAATTGGTGCCGTGAGGCTGCCAGTCCATACTGACTGGTGTGGCTGCTGCATTAATTTTTTAATTGCCAGGCCAGCATGGGGTACCCATGACTTATGAAAATGGGTTTTCAAAGGCCTTTCTTTCATTCAAAGCCCAGTTTTGTTTGCAAATCATTACAAAAATAATTCATTAGAAATTTTTCTGTTGCATTTTCACAGATGTCTCAGTTTTAAGGCCTTTGTATATTAAGTTGCTTTTAATGTGACTCTACCAAAAATGTTGAGTTAGGAAAATTAATTTCTTAACTTCCGTTTCTCTTCTCAAAGACAACTTGTTATTTGTGAGATGCTACATCCCCACCCCAACCTCCCAGTACAGATTCTGTGTGTGTAAAATGGGTAGTTTTGAACATAACATCAGCCCACAAAAAAAGCAAGGAAGGTCTGATCAGCATTGCCTCTTTTCTGATTTGGAGAATTTACCCTTTCAATGGCTACGTAATATTTATACTAGTGGTTACATCCAACAGTACTGAACTGCAGTGAATTATGTCTTCTAGTTTTATGATCTGTAGGCCCTGTCAATGAGAAACGGAGCACATATTATATCACTCAGTTTCATTTGTTCAAGGACTTGAAGTAGGAGTTAAAGCAGAGTTCCAAAGAAATAGACTAGGGTTTTGTTCACAAAGTCATCAAGACCTGAGAGCTTATGATCTTTATCAGCACATTATTTGCATTTCTTATCTGACTATATCTCCTACAGGGAAAGGGCAAAGATAGAAGAATGAAAGAGAAAAAAAATGTTGAGCTGTTTGGCAGAGGTTATAAAGTAAATCCTGAAGTATATTTATGGATATAATTTTGCACAGATCACTTGGTGCTCTAGCACCATGCTACTGATTACAGCATAAATCACTCTTTAATTTTAACCTTTGCAGTTCATCAATAGATTCAATATCAAAAATAATTCAGCAGACACTGTTGGTTTACAGGTAAGTGGAACAAGAAAGAAGGAGACTTAGTAATGTATTAGCTGCCTTGTCAACTGAGGCAGAAAGATTCATGTCTTCTTCCTTATGTTTCTATCACATGCACAAAGCTATAAATAATGCCAACAGCTAATCAGACAGAGGGAAGATAGATGGGATCATTGAAAAATCAGTTATTTGTACCATGTAGGCTTTTAAAATGTTGCCTTTGAAAAGGAATCCATTTGGGAGAATTAAAAAAGGATTTGTATTTTGCCATTTTGTGACCATACTCACCATATATTATAAGGACTCATTTAATCAAGCAATGTCATTTGCTCTAGCCCTGCTTTATTAGTTCTGCAACAGAAAAGCAATTTATGCAATTATGCAAAGAATGGGAACAATAATTTTTGAAAAAAAATAGCATGTTTGGCTAGGCCAAATCCTAATTTCATCATAGTATCTAAATTTTTTTCCACTTACTGCACTGGGAGCAGGATTTGTGACAAGTGACAGTAATTGAGACTGCTTTGACATCTGACTGTCCATGATTACAGATACTGCATTTTGGGATTCAGAAGATTGTTTTTCCCCCTTGAACTTTTCTGAGGAAATATGAATGCAGGAAATACAGAATGCAAAGCGTAGAGAATTTACTTGGAAGAAGAAAGAGAGAGGCCTTTCCAGAAAATGGTGCCCACTGAACCTCTTATTAATTTTAATACCATTCTAACATATAACTTTCAAAAATATTATATGAAGTCTTTCAGAAATATATAAATGATAACCAAAAACTGATATTGTAGTGCATTATGGCTACTTTGCTGTACACAACTGGTTGATTTACTTGTGTGAGGTTACAGTCTCAAAATAGTAAGGTGCATTTTGTGCGTGTGCATGTGTATGTGTATAAATACACTAAACACACAGACAAACATATCATCATGATCATCATCACATAGTGAAATAGCCTTGCACATCTGTGCTTTAAACATATATTATTAACAATCTATCTCTAAACATCTATTAGCAACACACACAGAATACATATGCTAAGCAAATCTATTATAGTCACAGTCCACACTGTACAGACAAACATCATCCACTGGCCACTCAGGATCTTCATCTGGAGGTGCTGGAGTGCTGGTGACAGAGCTGCACCACACATCTGTACAGAGTAAGACTTCTGGCAGGTTGATGATGAATGGCAGTCTGGAGATGTTTCCCGATTTTCTCCCATGAAAGCTCATGCAATTAATTCATTTGTTAGTCTTTGAAAGTGCCACAGGACTCCCTGTTTGTTTTTCCAAAAGGCATTTGTTTTCATTTACTTTATATCAGTAAAATTTGTCACATCCTTCAAATTGTCTAAGCTTATTACATATTCAGTACCCTTCCATAACAAAATGTAACCAGTTCTAAAAGGGTAGCCGTGTTAGTCTAGTTCAGCAAAATGAACAAGGAGCCTGGTGGCGCTTTTAAAAATTACCAGATTTATTTATCGCATGAGCTTTCATGGCAGAAGATCCCACTTTGTCAGATACTTGAAGATGGGAGACTCACTGAATGGGAGCAAAATAAATTCAGAGGAGTGTAAATCATAGGATTAGGTCAGAGAGTTACAGCAAATCAAAGCAGTTGTTTGGACTGAAACAGTGGGGTACAGCAATTAGCAGGGAGATGGGGAGGGGAAGGAAAGCAAAGTTACCTGTTCTAATGGGAAAAATTAACAAATCACAGCTATAGAGAAACTGCAGAATTGGAGAACTTGAATTCACATGCAGATTTAATACCACCACCTTAGGGCTGAATAGAGACTATGGATTTTTTTTTCCCATTAGAACAAGTAACTTTTTTTTTCTCCTCTTCCCCCTCCCAAACCCCACCCTGGCCTGGGCATCTCCCTACAAATTGCTGAACCTCACCATTTGAATCCAAACAGCTGCTTTGATTTGCTGTAATTGTCTGAGCTGATCCTATGACTCATACTCCCCTGCATTTATTTTCCTCCCATTTTGTGAGTTTTCCCTCTTCGAGCATCTGACAAAGTGGGATTTTCTCCAAAAGCTCGTGTAATGAGTAAATGTTTTAGTCTTTAAAAGTGCCACCAGACTCCTAAAATGTAACCAATCGTGCACTAGTACGTATAGTCTCTGCTCCCTGCTCAAGTCTTTTTTATATTGTATCTCTCATGACAAAATTGTAATTTATTCATGACTTTTTTTTAGATGGTCAGCATAAATTCATTGGTCAGAAGTTATCTCATATCTAAATTACCATTTGTTACATTAGTCTAAAATTTCCCAGGGCCTAAGAGTGTCTACTTTGCAGAGGGCTCGACAAATCCTGGATGCCGGGTTGCCATGGCACACAGGAATTTCTCCCCGGTTCCACCTGGTGCCTAAAAAAGGAGCCGGGGCTCTGACAATTTCAGCACTGCCACCTATCACCTGCCGCCCCCCTGCCACCAAAAGCACCCTGGTAGAGACATTTTTTGGTGGCAATCTTTTGTTCATCATGCTACAGCTGAGAGCCCTGGCAAATTTTGGGGGAAAGGGGAGGCTGTGAGCTCTGCACTGTCCTCAAAAGAAGTAGTGACAGCAGGTGTCTTTTGGTGGTGGGGTGCCCCTTCACTGCCACATGCGTAGGGACTTCAGTTTTTGTGCTGGCTCCTAGGTGTGTGGCAGGTTTGTTGAGGCCTGATCTATAGTTGTTGGTGTTGTAACTCTTCTTAGGAGCATTCCTGAGTTGTGCTGTAGTAACAGCTAGACATTTTTTTTTCTTAAGTTCAAGTGAAGAAAGTCCTGAGTTTCACTCAAAGTGGTCAAAGCTAATTTAGTATGTGGGTGAGTTCAGTTCCAGGCCTACAATAGTATTTATGAGTATAAGGTTAAAAACTGCTTTTATTGCCAAATTTCCACACAACATCTCTTCATGAATGCAAACAAAACAAAAAACCCCACTGACATCTCAGTCATGCTTTTTAAATGTTTACAGCATTGGAGGTAAGTTTTGTTTCAGAGCCAGTCTCTAGTGCAAAACAGCACAAAAGCAATTGGGGAAAAGTCTATGAAGAAGTTTGGATTTTTTTTGCTGAAGTCTAAGCGCCTGATCCAGGCCCCCTGTAGTCCATGAAAGTCTTTCCACTTATTTTAGTAGACTTTGAATCAGCCTGGAAGGAAGTTCCCCAATGAGCAGATTATTCCATAATTGCCCGCTTCTTACAGTGATACAGGTCCCTGTCCAAGACATGATGCCGGATTAGATGGATCACTGCTCTGGCTGGTATTCATTTTCTTTGAAACACAGCATTGGCATTAAGCAGCATTAGGGAGCTCTTAAAGGGGAGCCATTGTGTTCCATAAGGTACTTATTATTCATTTAAAAATCATATAGGAGTGAGAATTCACCTGATTTACTGAGTTTACACCATAGGAGCTATTGGATTTCTTGGGTAAATAGTAGGCTTTACAAAAGTTAAACATATATTTGACTAATAGACTGAAACAGCTCTATGAAAAGCCAGCCTTGTCTTCTGGGAAGCCTTTTAAAAATGAATACATATTTATAGTACATTACAAAAACTAAGTGTAGGGAAGGCCTCCTTTGAAGTCATCCTACTCTCTCAGGGAGAAATTACATGCAATTTAGAATCTTTCATGATTTTTTTTGTTTGCTTTATTCACAACCAAACAAGCAACAAAATAACACAGAGAGACACACAAACCCACACAAGAAAAGAAATCAAAGTAACTTCCTGAAACTCCAACAAACACAGCAGAAGATAGAATAAAATTGTCTGAGTCCACCATGAAGTGCCAAAAGTTTGTGTTTTGGAGAATGAGATTTCACAATAGAGTGAAGAGGAGACTGTATCAGCCTGAACTCTGAATTTTCTGACATTCACTGGCTTGTGTCCCAGCATTTGATTTGAGGTCAGCTGTTCCTTATTCTTTCATCTTAAAGGCACTGTCTGACAGATGCTGCAGGATAATGCCAGTAAAGAGCACTATAACTTTGAATGGGAAGGTACTGTATGGTTCTCTAGTTTATTATTATTATGTTATTAACATGAATAACATTAATAGAATGAGCAGGTAGGAGTAATACTGTTCTTTTCATTTCTTCTGAAACTGCCTGTTATGAAATGATCAGCTTTTCTTTCAAAGGGTTTAATTTTTAAAACTAGAAAATATGCAGCAGCAGATGGAATGATATTGTAAATCCCTTATTGTTCTTGAATTCAATGAAAATCAGCTTATTGTGAACACTAACCAATGATACCTTGGTGCACTCAAGAATCCCACTGACTTCTGTGGGGGGATATGGGTCTGATCCTGCAGCCTGTGTAGTTATAGCTTACTTGAACTTATTACCTGCCCCTCAAATATACACCTACTTTAATCTGTGACAGTTCAGTCCTAAGTCTGACAATGGTAGAGAAGTTATCAATAGAAAGAGGACCATAGGAACCACAGCTGTGACAACACCAATGCTCAATTTGTAATATTTACTTTTATTAATCAGCCGAACAGCAATACACACATTGAAGTCTGGTGTAGGAGAGAGAGAGAACAATACAGGACACCGAGCATATGTCACTCACATCATCCCTTGCAGAGAAGTACAAAGTAACTTCAGCCTAGATGAAGCTTCTATAAGATGGGTGAAAAATTGGTTGGATAACTGCTCCCAGAGAGTTGTTATCAACTGTTCACAGTCATGCTGGAAGGGCTTAATGAGTGGCATGATGCAGGGACTGGTTTGGGTCTGGTTCTGTTCAATATTTTCATAACTGATTTAGATATTGGCATACAGATTATACTTATAAAGCTTGCTGATGATGCCAAGCAGGGAGGGGTTGCAAGTACTTTGGAGAATAGGATCACAATTCAAAATGATTTGGACAAACTAGTGAAACAGTCTGAGGTAAACAGAATGAAATTCAATAAAGACAAGTGTAAAGTACTCTGCTTAGGAAAGAACAATCCATTGCACATGTACAAAATGTGCAATCGCTGCCTAAGAAAGAGTACTGTGGAAAGGGATTTGGGTTTCATAGAGGCCCACAAGCTTAGTACAAGTCTACAGGATAACACTGTTGCAAAAAAAGCAACCACCATTCTGAGATGTATTAACAGGAGTATTATAAGACATGGGAAGTAATTCTTCTGTTCTACTCTGCCTTGATTAGGCTTCAGTTGGAGTATTGCATCCTTTTCTGGGTGCCTCATTTCAGGAAGGATAGGGCCAAATTGGAGAAAGTCCAGAAAAGGGCAACATGAATGATTAGATTTCTGGAACACTTGACTTATGAGGGAAGATTGAAAGAGCTGGTTTTGTTTGGTCTAGAAAAGAGGAGACTGAGAGGGGACATGAAAGCAGTTTTCAAATATCTAAGAGGTTGTCACATGGAGGAGGGAGGAAAATTTGTTCTCCTTAAGTGCTGGAGACAGGAGAAGAAGCAATGGACTTTAATTACAAGCGGGGGGGGGGGTTGGTTCGACATTAGGAAAAAATTCCTAAGTGTCAAGGTGATTAACCACTGTAATTAGTTGCCTAGGCAGGTTGTGGAATTTCCTTCACTGGATGTGTTAACAGCAGGTTAGACAAACACCTGTCAGGGATAGTTTAAGAGGATATATGGTCCTTCCATGAGTACAGCGGACTGGACTTGATGGCCTCTCATGGCCCCTTCCAGTTTCCATGACTCTATGAAGTATCTGTCATCATCTTCCTCATTGTTGGCATCTTCATCATCACTGTCATCACTAGTGGGTGTCATCCAGGCATCTCCCTAGGTGTTCAGGCCAGGATACAGCTTTTATAATGTGTTATGTTGATTTCCCTTTTCTTAATACATATTCAGTGGAGTTTTCAACCCCTTTTCCTTATCTGTATTTTCTTACCTTACTGATTTTGGTGTTGCCTTATTCGACAGGTTATTAGGCCTTTAATCTGAAGCTTATTAGCATATATATCAATTAGTTACCATGGCATTCCTGTGGTTAGAGATCTGCTGATGTTCCAAACTTCAAATAACTGAAACTGGTATAAACTGGGTTACATGTTGGCAGTTTAGTGGCACTGATCTATAACATCATCATTTTTTTATTTTATTTTATTGTGAAGTAGCATCATTTATGAGTTACTGTGATGTTCTGGTACACAGTTCAGATCAGTAGAAGGTTGTGTCACCACTTGTGTTATAACCTTGAGTGCCCCAAAATGCTTCTGCTGTTTTTGGCTCCCTGCCTGGGCTATACAGACAGACAGCAGTCAGCATGCAGTTTGTGTTCTGTATGCTGTACAGCTCTGATTTAACCACTTGGAATCCAACAGCTGCCAGTATTTATTACAGAAACTCTTTTGTCTTTACCGGAGTTGGTTAATGTTAGCAAGTGACCGCAACCCACCTCTGTCCTTAACTTTCCCAGCTCTGATTTGTCCAATTTTCTCCTGCAACATGAAGAGCAATAGTAAGATAAGTTCACTCTTTTAAGGAGACATAAAGGTCCACTTCAGTTAATGTGGAAAGCTGATGGGTTTTGTTATTTCAAACACAGGACTATTGGTTCAGATCAATAGTAAAACAAGTTTATCAACAAAAGAAGATAAGATTTTAAGTAAGTTCAAGGATAAAGATAGAAATGGTGTTCACAAACAAATAAAAGTGAAAACATACATTTGACCTTCTAAAACTGTAATCTAGCAAAATTTGGTTCGAAGCTTTGTTTATCATAGCTCTTCTCGCTCTGTTTTCCAGCAAGATGGGGCAGACCCCACTCACAGTCAGAATTCCTCAAGAGGTCCAAAAGTCAGATTCCTTTGTCATCTTAGGTGAAAAAGATTATAATGGGTTTGCTTCCCCTTTCCTTTGTAGTCCAGTGAAGCTCTGAAATAGATTCTTCTGAAGGTTAGTCCTCAAAGTAAATTCATTCAAACAGTAAGGGAGGTGACATGGAGTCTGGTGGTGAAAAAAGGTCCATGTTCTCCCTGCCCTCCCTGTTTGCTAAAATACAAATTGCTTGGTTTCCCAGAATTGCCTCCCACTGCTATCTTGACAGTTCTGTCTAATGCTTGTATGCAAATTGAGGTAAACATACACCTTTGCTTAGAATGGGCCTGTTTAACAACTTCTGCCTAGGCAGAACTGTCTGATTTGGAACAAGTTACATCATATGGGGGCAATACAAACTTTACATGCAATGTTGCTACCTACGTTTCAACATATTATTGGCTGGTGAGTTATTAGTTTTCAGATGATACGTCACAACACATCCTTTGTACAGTGATTATTACAGTAGCATCCAGGGCATGAATACAGGGTGCCCCTTTGAGCCACAGTTAGTGTGACATTTTGCCAGAAAGAGTTGAGCCTAGCAGGTCGAAATAACCCAAAATCAAAATCAACCTTTGAGAACATATTCAATGGTATTAAAATAGTTATTAAGTCATTCATTTTAAATTGAAGATTTTTAGGTTACATCTTGCATTAATAAGAGTATGGAAGTAAATATGTGACTGAAATGACCCATAGTCTTTCTAGTTATTATCAATGAAGCCAAATAGTTTTTGTTTGACATTGATACTATATTTTTAGTCAAAAATGAAAGAAAGGTATTGACATTCAGATGGAACTTGAATGTAAAATGCTATTGTTTTTATTTATCTTTGAGATTTAAGTAGTAAATACACATGGATGATTGTAAATTGCTGATTGCCTTATTCCAAAGGGTTAGCTGTGTTAGTCTAGTTCAACAAAATAAGCAAAGAGTCTTATGGCACTGACAGACTAACAAATATATTTATTGCATGAGCTTTTGTGGCATTTTCTCATGTGATAAATAAATGTGTTAGTCTTTAGTGCCACAGGACTTCTTGCTTATTTTGATTGCCTTATGTTAATGTAGCTAGTTCCTGGTGTGCACAGAAAGGAGGAGATGTTTCTTCAAAGTCACAAGTAATTGTTTATTATGTACCCAAAGATGACCTGCCATGATGTCTGCTGTCAAGTGACTGTTCTAGTATGCTAAAAGACTATAAAAGAAGCCTCAGACCTGATCCTTTTTAGCTCAAATCTGCCTAAGCTTCACAAACAGAAAGTTTGGATCGTAAGACTGGGATTCCAGCACCTGCCTGGAATTGGCCTGAAATTTCTCATGGAAGAAATTATACACACTCTGTACATGAACTGTTTGAGTCTTCCCTTCCTGCTTCGTGTCTCTGGATTTCTAATAAGGAAGCTTTAAACAAAGACTGATGACTCTGATGGTCTTTGAGTAATTTTCAGAAATTTTTGTAAATTAAGAACATTGCGATTCTTTTCTCATCTTTGTTTTGAAACTGACTTACAAATGAGAATAAAAGTTTATATGTGTATGATCTTTTAACACATCTTCTCTATTTCCTTTGTAATAAATATTAGTTTAGTTAAAACTGTTGGTTACAAGAGTGTATGGAGGTAATGTATGAAATATTCAATGATCTGGTAGGTAATTTGTTCAGTCTTTAGGGACTGGTATAACTTTTTTATATGGTGGCAAAGATTTTCAGTAGTTTTCAACATATTTGGCTTGGTTGACTGGGTGAGAGCCTAAAATTGGATTGTTCCAAGGGAACTGCATTTTTATTTCTAAGTTACCAGTAAGGTTCTCTAGAAACTATTTGTTGCTGACTTGTTGATACTAATTTTTGGAATTAATCATCCAATTTAGGGGAATTGCCAGTCCAATTCTTTGTAGTTTGCCCTAACAGGACAATCTCAGTGTGGTTCCCCCTAGAGGTCAACATCACAGTTTGATACATACAGCAAGTATTTAGGCTTTGAGCCTAGTTAATTTATCTAAGCTATTGTCTTCACAGGCTTGAGATCTGTAAGCTTTTGTATTATTGCCTTAATCCATATCTATATCCTATTTATTTTATGCCCACATATGTGTACAGTAGTAACATAGATGGATAGAAGCCACTGACTTCAGGGGTGCTGGATCCAAAAGGTATTGGGTGAGAAGTGCAGAAGAGCACTTGGACATCTGGAGAATGGTTCATTACTTTCAAGCAGCAAACAGATCTCATCAAAATGGAAGAATAAGGCCTAGATTCAGAAAATTATTTAGTTACATGTTTAACTTTATGCGTACACTGAAGCAAAAGAAACAATATTAGGGCCAATGGGTTTGCTCATGCAAATTCAGGGAACAGAATTTGATCTAAAGGTGGTTTCTTTTCTAAAAAGGGAAAAGATTTAGAGAATAAGATAGTGGGTCCAGTCCTTCAAGTACCCTATATAGAGGACTCCTAGTTGTGTTAATAGGAGACCCATATGCTCAGGCAGGCAGGAACAAAAACGGAAGTTAACTAAGGAGGTGTGAGTTCCATTTCCAGCTCTGCTATGTGATACTGGGACAGTCATTTATTCTCTGTGCCTTTGTTTCTCTTCCTACCCTTTGCATTGTTGATTTAGTTGTAAGCTCTATGTGCCTAGGACTGTCCCTCCCTTTGTGTGCAAGTACGTTGATTGGGCGTCTATATAGCGTCACAAAATATTATTATTAATTAATAGGATTGTGCTAATGATTTTTAAAGTAAGAAACCTCTGAATCAAAAGAAAAAGTTGTTTTTTTAAAAAGCAAATTCTGAATCCTCTGGGCATAGAAAGTGTAAGTAAACATTTGCAAAGTCTAACAAAAGCAACATAACACTCCCTACCCTGCAGAGTTAGGATGTCTGTGTCAGTCATTCTGATTATTTTTAAAACCTGCATTAAAAAAAGGGGGAGAATGCCGATACTCCTGGATTGACTCCAGTCTGTGCATCAGGTGTGCTAAGCACTTCAGATTGTTTAGTATAAACAAGATTACTGATTCCTACAGCTCTTTTACTTCAGTAGCTCAGATCATTTCTGCTCCAGATGACTACACTATAAATACAACTGTGATAGATAAAGTCAATGCATCTTTTGCTCGTGTCCTACAGCATTTACAGGTTCTGCTGCAAATTGTTTATATGGTAATTTTCATCCTCCGGCTCCAAAGGAGAATGTAGATCTTGTCATGACTGTGAAAAGAAGTGCAGAAAAATTGCTAAACTCACAAGAAAAATGTGATTTATACTTATATTTCTTGTCTCCCATTATTTCTCCACTACTTGTAATTGTAGTTTTTAAAAATTACTTCTTTATTGCCTCTGAAACATCATTATTATCCAGTAGTGTAGTCTTTTTGTTTCATCTTGAGACCATCTGCCAGCCACTCCCTTTTGACAGGTGAAATCCTATCATCCTGAGTCATGTAAAGGTCACGCTGAAGTCAGTGGGAACAATGCAGTATCACATTGTCTTTTTGTCCAACACTGTGCCATTGTTTACCCAGCTTTTTCAGAAAGGATGGCTTTATTTACCCTTCTCTCAAAATTGGATGACTCATCATCAGCATCAGTAGGAGAAATCTTGCACATCCCTAATCATCCAATAGCTCACACACAGCTCATATGAGCAGCTCTGTTAGTAATATCATACCTCAGCTGGCTACCATTAGCTAGTGTAAGTGATATACATCTTTCTTTTCAAAGGTTTAAGGCTATGACCTGGAATATAGGCCTTCCATGTTCAACAATCCTTATGGTAGCACAAGACATTGATTTCCTACCCTTGAGTCCCTCATGTGGAGGGGGGCAGGGGCTTATGAATTGATTTCATATTGTATATTTGGTTTTTATATTTATTATATTACAATTTAGAATAATTAAAAAGCAGACTTACAGTCTTCAAACAGCCTATCAAATACTTTAAATAAAAGAAGCAGCATATGGTACAAATGGGCCCTGAAGCATGCCTAAAGGGTGAAAAATCTGGGCGATTCAGACCACTGATGGAAGAACATGCAAGAGTCCTGGGGCTCCTCTGGAGAATGCTCTGCCAGTCACTCCTTCTTGACAGGTGAGATTCTGTTATCCTGAGTCATGTAAAGGTCAGAGTGAAATTAGTCAGAATGTCATCTGAATAAGGAAAACAAGGTGTATATATATTATTAAGCATAAGGTTGATATTTATCACTATCATTATCCACTTTTCTTGCTGATTGCTGTTGATACAGCTACTGCACAAGCATGGAAAGTGTTAAAAAGCTTTAAAATATGTAATTTTATGTGTCTCATCACATCATCTATTGCTGCAGTACCTAGTAAAATATAAGCTCACTTTTGAAAAGCACACCATTAATTTAAGGAATTTTAATCTCATCTTAATTTATCAAGCAACAAACATGATGTACTTGGGGAGGAAAGGGAGAGCAAGAGTAGTCTACTGCCTTCTGAGCTGACTGAAATATTTCACTCCTTGTAAAGAAATATTTTGGTCATTTCAGCAATATTTAAGTCCTTAATAGACCCAAATAAGTCCAAGGCTCCATCTGCAGCATGTGCCTCTTTGAAAGTAGCTTCTAAATAACTGCCAGTTGCGACAGTTTTCATGAGCACATATTGAGAAGTACTCCCTGTACTGCAGTGCTTGTACAATTCCACAGTGGTTCCTCAGCAGTATGCCACCAGCAGCTACAGCTGTATTGTTTTTGTGTTCTCCTGCTACATTTAACTGGCCCACATAGAAAAATGTTCTATCAGTCTCTTTAGTCTTTCACTCTTTAAAAAAATATGTCCATGTTGGAACTTGAATCACAGACATTTCTACAACAGAATTGATTAGGAGCTCTATGCTAGGGTCAAAGAAGACTATATCCAGCTATCCAGAGTAGCTGCTGTCTTATATTCTACCTTCTAGTCCTCCATGCCCTAGAAACCTGCTAAGTCACAACAGCACATTTTCACTCATCTACTACCATGAAAATTTAATCTTCTCACCTAACACAATTTAATTTCCTCACCTAACACACATTGAAGACATATTTATCTACACAGCCTCATTGTCTTCAGAGGATATGGCCCTAAACTTGAGAAATCACTTTTTAGCATTACTTTGCATTAGGTCACAATGGAAGCACTTCAGCCCACCAGTCTCCCAGCTAGTAACACTCCAGCAAAAGCTTTTCCAGCTTTATGCTGCTTCAGAGCTCATTTTCAAAGCAGGGCCATAGAAGTCCAAGCGTGTTCTTGGTTTTAAAAAGAAAAAGTCATTTGCATTATAAATGAAATTCAGTTTCTAACAATGTTTACAGCATGAGCTTGCATTGTAGAATCTATTAAGCGGTAGTCTAGATTCCAATGCCATCTTTTTCTTTCCTTCCATCTCTCATCTTCAGTTCCTTCTCCATCGTGCCTTCTGATACCATTCACAGGACCAGTCTCTGTCATTAAGATAAAATACTATCTCTTCTACTTGCTGCTGCTGTTGTAGATGGTAGAGCTCATAAAAGAGAATGGAGTATTCCTATCTGAAGAGCAGCTGTGCTTATGAAGGATAAAATGTTGCCAGATGATCCTAGAAGCATTATTAGTCAATTTCTAGATCTATTTGGGTTTCTTTCTTCTTCCATGAAGACTCTTTTGAAGAGGACAATAGGGAGAAAATATTAGACATGAGAGCATCAGATTGTAGCCTTACTCCTGCTTATTCAAGTACTGTTTTCACTGTGAGTAGTTTGTGCAGGAATACTTTGATAAGAATTTGTGCTACAATTATTCTAATGTCAAGAAAAGTGATTATATCTTCTAAAGCCCCCCTGGTTTTGTAATATAATATGAACATTTTAGACTTAACTAACGTCTTTGCTTGCACCGTCCAGCACAGTGAAAGCAAGACCAAAATCACCATCACAGTAATCTTTTTACGTAACTGTGTGGCTCATCTGATATATTCATACCCTTGTGCAGTGCTTTCCCAAGAAGACAAGAGAAAATGTCTTTTCTAACTACATATTCTTTTTCAAGTTGCGTTGACATACTGGAAAACTTATAGAACAGCAAATCTTTGCACTTTACAGTCCAGAGTAATGCACTTTACAAAGATTGTGAAGTTGCTAACTAACATTATTACCCCATTTTACAAATGGGGTACTGAGGCAAAGAGATACTGAGTTATTAATCTTGATTCAGTCTATGCCTTAACCAAAGATCATCTTACACCTCCACACTTATGTTGTCATCTCCTTATCTCATATATTTAATTTCATATGATAATTTAAAAAAAACTATTTTATTAAGGGATTGGTCCCTCGGTAGGCTGAGACCCTTTCCAGTCCTGCAAGTGTGACCCTTTCAAATGGCAGGCCTGTGCCTCCACTTTCTGTAGGGTGGGCTTTCATGAGACAACCGTTCTCCAACTAGGTCTCAGCTCCTGCTTGCCAACTATGTACTTTAGAAAACCAAGTGGACTTGGGACTTGCTAGAGTTTCCTTCCATGCAAGAATGCCCCTATTACAGATAGAAACAGCATGCAGTGACACAGAATCAGCTTCACTATAACAAAGTATGATGCATTTTGCCAATGGTATACAAAAGTTACAGAAAGGGATTTAAAATCTCAGATGCACTTATATTGGTTAATTCATTCTTGGCATTTCCCTCTAGCTCTTTCAGTCTTGGCGCCTGGTGTTTGACTGGTCACGGTTGTTTTATCTTGGGCAAATAGCCTTGTTACCAGGCAGGGTTGGAACTAGGTGTGTCTCTTCACTGATATATACCTGGCTATTGTATTTGTGGGGTGGAGAGGGGAGATGCTTCTTATCTATGCAATTGTTTTACTTTTCCTGCTTGATTTCTTTAAAAACTGCATTTGAGTTAAATCTATGTATTCAGGAAAGGTAATCTCACATAGGTGCCCACATATGATATTTATAAAGAATAATACATACATTTTCCATTTCTCCACAGGAATGCCACTGTATTGTTTCAAATATCCGCAAAAGACATCTTGACCATGGGTGGGATTTTTAAAAGTGAGTTGTCTGCATTGATTTAACTTCTCTCCTGCTGCAATCAATGACAAAATTCCCATTAATGTCAAAGGGAGTATAATTATGTTAATGCAGGTTGCGTTTGAAAAGCCCACTTATATACACAGCGATGATCATAGTATTTCATATACAATAGATGTACATTTCTTATACATATTTCATATATATAGTGAAAACACAATAAAAAGTTAGCCATGGGGATGCTGCAAGCTCTCTGTTGAAAATATGACAAGATCAGTTCTCTGCCTTTGTGGTAATTTCATCAGTGGAAATATGGAATTGCCTGTGGACAGAGATCTTATAGCAGGGTTGAGGTAATAAGTCTTTGTTGTAGGTATAGGATTGCTTTTGGTATTTACACATTTAAAACGGCAGATTCCTGAAAATAAGTCCAGTTTCTATCTGGCCATCTTATATCTTTTATCTTAGCATCTTGTGTCACTTCACTGAATTTGGAAGTGCTACATGTCATAGATTTCAGATTCCTGATAAGCAATTCTGGCCTTGGATCCCTAAGTGTCTCATCCTGTTCCTGCTGAAGACAGTAAATATCTCAGATTAGTAGGCTTTTTAATCCTGAATCTATCTAAATTATCTGACTCTTTCCAATGTAATAATTAATAATTCATATGCAGGGGCCTAAACATGTATTAAAGTACCTACATTTTGGCACCCATATTTGAAAATGTTAAACAAATCCTCCCTGCACTGAATCCTCCTCACCTTATTTATGTGAGTAGACCTACTGGAGTCAATGAAAGTATGGTACTAGTATGATTAACATAAGCAGAATTTGACTTCTGTATCTTATGGCGTAGCTACACTTTAACCTTAATTTGGATGAAGATAGCATGTGAATTTAAAGTTTAAAAAGGAGTGTTCACATATGAAGTTATTTGGGAATACTTGTACCACAACAGCTGTTCCAAAAATTTAAAGCATGTGTAGACAACACCTTAGTTTTTTCCATCTGTAAAATAGAAAACAGAGGAATTCAATACTAAACTAGATTACTGTCCTGTCAAGTCTCCTACAACGATGAGCACAGGAAGGTGCTTCAAGAGGTGATGGAAAATGGGTATAACAGTACCCACCTATTTTACAAAAGTGATTTGTGGTGATCAGATGAAAGAGACTGTGGAAAGAGTTATATTTATGCTATGCATTTGCACTTCTTTTCCCCCCTTAGAAATACATGTGGATGGTTTTAAATAAATAAATACATAAATCTGTTCTCCAGAATTATGCATTTAATGAATTATATCTTCAATTCCATCTTATCTGTGATTTTTACCCAAAATCACCAGTAAATCTTTATTCTTTATGTGTGCTCTCTTGGCGCTGGTACTGAATTCAAAAGTGAGGCTGACAGTTAATAACATAGAGACTAATCTGTGAAATGAATGCAAATCAGTACCTCAGTCAAGGGGTCTTGTTGACATCATTAACATGAAAACTATGCATAATAAAATGAGTAGTGGATTCAGTTGTTAATTTCTTTCATATGTCTAGCACCTGTCAAAATGATGAGTATAAGTAAATTCCTTCACAGCAGCCCCTAGAACTCAGCTTCCATATAGTCTTCAGCTAGCAGAATGAAACAGGTATCTTTGACTACGAGGGGAAAGGGGGGGGGATCTTTTTTTCATTATTTCAACCACCATTTTTTCAAAGGGGCTGGCTCTTCGCTCCACATAGGGAAGCCAACAGGAGTGGGTAAGAGACAAAATCTTCTTGACCCCCTCTCATGGATTTTCTTGCTGGTCATTTCATTCATGAAAGTTCCAGTGTCCAAATATCCTTAACACTTCACTTCATTTCTTGTTTCCTTGCTGGCTGATGCTGCCCAAGGAAATCCAGCAAAGCAGATTCCCACTATGCAGAGTGGAGAATCACCATGAGGATAGCCCTGTCTTCAGCCTTTGAAGTGGTACATGTTGTCTGCCCCCAGCTCATTCAGTTGCCAAAGCCTGTTCCTACTCAATGTAATATGGAAGAACTGGGAAACTGAAGTAAATAGGGCACAAATCAGTTTTGCTGAACAGTCAATGTTGGAGACGCTGCATACATAGGTCACAAAAGAGAGAAACTACAAGAGGATCAAAAGAGCTTAGCGTATCAGCCTCAGCCTCGTGGATCATTTTTCAAAGACACTAAATCTAATGCAGTGTAATATTCTTCATGGGAGAGAAAAATACCGAGCAGAATAAAATGCAGGGGAGATAGACAGAAAGTAAAAATGCAGAACAGAATCTGGGGGAAGAGGCAGGTAACAAATTAACTATAAGTGAAATAGAATGCTGTTGTGGGGAAAAAGCCAATGTTGTTGCAGGTTGTGGCTATCATAAGAAGAGAAAAGCAACAATTTTGTTTTCCTCAGGTTTAGTGCAACAATAAGACTCTGTGATTGTTTCAGAAGATCACATTGTATAAATAAAAACAACGAGAGTCCTGTGGCACCTTAAAGACTAACAGATTTCTTTGGGCATAAGCTTTCATGGGCTCCAACCAACTTCATCAGATGCAAGGTCTTTAAGGTGCCACAACACCCTTGTTGTCTTTGTGGTACATAGGCTAATATGGCTACCCTTTTGGAAACTGTATAAATCATATTAATAAATGTGAGGTATCCAAACAAGAGTTACCTGACCTTGCATGGCATCTAGACACTTTCTTTGCTAGCAGGGTCCTTCCAAACCACTCTGGTTTACTAGTGACCTATGATGGAGAAAACAGACTTGGAAGAATGTGCAGCTGACTCTTTCAGGACTGTCGCAAAATCTATACAATAGTTTTCAAAGAAAATGTTTGCAGTCCTGTGAAAGTAGTAAACTACTGAGTTAGAGGCAGCTATGGAACTTCCATCATGTATGCCCATGAATAAAAAAGGCATCATAAGACCATTAGAAACACAGAGAGAAACAAAATATCAATGACAATAACCACTTATTTTTGAATTTCAGCAGAGGACTTAAAACTGTTCTTCCACATACCCCGGCCATACACCAAACACAGCTTAGATTGCCCAAAGTGATTAAAAAAGTGAGTATTTTTAGTCACATCTCAGATTAGAATTTCATTTCAAAATAGCTCATAACAGGTTCCTAAATGGGTAAATAAATGTTTTACTAAATAGTTCATCTATTGCTAAAGTACAGCTACTCAACAGATTACTTTTAACCTTGGCTTATAAGCATATTTTAACCATTTGTAAACCATTCTATTTTAGAGCTATAACAAAGTTATTAATCACATTTTAACTCTTTATAAACCATTTATAAATGGAACCATAACATAAAAGATGACTCTTTTCCCCTGCCATAAAACTGGAAGTTGATCCCAACAGACTCTTCTCATTATTTTTCATGCTGCTTTTCCTCATGTCTTTAACCCTGGCTCCAATTTCTTAGCTCTTTCACCTATGTCCCTTATCTGTTTGACTTCATTTCAGGAGTATGTTTAAAATGTGACAAGGCAAATAGAAATCTACGAAAAATCATTGAATAAGTAGAAGAGATTTCTAATATTTCCTCAATATTAGAAACAGTATGGTGAGCAAGCTGTGGTAATTTTCTGATTAAAAAGACTGGTACCTTTTTGATTTTGTTTCTGGTTTTAAAGCAAATGTGTTGCTAACAGTAGTTAGCTTTTCCATTTTCTCCAAATGCAGAAAGGTATTTCTAGCTTCAGTTATTAATAAAGCTGGTGAGTCCAATAATGTTGTGCGGTATGCTAGATTGCAAGGAAAGGGGTTTTTGAATAATGCCCTGTACTCTTAACAGTAATCTTTCACATTTAGTATTTGGGACAAATGGGCTGGTGGAGCCTAGATATTTTATGGTTTTTAACACCCTTAGTTTTTAACCTCAGAGATACTATATGAATACAAATTACTTGTCACATACTAGTTATGATCATATCTCATAATGTGTTTCATTTGCAAGTTTTTTTTAACAATATGAAAAAAAATTCAAAGTACTTTAGTGCTTTCTTCTTTAAAACATTCATGCTGGCCACAACAATTTGGATGCACTGGTTTAACTTCTTTGCAGTCTATGACTTACACTGCATTGCATCTGTATTACTTTTTTGTGGTTTGGTTTTGGTAAAATTCCTTCTTGTAGAGTGGGCTAAATTGAGACCAACTTTTTGCATAGACAGATATGGCTAATTCTTCGTCCTTTGTTCCACTAGCCTCTGAGGACCCAGTCCATTGACCACTGAATTATTTATATTTATATTTATTTATGTTTGTCATGCCTAAAAGCCCCAGTCATGGGCCATTTACCTACCTTGCCCTGCACTAGACAAATGCAAAACAACACATTTGCTTCTGCTCCAAAAAGCTTACAATCCATCAGTACACCCATACTGGAAATTAAGGTATTTTTCTAGCATGGATAAACATACTTGCCCCTGCTTGAATTTAGCTCCTGTGAGTAACAATAGCAGTGAAGAGTCAATGGGTATGTCTACGCTGGAGCCTTCGGTTGACTTAAGCAACTCCCTGGCCACATTTGGAGCTCATTAAGTTGACTTATACCCTTCACCCTTAAACATGACTTTAAGGGTTTAGTTGACTTTATTAAGTTGACTTAACAAAATGTGGCCATTAAAGTCGATTTAATTAAGTTAACTGAAGGCAGGTGAGCCATTTAAGTTGACTTTATAAAGTCAGTTTATCCAGGGGATGCATTTAAAGTTGACTTTATTAAGTTGACTTTAAATGGTTCCCCTGGTTTAAGATGACTTTATAAAATCAACTGAAACAAATGGGGCCTCTCTAAGTCGACTTAATAAAGTCGACTTTAAGTGGACCTTATTAAATCGACTTACCTGAGCCCTCTAGTATAGACATTGCCAATGGGACAGATACTTGCAAGGACTAGCAACCAGAGTACAGCTCCAGAATTCTCAGTGAGCTTGTATGGGGGCAGGTAGCCCACACCGAAACGTACACTGCTTTGGCTTTTGCTATTACAACTGCCGTTACTCACACAAGCTGAATTAAAGCTGGCACACGAATGTCTACCAGCACTACAATTACACTTTAATTTGTGAGGTAAATGTACCCCAGTGCTTTACATTGCCTTCAATGGGCACTAGTTCAAGTTCTTGTTGCTTTCATTCATGCTTCACTCTTCTATATGTTGTCTTTTCAGATAGTTTCCAGAGGCCTAATCTTGAACTCAGTTTGGCATTAATTAGGAGTAACCCTAATTAAATAACTGTAAGTAAGAGCAGAATCAGGCTTACTGTCTTCATTTTTCCTTAGTTTTCTATCTAAATAATAGCAACTCACTTTTCTCTTAGCCTCTCTGTTTTCTTTTCTAAACAAAAATAAATAGAATTAAAAAGGCATCTTAAATATCTCTGTTGGGGGAAAAGTTTCTAACTAATTTTTATTTTATGCAAAAGGCATATGCTTCACAAAATTAGTTGACATTTAAAACTCAAGCAAGAGTCTGACCTACAACTCTAGTTAGCAGAATCAAGCACAAACTGTATACAGTAGTTAAATCATAAAAGAATTAGGAATAATAGCTCCTGTAGGTAATAATATTGCTAAATAAAGTATGACTTCCTTCAAATGTGTCAGATGTTTCTGACTGGCTTCAGAACACACTTTAAAATAAAGAAAACATTTGCAGCCCTTATCTTGCACTTTAAAAATAGGGATTATTTAAAGGTACAGTGAACAAAAAGTCTCTGCATGCAGTGTTAACTGTGTTATTCATTTGCCTGAAGGTGATTATGAAGCTTATCTGGAGAAAAATGTGTCTGATAGGAAAGCAGCGGAACCATTTGAGACAGTAGAATGGAGAGTGAAATTCAGAATGAGAACACTACATCATCGTGGGGCCTGGTAGTGTTTTAAGTGACGTTATGGTAATATGATTAATATATAGCAATATGTGAGCATCAGAAAAGAACCAGGAATTATTAAGTAAGAAAGAAAGGAAACTGTACATGACTTAGGTACTGATATGATGGAAAGTTTCCATGATCAAAGACTGTTGAGTCTGGTGCTTTATATTGCTTTGCTTTCAGTCCTTGCTAGTATGCAAAAGATACTGTGAATCCTTATTAACTGTCAAAATATTAACAAAGAAATAAAAGAAGAACACAATAATGTCATTTGCTTGTATGATGGGAGGATTGGAAAAAGAGAGGTGGGATGAAGTTGGAAAACTACAATCAGAGTGATTTCTTTATTTTAACATTCACATTATGCTATATTATTGGGAGACCTAAGGAGCACATTTTTATCCCAGGCTGCTTGAAAATTCTCTATCTAGACTATTTTTTTCAATTAACTGTTCGGTTTTCACTTAAACAATTTTTGCCTCTCTACATATTGCCAGAAAACTATCAAGATTTTGTTTTGGGGGCAAAGTTTTTCAGTTTTTGATGAAAAGTCAAAATTTTCCTTGGGGAACAAGAAGTCATTTCTTCTTAGTTCTGCTTTTATCATGTTTGCTTTTCTTTCCCCCTTTTAACTCATTTTGTGCCATCTCACTTTTTAGAGCTGGTGAGTGTTAGTTTGGGGGGGGGGGGGAGGGAACCAGCAAAAAGCTAAAGAGAAGCTTACTCACTTAGAGACGTAGTTCTATTTCTAACATTTAAAAACATGATTAAGTAAAGGAAATCATTGTGAGTTAGTTGATTCAGTCCTTCATTCTATTTGGTAGACTGGTAGCATGTAAGTATTTAAATGGTTCTGAATGACATCCTAATGAGAGATGTGAAGGCTTCCTACAGTTCTTATTTGCATCTGTCTAAGGAATAGAGGGGAAATATCTACTTTTGAAAATGTTTTACAACAAATTACATGACAGTTTTAAAAGAATTGACTGTCACTACCACAATTCACAATGACGTCTCACTCTGAAGACCCCTTTTTTTTAGTTTTTTGATTTGTCGCATCACATCGTAACAAGGCTTAACAGTTGAACGAGGCATTGCATTATGATATAATGAAGTGCTACACTCCTGAAGTTGAACTTTCATGTATCTGACAGGTGATGAGGAGACATTGAAGGCTCTCATTGCTTGTGACCTTGAAAGAACAGACCCACATTGCCTGTATCCAAATTCCTATGGACAGTGTGAAATATTTCAAAGGATAATTTTAACAACTCCTTAAGTATTTTATTGTAAAAGAAAACACAGAACTTAAGGATGCTTTATATTCTCAGGTTCTATCACAGTCTGTATCATCTGTAAGAAAATCTCTTAAAAAATAAATGTTTTGAGGAAAAATGAGAAAAACTTTGCATAAGTAAACAAGCTAAGAAGTATCAGCTAATGTCCTAAATAATTAAATATCCAATCAAGTTCGGATTCAGGCCAAGATATGGGACACAAACAAGTTTTAATATCAATGATGGATGATTTTCTGCTGTCAGTGGATGATAAGCAGGCTTCCAGTCTGATCTTGCTAGACATCTGTGTACCCTTTTGATCTTGTTGATTGTGAGTGCTGATGTTCTGCCTCAGAAAGGTGACAAAGGTCCAGGGGAATCTTCTAATATGCTGGGATGCCCCCATGAGCAGTGATGGTAAGTTACACCACTGCCACTAAACTTTTTGGGTTTTTTTTTTTTTTGGAGTCACACAAGAATCAATATTCTCACTGGTCCTATTGACCAAACACATGCCACCACTAAATGAACTCATCAGATGATGTCAGTTGTGGTGACTAGAGACATGGGTGCATACTGCTAGTCTAGACAGAACTCCTTTTGAACTGAGTCAGGTTAGACTCATAGACTATGTCTTTACTAGCAAAGTTATTTCAAAATAGCTATTTTGAAATAACTTTGCCAATATTAACTTGAAATAATAAATTCAAAAAAGTGCATTTTCACAAGACTCCTTTTACAAAATAAAGTAGGAATTAGTATTTTGAGTTAGAGATCCTATATTAGACCCTCTAATTCAAAATAGATCCTCCACCCCCGGTAGGGCTGCATTCCCCACTGGGGCAGCCAGGGGACCAGGGGTGCCGCTTCTCGCCCCAGTCTCCCTGTTCAGGATGGGGGGGGGCTACCAGGGGGCTAGGAGACTGATTGGACTTGGAGCTGCTTGCGGCACCCCACAAGCCGCTCCAGCCTAATCAGTTTCACAGCCATGAAATTGACCAGGCTGGGAGTTGTTTGCCAGGCTCTGCAAGCAGCTCCAAGCTTGATCAGGCTCCTTGTCCAATGCTAGCCCCCCTCCAGTACTCCAGCCTGAATTCAGGGGCTGGGGGCTAGGAATTGAAAAGTCTCCTAGCCCCCTGCTACCCCTCCCCATCCTGAACAGGGAGGCTGGGGGACAGATCAGCATGCCTGGGGGTGAAGCAGCCCCCCCCTCAGTTCCCTGGCTGCCCATCATGGGGTGTGGCCCCACTGAGGTTCCCTGGCTGCCTCAGCCCAGGAGCACAGCCCCGCAGGGATTACTTGATTGCCCCACCAAGGGACTCTATCTTCAGCAGGGAACAAAGGCCCCAGGACCATCTTTCCAGGGACAGAAATTCCTGCACTGCTGCAGGAGAGACCCCCAGCAAAATACAGCCCTTCTGGGGGAATCCCCTGATTATTATTTCGAAAAAACCAATTCCACATTCTGGAATGGCTTTTTTTGAAATAACTATTTCAAAAGATTTGCTGTTTTGAAATTAAAACATGTTTAATGATTTTAAAAAAGAGCTTAGTTTTTTCAAAATGCAGACCTGCTTTTCTTCAAAAAAGCAGATGCCTGCCTGGACATGGAAAACAATGCAAAGACCTTAATCTCACATGAACGTCCATGAGTGCATGACCTAAGACAGACCTTTGAAAGATATCGAACATGTGTTGTCCAATTTATGTTGACTTTTTGAAGAAATTCTGTCTTCTCAAAACACTAGTTATGCAAGTGTTTTTGTTGAAGTTAGAGTTTAAGAGAGTGTTATTGGTTGTTACTACAAGGACATAAGAATAGACATAGTGTGTCAAACCAATGGTCTTTCCAGCCCAATAGCCTGTCTTCTGACAGTGGCCAATGTCAGGTGCCTTAGACGGAATGGAGATAACAGGTGATCAATCCCTGTCATACTTTCCAAGCTTCTGGCAGTCAGAGGCTATAGATACCCAGAAGATCTCCATAATTAAACTTTTTACTAATGATGCACCCAAATTCTGTATAACTACTATGACTGTAAGATGTGACGAATAGGACAGCATGATATTAGGAATGTGCTATTGTGTGATGGGATTAAGCAATCTGTAAATATGTGAAACAAAAGTACTCAAAAGGTGACATTAGTGAAAACCAGAAGTCCAGTATGTTATGCTAAGTGATTGTAAAAGAAAATCTAAGGGATAGGTGAAATTGTTCATATTATAGATATCTAGAAACAAATCTCATAGAGCTTGAGTGCTGTTATTACTTTTTTTCTCAAGAAAGGTGACAAAGGGAGACATAAAGAACCAAAGACCTATCAGCCTCCTGTCTAAAGCATATAATGTCTTGCTTTCACCAAAGTAAATGGCATTATGCAGTGATGGTGTTCATTCAACCAAAAGAATAGGCAGACTTTCAATCAGGTTCTCCAGTGTAGATCACTTTTATGTGATCAATGAAATACTGTTTTCAGAAGTTTGAAAGAAACATATCTTCTTAGTATTCCCTGGAAATAGCTCTTCAGCTTAAACTGTACAGTGATTTATATGCATTAGGATGAGTGCAGTTTCTCTGTGAAAATAAATACTGCTGATCTCAAGAGGAAACAATTCAAGTAATTTTTATTCTGGATTCCTTTTGATGTGTACAGTGGGTGCATTTAAAAATCTTGTTACAATGATTCAATCACAAATTGTTTTCTCATAGAAAGTACAATTATTGAATTTTCTTTCCCCTCCAGCCTGGTTGACCTTATCCCCATGTCTGCTATTTTGTGGGTTTTTTTTGTGACCAATAAGTGCTGTTCCCTTTTTCTCAGTTGTTTATGCAGATCATCAGTTCTGCACATGCACCCTTCAATTATACACATCTGGGTTTCTAGGCCAAATACTATGTGCCGTAAGGAGGAATTGTGTTTGTTCATCCTTCCTCATGCAAGACTAGCAGGGCAACCATCTTACATAATATGTTACATTACATGATATGCATAATATATCACATATTTTGAATGATGTATGTTTAGCCAAAGCCTTTAGGAATCTTATTAATAATGGGTATTTTGGGGTATTTTGAAAAAATATTGTTGAAACTGTGCCTCCCTCTACTACATTGCATGGATCTGACATTGTGATGAAAATATAGGAGATGTTTTTCGGATGCCAGATTTGAATTAGGATCTAGAGTGCTCTAAAATGTAAAACCTAAATTTTATGGTTGGGTCAGTTATACCAAACTACATTGTTAGCATCTCTATTATACACAAGCATGCACACCCTGAAGGAAGCATAGGTACATATATAACAAAACTGCTAAATTCACTTACCATTGAAAGTTTAAAACTTTAAATCAATGTGATCAAAGAAGAAGAGCCCCTTCTTCAAACATTTTACAATATTGTTTTTTTTGGTTTTGTTTAATATCCTACCTTTTTATATCTGAAAGTCTGACACCACCTCTTCTAGTGAGATGATAAAATGTGACTTGCTGAGATCTTTCACTTTTACAAGACTATCTTTTAAGCAAATATGTAGGAAAATTTCAGATGTTCTTGCAATAATACCTCTGTTTCTTGGCTGAACAGCTGTTGATTTAGTGCTAAATGTTCGATGGTGCGTCAGTCTGGGTTCTAAAATAGGGAATGCAATTTTGTGAGTTCAAGTTTGTTTGTTCGTTTTTGCAGTCAATCTTTTTATGATCACATATCAGCACATACTAACATTTTGATTTATGCTAGTAAGTTTCACTTGGCACACAAATAAAGGTAGGGTTCTGATACCCTTGCTCATGCTGAATAACAGGCTGATTCTTGAAAAGCCCTAATCCAGACATTAGGGATACTTCCAGAGTGAGTGTATCAGAATCTTTACCTAATGAAACAAGTATGTAATTAGTGGCTTCAGGAACACTGGAGGCACATGTCAAACTCTTCCCCTCTCTGGCTTAGGAGGAATGGGGGTAATTGAGCCTCTCACTTGTTTTTTCTCACCTTGACTTGTATGCACTTCAAGGTGAAGGGCACTGATTCTCTCTCATGCCATCCCTGTAGAGGAAGAATGTCTACTTCAGCATCCAGACACTGAACTTGTGTTGACTACTTGTGCTGCCATTGGACAGCTGTGATTCTAACCAAGTAGCTGGGACTGATTTCACTTGGAAGTGTTAGGGTGAGGAAGGAGGATTATTTCTGCTAATGCCTGGCTTATAGCCATTGTTAGTTTTGCCCCATGGGTTGCTTGGGCATAGGGCCTGAGCCCAACATTGCAAAGTGAGGAAGTACACCTGCATGACTTACTTAGTAAAGGGCTCCCCTCCCTCTCCAAACTCCTACAACAGACTTGGGACTCAAGCTTTCTGCCAGGGTCCCTAAGCAGTCTGTGGGGTATATAGAGGTCATTGCCCTCATATAAATCCTCAGATTTTTAAAACACAGGGCTCCTCATGCTGGGTAGTACTCATGGGTTAATAGTTTACTAACATTGTAGCCTCTATACTTAACCATACTCTGGATGCATGTCTCATTGTTTCTATGTCCACATCAATCTTGCCCTAACTGAGCTGCACAGTTGATATATCTGATTTGCAGAAACAGACTTCCAAATTGGATTCTGCATAGCATTACTCAAAGTCTGAAGTTTGAAATTCATGATGTACTGTTTAGATATATTAGGCAATGAAATAGGGAACAAAAAGATGTTGAGTTACTTATGTAACTAGCCAAAAGCATGTGAATATTTAGGTTGGAATTCAGAATGTCTATTCTAAAATGCTTGTGAGCTATTACCTCTATAAGCAACACAGCAGAGAAATTTGCAAATAGTTTTGAATAACAAGTAAATCTGAGACTTTCACAAGCTGCTGGAAAATATCTTGCAAATAGAAAAAGAAATTTTACTAACAAATTCTTTCTTCACCTCTTCTGTTATCATACAAGTAGCAAAGAAGGAAGAGTCATTCTTACAAGTCAATTCCTTTCCTGAGGAAGACCCCAAAATGGATTAGTTTTTTTTCAAGGTTATTTCAACAATTGTACCATAATTTCTGATGCAGTCGAAAACACAGTGCTCCTTTGAAATCTTCAGGAAAATGGCAGTTTCAAATGAATTTCCAATTACCTAAAGTAACAATAAAAACAACCTGCAGGAGTAAAAATAATGCAGGCAGAAGTCCAGCAGTAGAATTTGGGCTTTCCAGGTTATTGCACCAAATGCAGCATTGCCTGTCTTGTGGGCAGGTGGTGCATATGTATGGTTTGTGCAAGCAGCTCATAGTCCTCAGGGACTGAGTACAGGCTCTTGAGGCCAGAGTGGCTGAACTACAGGAACTAATGGAGGTAGAGATGTGCCAAGATGCGACCTTCGGGGACACCATAGAATGGCCACATCCCCAGTCTGACTACCTTCCTACTGTTGAGGATTAATGTCTCAGGGAAGGAAAATATCAAACTGGAGCCTAGGGGAATGATTGCATAGTTTAGACAAAAGTTACTGATAGAGGGTTGCTGAGGCAAACAGGCCACTGTAGGTGAGGTAAATGAAGATGAGTTCTGTGTAGCTCAAAAGTTCATTCTTTCGCCAATAGAAGCAGGTTCAGTAAGAGATTTTATCTCCCCCCCACTTTGTGTCCTCTTTGGTGGAACTATGTCCACAAAAAGGTGCTCTCAGTTGGGCATGAAGCTCATACAGTCATGGACAGGCTGCTTGCTTTTGCAAGGAACGGACGTTCCAGATCTGACGCATAAGGCAGAAGAAATGAAACTGGGGAGGGGTCAGGAGGTGGCCATATATGTAGACACTGGGTGGCGTGGGGGGCAGTGGCCTCCTGCCCTCTCCTGACAATCTAGGACAAAAGTTTTTCCAACCAATCTGGTGCTCCAGCATGGAGACACCTATAACCGAATGCATCCAAGCAGCACTCGAGGAAGAATTTCTGTTATCATGAGTAACATTAGTTTTCCTAGAACATTCAAAGCAGAGGGCTTGACAGCTCCATCCAAAGACTGATATTGAAAAGAGTGACATCTCAAAGGCATTTTAACTGCAGTATTCTGTTTTGAAAAGAGCTTGCATGTGCTTGATTTAATTTTGTGATAAATTTAACAATATCCTGAGTATCAGTTTTACAAGAAGAGGGAGTTTATTATTGGTAATGAGATATCAAGTACATGATTTCTTCCATTGATAACAAGGAAAAGTGGTCAAATTTCATTCATTTGACTCTAAAAGCACCAGAGAGAGACATTTCTGTATGGCATCGGTTAATTTGTATTGGAACAAGTGATGGTACCACAATTCCCCTGCAACACTCCATGGATCCAAAGCCCTTTCTTTCATTTATATTCACATATGGTACTTCACCAAGTCATTGTTTCTGTCTAGAAACAAGACAAAAAAAACCCCATTCCATTAACATTCAGATCAATCATTTAAATTATTGCAAAGCATTCTAAATTAAATAGTTTGAGAGATGGGCTTAGCAGGGCAGAAGAGGAAGTATGGCTCAGTGAGTATAGTTAGCCTGGGATTCAGAAGACTCAGGTTGAATTTTCTGTTTTCTGACAGGCCTCCTGTATGACCTGAGTCTGTGTGCTTCAGCTTTGTCCAATCTGTACAATAGAAATTATAGCATTTCTTTATCTCACAGGGATGATGTGAGGATAAATAAATTAAAAGACTGTGAGGTGCTCAGCCACTATAATAATGGTGACCACATAAATAATTTAAGAGAGTGAGTTTTCATTCTCTATTTCACACTGTCACTGTTCATTGCTTCTCAGTCACTTTTGCTTTTAATAACTTTTGATGAGTCCTATATGGTGTATAGCCTAGATGTTTGATTCTGATATCACACCACTGTAAAAAAGAGTAACTGAGTTGTATTCAACGCAGCTAAGGGGCTCTGAGGTTAGTCAGTCTCTGCCTTTCCAGTTTTATTCATGAGTAAGAGTTCATTTCAGCCACACTTACTCTGCAAATTGTCACCTAGACCATGTCTACACTGCAGACTTTTATATGCCCAGTTTGTGTCCAGATTCCCTTGGCAGTTTTGAACGGATTGTTTATGAACTCTCTGCTGTTGTGAATCTTGTTTTATGTAGTTCTTATTTGTAATATACTATATGCAATGTGCAATGTGTTCACCTAATTCGCCTGATATTACTTCTGCTCTCTTACTCACTTAGCCCAATGCTACATTCAGTTGCACCAGTTCTATTTCAGCACTACTCTATTGTATTTGAGCCAGTTGCATGGGCATCAGTCTGAATGACTTGCAAGCCTCCAAGATTTCAAGATAGCTACAAAAATGCTTCCACTAGGAAAACAACTCATCTAAGTACATATCTGCACCAATATTTAGATGACTTTCAATTTCTGTGAATACTTTTTAATAAAATTTCACTTGCATAGATGTCCATGAAAAACAAAGTCTAACTGAATTTGGGCTTTTAATTTGAACTGATGTTCATCAGTACCTTTTTGCAACAATCACCAACCCCCAATTCTCAGAAGGAAAAAAAAAGGATTCATGGGGAGGAGCAGGATGAACGCTTTCACTTTTTTAATCTTGTAAAATAAGCTGTTTTTATATTGAATTATAATTTTAGTGGGTGTAATGAAATACATAAGAAAAACAAAACAAAGGAAGAGTTCTGTGGCACTTTTAAAGACTAACTAATTTATTTATCACATAAACTTTCATGGATGTTATCCCACTTCATCAGATGCATGAAATGGAATGTATGGCATGTTAGCTGCAAATATATACATACAGAGAAGGGTGGGTCACAAGGTAAATTAAAACAACCAGAGGGATAGGCTGCTAGCCTAGCTCTGCAGAACAAACAAGCTTTGTTTTGATTCAAACAGTGCGTAAGCGGGAAAGCAGTGCTGTAATGAGATACATAATAACATGTATATAACGTAATACCGTGATCTGGATTCTAGGTTTATGACATATCCAAAAGTCAGCACCTCTTATTGTAGCATCTAACATCCATCTGTCGCACTGGTACAGTACTGACTCAGATGAAAAAAATTTCCACCTAATGAAGCACTAAAGCCACTTTCCCCTACGGTTACCAGCTAAAGGACGGCATGTCCTCCTTTTTGCCTTGCCGTTCTCCATCCTCCAGGCATTAGTGTAAAAGTGCCTTTTGTCCGTTTTTTTGCTGGAGGCTGGGGCAGTGCTCTAAAAATAGATGCACGCAGCTCCAGCATGTGTTCTGCTGCTGGCTCAACCCAGCTGCAGCTGGTGGGGGGGGTTGGGAATCTGGAGGGGATCCCTTGCTGGGCTGGTGCACCTTTATTGAGAGTGAAGAGGGCTGGCTGGAGCCATGGAAGTGGTTTCGCTTTGCCTTGTTGCTTCCACTCCTCACCCCAGGCTTCTTTCAAGGCTCTAGTTCAGGTCCTCTCCCCTTTCCTTCCACCTGATTTTGGGGAAGGCTTGATCTTATTTTTTGGAGGGGCTGGAGCTTTTCTTCAGCTTGATGGTGTCTCTGTAGTGCTGAGAGACAAACCTGTGACAGCTTCTTCGCTTTCTGCTTTACTGCCCTGCTTAAAATTTCTGGGGAGGTTTCTTTCTCTAATGACTCAGCTAAGCGAGATCTTTATTCCTCCTAATGAACTTTTGCTTTTGACAACAAATCATTTGTTCAGTGGTCAAGGAAAGTTCACTTTTGATTGTGAGGAGGTTTGAATCCATATGATTTGCCTTTTCTCAATGTGATTTTTCAATTTGCTTCTCTTTTCCAAGATGACATTAGTTCACTATAGATGTATCCTTAAATTTTATTAAGATACACAGGTGTGCAAGTATTATACATTCAAAAGGAGATGCTGGGCTGGGCCTGATCCAATAGTTTAAATGAAGTCAGTGGGAAATGTGACTGAGCAAGGATTACAGTATTTGTCCCTTTATTAGTAGTTTATCAAATCACAGAAAACGAGGAGCTTGGTTTTGCCTTTTGCTTATATAGTCTATGCTTATTTTTATTTTACTTTTAGGGAGAGTGTTTCTTTTGGTATATTTAGGAAAAAACTGATCATTGCATCCAAGAATAGGTGCTGTCCTCTTGGGTGGAGTATTTGATAGTCACAAACATCTAATTTTGCTTCCCCCCCCCACATTTGATGTGTATTTCACATAAAAACAAACAGAAAATGTCAACCGTCATAAAATAAATATATATCCATTTGTGGTTTATGGCAGACATAGTAGGATATGACGTTTCCAGAAAATAGCATTTTAGGTAAAAGGTTATGTTTCAGGAAGGTCTGCACATAAAAACCAGCAGCTCTCACTTCTTCTGATTTCTGCTTTCCTGTGTGTGTAAAATTTAAAGAGCTTGTCTGTGATTTTTTTTTTTTTAATACTGTACAGTGAGGCTCAAAACTGTGGCTAGACAGGGTTTTCCATACACCCTTCCTGCACCACCCCCCCCAGTTGTCAGCTAGTAACTGTGTTATACCAAATTAGTGAGGACCCCCTGCACCACACCCTTAATTTCAAGTTATGGGGAGAATTCTGCTGGAAGAGATTACTTTTCCTTTAGAAGCCAACACCTCAAATTCTATTAGACTTCATGTAGTCAAGGGCCTGCCCCTCCGTGGATCAAGCAATGAGAGTGAATTCTGTGAAAAAACTTACTGTATTTAAAGTGATTTTAATCTTGTCCATCATTACTGCATTAAATTTATTGGACGTTTGCTTCCATTTGAAACTCACAATGTAAAAATATCAATCTGGATAGGAGTTCTGCAGTGTGATTCTCCTTGCACCTCATATGAACATTAAATACTTAATTTTGTGACTCCTTAAAGTGGCTTATGGTTACTTTAATGTTAAGATGAAAAATACTTAAGCCATTCATTTGATATTCTTGAGCTTCTGTTCTTGCAATTAATCTCACACTGTAACTAGGGGCTAGGCAGATTTCTCTGGACATGGGTGATCAATGGGGCAAGCATTTGGGGGCACGGTAGCTGGGGTGGCTGGCTGGATGAAGGGGGCTCAGGCAGAGTCCCAGATGTCTATGTATCTCCAATGTCCTCTTTTTTGTACATCCCTGTCCTCCTTTCCATGCTTTGGTATCTGGTAATCCTACTTTCCCCAGCACTTGGGATTTGCTGCAGTTACTGATCTGAATCAAACTAGCCCTGTTTGTGACATACGATGAATTCAGAGCACAGGACGGTATGAATTAATGTAAATCACGTCATATTCTAGTGCTCAGTGCTCCTTTAACCCATCACAATTTGGTTACTAACAAATGAATGCTTGAGTGTTTATGAAAAAAGTCTGTGTTGAACTTGCCATGTGGACTTGCTCTGTTGCTAGGTGAAAAGCTGACCTCTATAAATTATAACAGCAGACTAGAGATAAATTAGGTAAATGAAATACAGTTTAAGAGGGAAGCTTACAGTTGGGAGGTGATACCAATAAGTGCTTTGGTTTCAATCACAAGAACATCACTTTTTTCACGTAAGTTGGTAATGAAGAATGATGACCTCATGTCTAGACTTAAGCTTTTAACTTTGCTGCAGCTCTGGGGACTTTAATGTATTCCAAAAGCAATCAATCAAGTCCCAAAAACTGTTGGGTTAATTACCTCTGAGAATTTCTAAAATTCTCCATTCTTTTCTGATAGAAATATAGTTTGTTTGTTGTTTTTTTTTTTTTATCAACTGCTCTGCTGAAGCACAAACGAGGAGGGTTGTGGTCACCTCTATTCTATTCAGTAATCTGTCAAAACTCAGTTATAGTGCAGTCTTCCTCCAGCCATTTTTATGGGGTAGGTTTTTGTGCAAGACTATTTATGATTTTCTCCCAACAGTCCCAAATCTCTCTGACAGAAGAAAAGAATATAATACTTTAGATATCATGGAAGTCTTAGGATACAAAGTAAATATAAAAAAATGCACTTTATAATATTAATTTGAATAACTTGAGTTGTTGGTAAACATCAGAAATATTCCTTTTTTTTTTTTTAAGGAAAGTGTGATTAATATAAATAGTAAAACAAACAAGGAGTTCTGTGGCACTTAAAGACTAAAAAAAATTATTCATTGCATGAGTGTTTTGGGAAGAAAATCCCACTTTGTCAGATGCTTAGGAGAAGTGGGATTTTCTCCCATGAAAGCTCATACAATAAATACATTTGTTAGTGTTTAAGTGCCACAGGACTCCTTGTTTGTTTCACTGAACTAGACAAACACAGCTACCCCTTGGAACTTGGCAATATAAGTAGAAATAAATAGAAAACAATTTCATGGGAGAATAAATTTAAGTACAGCGGCTTTGAAAAGTTCCAGATTAAATGTTTATCTGTTAAACTGCTGTTTCATCAAAACTGATTTTTTATTTTTATTTTTTTTTGCTGAAACATAGATTTTGATTAAATTTATTTTTGAAAAAAATGTTGTGGTTTAATTATGTCAAAATGTTCCATTAATCTTTCATTTTTAAAGGACTTTTCATTTTGAATTAATTTTGTTTGTTTTCATTACTGTTTTTAAAATTCAAAATGTTAACCAAAATCTTAGATTTTACTGAAGCTGAAGATTTCAGTTGACTCCAATTTTTTCCCCCAAAAAATCCCATTTAATAGTAAAATTCTAAATTGTTTTATTCTACTTTGGAATTAAAACAAATTTTGAACTCTCTAAATATTCTGTAAAAGGAAAACACCAATTCCTTTGGAGTCATACTCTTAAATTACAGTGGTCTGGATTTTCTTCTCACAGCAGTTTGATACTCATACTGAAGTCCCTTGTAAAGTGCTTTGAGATCTGTTGGTAAGATGTGTTATATAAGAGCTATATAGTTTTTTTCAGTGGAGTTCCTTCTAATACATCTGCGTGAGAGGGGAAATGGGGTCATATATGTTTATAGGGTTCCCAAAAAGTCTTTTCTGGATTGTATAAGGTATAATAAAACATACAGGAACTGTGAAAATCTGAGGACCAGTGAAAGCCTGAAAAGCTAAAGCAGCAGTTTCCCTTCACAGTAAATGTAACAGATCTTAATTCGTCCTTCGATAACGACGAAGACCATCTAGTCATCCAGGGGTTGGGGTGGGGGTCCGTGGGTGCTCAAATGACTGATTAGACCAATCCGTGCCCAGAAAGTTCTCTGACAATGAGGACAGGGAATGGTGGCGGCTGATGGAAGTTTGCTGTCATTATCTTTCCTGGCTTGTCTGCGTTGCTCAGCTGCATCAATCCAGTTGGCTTCACATGTTTCCATGCCTCAACAGACAGCTGAACGCCACTGTCCTCTGTCCTGGGCTATCAGTTCCCATGTAAAGTAGCTGATACTGAAGGCCTTTAGTGACGCATTTAAAGTATCCTTGAAGCACTTTTTCTGGCCCCCTTGGGAGCATTTGCCTTGTTGGAGTTCACCATATAACAGTTTCTTTGGTAGCCGATGATCTGGCATGCGAGCCACATGACCTGCCCAGCGAAGTTGTGCTTGCATCAAGATGGTATAGATGCTGGGCAGGCCGACATGAACAAGGATCTCAATATCTGGGATCCCGTCTTGCCACTTAATGCCAAGAATTTTTCTAAGGCAGGTGATATGGAAATGGTTTAGTTTTCTTGCATGACGTTGGTAGACTGTCCACATGTCACAGCCATAGAGCAATGTGGAAAGAACTATGGCACTGTACACTTTGATCTTTGTCGCTGGGGTGATGCCTCTCCTATTCCACACATTCTTGTGGAGTCTGCCAAAAGCAGCACTAGCTTTGGCGAGTCTGGCATTCACCTCGTCGTCGATGACAGCGTTTCTGGATAGTGTGCTTCCAAGGTAGGTGAATTTGTCCACCGCGTTCAGACGCTGTCCGTTAATAGTGATGTTGGGTTCAACGTAATGCTTTCCTGGGGTGGGCTGTTACATTACTTCGGTCTTTTTTGTATTGATAGTAAAACCAAAGTTTGTACAGGCCGCAGAAAACTTGCCAGCGACGAACTGCCTGTCAGCTTCGGAGGCAGTGTTAAGGGCACAGTCGTCAGCAAATAAGAAGTCAACAACTGTGTCTGTCATGATCTTAGTTTTAGCTTGAAGCCTCTTGAGGGTGAAGAGTGAGCCATCAGTACGATAACAGATGCTGATGCCTATTTTCACGTCTCTGAAGGCATCTGTCAACACGGCGGAAAACATAAGACTGAATAGAGTGGGAGCAAGAACCCAGCCCGGCTTCACTCCATTTGAGACAGAGAATGGTTCAGATGTCTCTCCGTTGTCATATACTCTGGCCAACATGCCATTGGGTAGCTGTAGTACAATGGCAATAAATTTTCTCGGACATCCATATTTCGCCATGATCCTCCATAGGCCATCCCTGCTGACTGTGTCAAACACCTTGGTCAAATCGACATAGATAGAGTATAGGTCAACATTTTGTTCCTGACACTTCTCTTGAAGCTGTCTGGCAGCAAACACCATGTCGATAGTCCCACGACCTTCACGGAAACCACACTGGCTCTCTGGCAGGAGACCTTGCTCAAGGTGTGCAGTGAGGTGGTTGAGAAGAACTCTGGCCAAAATCTTGCCAGCGATGGATAGCAGAGAAATTCTACGATCGTTGTCGCAGACCTGACAATTTCCTTTATGTGTATAGAGATGTATTATGGAAGCATTTTTGAAATCTTGTGGGACTGTCTCGTGCTGCCAGATATACTGGAACAGCTGATGGAATTTCTCTGCTAGGGCAGTGCCTCCTTCTTTGTAGACTTCAGCTGGAATGGAATCTGAGCCAGGTGCTTTGCCATTGGATAACATACGAGTTGCTTCCTGTATCTCCTCCAAAGTGGGTGTAGTACCCAGTGTCTCGTTAATCAGAAGTTGAGGCAGCCGATCAATGGCATCAACATTGATGGTGGAAAGGCGATTCAGTATGCTGTCAAATTGTTCAGCCCATCTTTCGAGAATTTTCTCTTTGTCGGTAATCAGTGTAGACCCATCGGCACTAAGGATGGGAAATAAGCCCTAGGTGGTAGGGCCGTAAACTTCTTTCAGCCCTTTGTAGAAGTTCCTTATATCGTTCCTATCGGCAAAGCCATGTATCTCATCAGCTTTGTGGCTCAACCAGAAATCCTGCATCTGACGCAGTTTATGTTGAATAGTGCTGCATACGTTCCTCAGCGCATCTTTTTTCGCTGTTGACTTTGGGTCGTCCAGATGAGCTTTGTAGGCACAGCTTTTGTCCTCTAGTAGCTGTTTTATCTCTGTGCTATTCTTGTCAAACCAGTCTTTATGCTTCGTAGTAGAGGGTCCAAGGCACTCCATGGGCATGTTATACACTGTCTCACGTAATGCGGCCCATGCTGCCTCCACATCCTGATTGTCCAACACGGTGGACTGCAAGCGTTTGTCTAGAGTATCAACAAAATGCTGCTTGATATCGCTGACCATCAGCTTGTTAACATTCAGACGTTTTGATACTTTCACACCCTGTGGACGTTGCTTGGGCTGAAAATGAAGCTTAAGCTTGGAGACAATAAGGCAGTGGTCGGTCTAGCACTCGGCACCACACATGGCCTTTGCGATTCGTACATCCTGCCTGTCCCTCCTCCTGACGATGACAAAGTCAATGAGGTGCCAATGCTTAGAGCGAGGGTGCATCCATGATGTCCTATTACGAGTGGGAAGACGGAAGACGGTATTCATAATCAAAAGACCATGTTCTGCACAGGTCTGAAAGAGCAGCATACCATTACTGTTGCAGTTACCAATACCGTGCTTTCCAATCACTCGTTCCCAAAAGGTGCTGTCACAACCAACTCTTGCATTAAAATCACCAAGAATGGTGAGTTTATCGGCATTGGGAACAGTGGTGATGACATCATTCAAGTCTTCATAAAACTTGTTTTTAACCACATCCGAATTGGACATGGTGGGAGCATAGGTGCTAACAATGGAGGCAAACTTCTGCCCTCCTAAGAGGGGGAGTCTCAATGTCATTAGGTGATCGTTCATGCCTCTAGGGGGGCCAACCAACCTGCCAATAAGTGTTTTCTTTATTACAAAGCCGACTCCAGCTTCTCGTAGCTCTGCAGGTCCTCGTCCACTCCAGAAGAAGGTGTAACCTGCACTTTCTTCACAAAGTTCGCCCACTCCCGCCAGCCTGGTCTCACTTAAGGTAATGATATCAATATTGTATCTGGCAAGCTCACTTGCAATAAGTGCTGTATGTCTCTGAGGTCTATCTGAACCATCTCTGTGAAGAAGCATGCAAACGTTCCATGTAGCAAGGTTCAGAATTGTAGTCCTTGCCACTTATTGGCAGGTTGGTTGGCCCCATAGAGGTGTGAACAATCGCCTAATGATGTTGAGACTCCCCCTCTTAGGAGGGCAGAAGTTTGCCTCCATTGTTAGCGCTATGCTCCCACCATGTCCAATTTGGATGTGGTTAAAAACAAGTTTTATGAAGTCCATAATACTCATGAAGACATCTCTAAGACTCCACCCAAAGTAAATTGAAAGGTGCTTTTGGCAGAACTGTCTTTTTAGCATACCCATATTACAGGCATGACTGCTACCATGGCACAGTATTGATTACCTGGCACTTTTCATTATAGGATTGGGACCAGCTTAAGAAGCGAGCCAGTGTCGCAGCAGCTCAAGGCACTGAAGGTTAGGGGCTCTGGGAGCCCAGCCCTGCCCCTCCTGCCCTCACAAGTGCATGAGATTGGGGGTTGCCAAAGGAAAAGTTGGCCCAGGACACCACAACTCCTTGCAGTGGCCCTGTATAGGATTATGTTTTCATTTGTTTATAATTTTGATTAACTTACATTGTTTGGATTAAAATTTTATGCTCCAGGCAGATGTCTGCCTTTTATTTTTTTCATTTTTTCCCCAGTTATTTCTGAGAATGAGTTGAAGGGAGAATGTACTGGTTTTCTGTTTTAAAAACTCTGGCAACCTTATCTTCAAACACCTGGAATTTGACAGGGATGTGGCTTTGTGTCTGCCTGTGAGTGAGACACATGCTCAGTAGAGGTCTAAATTTTAGAAGCTAAAATCTTCAAGGATTCTGTTCTCTTTGAGTTTGCTGAACCCTTTGGCTTACTCCTCATACTACTCAGATTGAGCATGTATCATCCCTTCACAGCTTCTCTATGTAATAGGATGTCAGTGTGCCTTAGTGGGAAACAGCTGAGGGTACCAGATTAAGGACAAACTGCTAAGAAATAGGAAAGACCCACCCCAGACTGGTGGTTGTTCTTCCCTAAGATATACTAAACTAATAACAAAGGTAAATTACTGTCTGACCACAATGGTTAACAAGAAATGCGGTCTCCTCAAGTATCCCAACCCTAATTTCACTATCCAGACACTAAATTTTATGATAAGTGGTTATTTAAAATGAATTCCATCAAACAACAATTTCTTCTGATCCTAAGAAATTAGCCACACAACAAGGTCAATATATAAATCAGATCATACCAAATAACCACACTAGTGCCAATCCTTTATAATCTAATATCTAAAGGTTTATTCATGAGGAAAAAGAAAGAAGAGGGAGTTAAAATGGTCAAAGAATAAGTGCATAGGTCTTGGATTATGTTTGTAGCAGTGATGTTACAGGTGCAATTGAAGAAGAGAACATCAACAAGACCCATTGTGTACAAGGTTATCTTCCAAAACACTAGAAAACAGTCTGTCCCTTGTTTAGAATGTTTCTTTTAATGTTAATCCATAATCCAGAGATCAGAGCAATCAAGAGGCAAAATGGAGATGCTTCAGGACCTTATGTACCTCCTTCATGTGGAACACTCCTCTCCCAGCCTTTGTTCATGGAAAATTTCAGACACAACATGGAGTCCAGGGTCACATGACCAAGTCACATGCCATTACATGATTTGATGAGTTATGGGAACAGCCATTACACATATTTTGGCTAAAATATTTGCAGGAAGACTCAGTGTTCATTGTGTGATCCTTTATGGGCCATCGATTTAAATAGTCCATTCATAATGACTGGATTGAATACATACACCTTACTCCAGAAGCAACACATCTGCAATACAGATTAATAGTCACTATTCATGACCTCAGATACCAAAATAATACATGTACATAAACAGGATAATTATATTTGATAGACTATAAATTCTCCATTGATCCTTTACCTGAAATGCTTCCCACATCTTCAAAGCATCTGATGAAGTGGGATTTTTTGACTTTATAAAGTCGATTTAAAACATTCTGTTGCACTAAGTCAACTTTATTACGTTGAATTTAAAGGGCACATTGTGTTAAGTCAGCTTTAAGGGCAGGAGTTATTAAGTTGACTTAAAGTGCTTAAGTCAACTTAATGAACTCCAAGTGTGCCTAGGGAGTTGCTTAAATCACCTTAAGCCTCCTTAAATCAACTTAAATCCCTAGTGTAGACATACCCAAAGAGTGCTTGTTTTGAGTCAGTAGAATTATATGGGTGTTACCAATGTAAGTGAGGTTATTACCAGACCCACAGTCTCCCTGTACTGGAATAAATGAAGTAGTATTATTTATATCAGTATGCATAGGTTTGTATCAATTTATGGCAAGGTAATAGGAAAATGCAAATGTTTATCATGTACTTTATGGGTTTTTTTTTTCTAAGGGGCACTTTATAACATACATCCTCCATCAAGCAATCCATTTGATGTCTCATAAAGTCATTGCCATAACGTGGAAAATGATAGTAGAAAAATTAATTCAGATCCCAATTTTGGGTTATAAATCTAATCCAACCAGAAAATTTTCTACGTGCAATGACAAAACATTATATCTCAGGTTTTGTTCAATATTTAGAGGAAAAAATATGCATCCATTATATAATCACATAAACTACTGTTTTCTGGGTAGACTGAAAATGTATCTTCAATACTCTTTGAACACTAACAAAATCAGTAAATGATTGCGACTGGCACTCATAATAAGCACTAGTTATGGTTGATGTATGAGATAATTATAATGCTTTGCAGGAAAATCTAATAAATCCCAGAACAGTTATTCTGTAAAATCTATTTTTATGGAAATGAGGGTATGAATACCCCATTTATTATATCAAGAATGCTATATAGGTACTTCTGACAGTCTCAATCAAAAGCAGTGTCCACTCATGAAAGGTAATTGTTTCTGAAGTTTTTCACACGCAAAATAGCAGGTGTTCTATATCCTGAAATTAATGGTTTAATATTAAAATATGAAAATCTTTATAATTTGCACAGCATGAACTCCTGCAACAGGCATACACCTGTTTGAATAGGAAAGCTCCAGGATTACAAAAATTGAAATGAATATGCATATAGTTTAATATTTTGGGACTCATTAATGTAACTAAAATTCAAGTCTGAATTTCATTTCCACCATATAGAATGCTCCAAGAATAAACCAAGCTTTGGATGTAAGTGGCAGAAGTAGAAATGATTTGTAATGTCCCTCCCCCAATTTTAATATTATAATTAAATGTTGTGGACTTGTTCTCCTTTCACTTACAGCCATATACAATTGATGTATCTCCACTGAATTCAATACAATTACTTTGGATTGCCACCCCTATGAGAAGAGAATCAAACTCACAATTTGTACTCATGTATTCATGGAAAACAAAAAGAGGAATATTCTGGAGTCCCTATTTATGCATTTTAGGATTCCACATTTTGGCCATAGTGCCACATTTGGGGCTCATGTTCAGCTGGTTACTTATGGAAAACTCCAAATATTTTTAAGATCTCTCCTTCAGAGGATTGAGTGCTCCAGTCCCGTAATTATGGCCTACATATTGTATAGCTGACAATTAGTCATATTACAGCACACATTGTTTGAGCCCAGATTGCTGAGTATTCCTGATCACATTGAATCAGTGATCTGTCTTCATCACTATTTACCACTTCCCCCAATTTTTGCATCATGGACAGACTTTGTCAGTGATGATTTTGTGGTTTGCTTTTGTGTCATTAATAAAAAAATGTTAATTAGTGTAGGGCCAAGAACTTATACCAGTTGTTGACAGCAGTGCCTTTTGAGTGGCAGGCAGCTAAGGTGAAATTATAGATGAGGACAATGTGTAGACCCACACGCTGGCTAAGTATCAGCATAATGAACAGCTCTGAATGACTGATATAAATACAGTGGAAGAATCCATTCTCACATTTTAGTTTTTTGTGAGATTTGTAAAATTATTCAAGCTCAAAAGATTTTAATGGATTTTTCTTCAGAAGAACCCGTTTGAAAGTTCATATGCATTCTGCAGAATTAAAACAGTTCAGTAGGGCAATCACATACATTATTTTAAAGGTATTTGCCTTAGCATAAACAGCTTTTAAAACTTCATCTCCTAACCAGTGTTCTTAATTGATCTTTCCTACTAGAATTGCTATGTCTTTTTTAATGCTAAACTTTTGGACAAAAGATTGTCCTTATAGGATCTTAAAGGCCAAAAGTAAATCTGAAGACAATTTGTAAAAACTGAAAAGGGAAATAACACTTACAACTACCTGCAAGTCTTCATTTTATTTCCCTCTGCACTCCAGACATAGTAGTTTAAGACTGGAGTCCATTGAAATTCATTGTCTTTCAATTGGTTTATTTACTGCTTTAATTGGGTATGACTCTGAATGGTATGTCAACCAACTAAACACTTTTTAAACCATTATCAAATCAGGTGCTGCATTTTAAAATTGTTTTCAGAAAAAGGAAAACTGATTCCTCCCACCCCCTAAAAGCTGTCATTTAACCTTGGAGTTAGAGTATCAGTTGATTATAAACACTCCACCTCTAGTTCTTCTACATGTCACTGGTGTGAAATGGAAGTGGATTCACCATTAGGCTAACTCACTGGCCCATGAACTAAAGAGCTCTATCCAAAGGGATTTGAGCCCCTTTTCTTCAGGGCTTTGGCTTATTTATTAATTCTTTCAAAATAAGATGGTTTAACATGAGTGCAGCACCTCTATCATGTTCCTTGCCCCGATCAGGGCCATCTGCAGGATCCTCTCAACACCCTGAAGCTCTTACAGTCCTGTCTAGACTGCTCAGTTGCATTCCCAGGCCAACTTTCTAGAAGAAAAGGTGAACTTCTCTGCTTCCTTCTTCACATTAGTCTGTGATTTGTAGGATTACAGTCCACAGGGCATTTACCTGGAATTCACCTGTGAACTGGGTACTTTCCCCTGACTCAGGGACTCCTGCGGGATCCTTGTTCCCAGCAGCTCTCACTAGCAAATAAGCTACATGCTTTCTTTTTTGAAGACCTAGTGAACTGTAAGATATCACTTGCCCCCTAGCTTTTCAAGATTATCTGGCATGCATAGGTGCAGGCTAAGACCAACTCCCTTAAAGGGCAAGCCCCCAATCCATGTAGGGAAAAGTAGTTGGCAGGGAGGCAGAAGAAAAAATAATGCTTTTCTGGCTTTCTGACTTGAAATTACTGGATCTCTTCAAGCCCAGTGTATATAACACAAAATAAATGGGTTGCTTGCAGTTGATCAGATTCAGTCAAACTTGCTGTTATTTAGCACACCATCAAAGACAGACATCATCTGCTGGCTTTGAGCCTTTTCCTATTGTTTTAAGCACCAGCATGTATTGGCCATGGCAAGAAGGTTAGTTAGAGATAATAGCAAATGAAAGGTTTGGCTGGGTGTTTGTCGGATTTGAATATGTTGTGGTGGTGGTTGTTAAAGCAGCACATTGGTCAGGAGATGATTCTGTTGGTCTGTAATTTTGGAGTCCACTTCTTCTTAGGAATAGTAGATTAATAGCTTACATTATCTATTACCATTTTAAAGTGCCCCAAATTACTTTACAAATCAATATACAAAACATGGCTTCCACCTTTTAATCACATGCTATGTGGAACTCTAACCCACTTATCTCCTTTAAATTAAGTCTTTGAAATGACATCAGTAGAATTACTGCGGCTTCTGCTGCCTAAGAATTTGACCCAAAGTATGGATTTAAGATTGGATAACATCTGTACTGTCTCCTTTTTTTTCCCCCTACATAACCAAGGACAGATACCTTTTACTCTGGCAATCACTCATGGATGAAATTGTAGTTCCAACTGGTTAAAGGATCCTGTTTAAGCAAAAGCACTATTGACATGTTTGTGTCCTCCTGTATCGTAGGCAGACTTTTCCTAGATCTGTGAAATATGAAGGGATGGATTTATCATGGCGTTCCTCCAATTTTAGGCTGATGTGACCCCACTGGATTCCATAGAATTCCATAAAGTTAAACTGATGCAACAGCATACTGATTTGGTGAAGAATCATACTGCAGCCCCATACTCTGGGGTTACATTTTCAAAAGAACTTGGCACCCAGTGTCCTACAGATTTTGAAAATCATCCCATACCTGTCCTCTCTTTCATATTATTTTGTATCTAGACCTCAAACATATGTTTATTTGCCATCAGCAGAAAAATGAATGTTTGCTTCTTGTGTAGCTGCCTTTTATAAGATCCAAAGGGGCAACCATGTTAGTGTAGTTCAGTAAAACAAACAGAGTCCAGGAGCAATTAAGACTAACAAATATACTTATTGTATGAGCTTTTGTGGGAGAAAATCCTGCTTTGTCAGATGCTGACAAAGTAGGATTTTCTCCCACAAAAACTCATGCAATAAATATATTTGTTAGTGTTTAAGTGCCACTAGATTCCTTGGTTGTTTGCCTTTTTAAGAGAACTTGCTATTAGACATATGTGAATAATTCTTATTCCTAAAAAAACCCAATATTTTGAAGATGTAAATTTTATCTGAAAATAAAAACAATTTCCTCAGCTTCAAATGTTTTGAAGGGAAAAAGAGACTTTTTTCCCCTCACAGCAAATGGAGAAACCTGCCTGTAGAGCTGAAGTTTAATATTTTTTATTATTAAAATCTGCTCATAAGATTCTTGGGTGGTATAAATATTCATAACTGCTTTGACTTTTATTGAACTATGACAATTTATATATCTCAGGATGTGGTCCTAGGTTTCTGGCTGAAAAGGCAAATTTTTGCCTTGGATCAAATTTACCCCCATAATATTTGTGAAAGTGTTATATAAAATAATCACTCAAGCTCTGAATTATGAGTTGCAGGAATAAAATCAGTGAAATGAACCACAATGACCATGTGAATATGTATGGTGTTTAGATGCTGAATCAATAAACAGAGATAAGAACAATTGACCTCAGTTAAAGACCACTGGAAGTCAGCAGAAAGTTTTCTAGTAATTTAAAAGGGCTTCAGATAAAAACCGGGTAAAGTTGATACTTAAATAGGAGGAGCATTCACAAAAAAGTATGAACAGGAAAATGTAAATTGTCAAGTTATTGAGATAAGTGTTTTCATTATTGGGCTTGTACAACTTAGACGTAGAAAGCTGTGTTGGATATAAACTAAAGGCAATGATTATCTGGAGAAACAAGGTGTGCCATATATTTGCAAAATCAAAGAAGGGATGGGGAGGAAGTATATTAATTCCTAAATAATAAAGCCACTTATAACCAAGTGCTAAAACTGTTTCTGAATTAATCATCTCTGATGTTACTTTGACAATGTAAAAAGAATAATTTGAAATTCAAAAGTAAAATATCTATGGAAGGATGTGCGACTATCTTCCTGCTCAAGTGGCTAGTGGTAATTCATACTTCACAGCCTCCTGGTAATTCATCTAATAATACTGGAAAGGTAGATACCTGTGAAATAAAAAGTACATGGTTTCAAACTACAAATTAGTTTTAAGTAATGTATAGTTGGCTATACCCTTGTTGTCATGGGGGCTATCACTTTTTTTTCTTTCTTTCTACCCCTGTGACACACACATACCACCCATTCACAAAGAAATTGGGGGGGGGGAGGGAGATTAGCGTTTACAGTGCTCGCAAGGAAGTGGTGTTTGTGTGGCTGACAGGAGTCAGAAAGTGGTTCCAGCCATAGGGAATATGAAGGAATGTACACAGCAGTGGAAGAGGGTGAAGGAAGTGGTTAGCATAGTTAGATGGAGGAAAAGTAACCTGAGATTATTGCTGCTGCTTTAGCTTGAAAATAAATTTAATTTAATAAAGGAACCTAGGAGTAGAGAATAGCAGAAGGCAATCTAGTAGAAATTTTCATTAGAATAAGTTAGAATATAGCATAATACATATATAATTACTCAATATTCAAAATGCAGTCAGTAAGCAATATATGATCTCCCTCCATCTGGATCATAAGAGATGTATCTCTTGCAAGAGAAAGTAGGTCGAGATGATGGAAGTTTTAAAATTTTGAACTCTCTAACTCCCCTCTTTTGATCTCTTTCACTCCACCCTTGCAGGTGGCTGATCAAAAACTAGTTGAGACTAGGTAAAAGACCCAAGTAAGGATGAAAGGGTGAAATCACCCTTTTTGTGATTGGTTGAAGGGATGTGAGTAGGCATTTGGACTTGTATAAAAGAAGCAGCAGTTCAGCAGAACTTTGGAGATCTCTCCCACTTCCACTGGCCTCTGGCTATGTTCCTATTGCATTAGGAGTCATATTCTCAGTTGCTCCCAGAGAGAGTGACAACGTCTCTGGTGGCTTATGAGGGCATCCTAGCATCAGACTTAATCTGGTGGCCTTGAGCTCAAAGAGTCTTAGATGTAAAATAGCCTCCAGAGGGTATATTGAGTGCCTGAGCAATGCAGTCAGCTGAGTCCTGCCTTCACACTCAGAATCTCAGTGTAGTCCTGGGCAGACCACATGCACAGAGGGTGTACATAGCAGGGGATCCTAGCATAAGGCTTGATCGACAGCCTTAAAGTCCTGGATGTTCAGTCTTCCACTTCACTCCAAACTATGCAGCTAACTGAGTCCTGCCTCTAAGGCTGAGAGCACTGAGCACCTGTAGGGCCCTGAGTTTGCAAAAGGGTTCAGACAACACAACTGAGTCTGATACTCTAAAATATTGCATGCACACTCCATGCCAGAGGGTACAACTGGGACACCTTCCCAGTTGGGGAGACTTCATGTCTCATCATCTCTGGTATAAGCTATCCAAAAGAGGTGGCACCACTCGGTCAACTAGGTCCTGACTCAAGGTGCATGCTTTTGAGGAAGCCTGAGCAGTGGCATAAAGGTTCAGGAGTCCTGAACAAGTCCCGTCAGGGGCATCACTGGTGCTGGGCATGCCTGGGTACGTGCCCCGAGTCCCAGTGCCAGTGCCCTGGATCTCCAGAGATCCAAGGCCTGGCTGCTGGCAGCTGCCAGCAGCCCCGTCCCTGCCCAGGAATCGGGAGCCCAGCCACCTGTGGCCACGGTGGCCCCATCCCTGGCCAAGGATGTGGGGCCTGGCCACCCATGGCAGTACGTGGCCCTGTCCTCGGCCAGGGGGCAAGGCCTGCAGGCTGGAGGCAGGACCTGTGGGCCGGGCTGGGGCCTGGGCCCGTGCCCCGGGTCCCTCGCCCCCCCAGCAATGCCCCTGAGTCCTGTCTCAAAGTTCAGGGCTTTGAAGCTCAGATCAAAGTGATAACGGCAGCTGTGAGCCTTAGAGAACCTTTGTAGTCACCGTCTTTTCAGCCGCTGAGAACTGCTGCTAAGTGGAAGTCCTGAGCAAACAACACAGGACAAGAGACTGCCAGACAGGGTGTAAGACCCAACTCCACTGGATTGTGGTAAGAAAAGGATCCCAGGAAGGGTAGAAAATCACAGACTAAAGTTCTAGACTAAAAGCTGTGGTTGGAAACTAACAAACTGCTTGCTTGCTAAACCAGAGGGAAAAGCTTAAGTTGGGAAACCCTCATTGTGCTGAGAAGAGAAATAGATTTAAGACCTGAGATCTCTCCATTCCATAGATGATCAGCCCTCTCTAAGTGTTTAGGTATTAGTTTTTGATGATTTAATGTGTTTTGTTGTATTGTTAAGTCTATAATTGTATATCTGTAACTTTAAGAAGTGTAACCAAGCAGAGCAGTATTCCATTCTAAACTGTCACTCTGTACTGCTCGCTGTGATATACAGGTATTGATTTAAATGCATGTTTTCTGGCTTTGAATCTCCTTATAAGTCTGTAAGATCTTAAATAAATGTTCATACCTGTTTCTGAAGAATTCCTATCTCTAAGTCTCTTATTGCTCTTTGTCTGTTCTTGATCAGTGGGCTGTAGCCATATTTTCCACTAGGAGCATTGGCCCATTTAGGCAGCACTGATCCCTGACCCTCCATCTTAGAACTAGTCTGGTTTGGAGGCAAAGAAATATTTGTTGCTTTCAAGTGGCTTAACACCCCGCATTTGAGTTCTAAGGTAACAGAAGGAGGTTACAGTAAGGAATGAAAGTTGTGTTTCCACAGCTGGGGTATAGCCAGAGGGTGCCCCAGCCATTCCCTCTTCTATTCCTAATCCGCCACTGGCTCACTCTCTTGTTACTTATGCAGCTCTGACATACAGACAAGTGAGCTTAAAGACTCTTGAAAAAAGGACCTCTGAACTGGCACAAAAAAGTTGTACTGAAAGATGGACTTTAGGCCCAAATAATGGAACAAATATTAAGAGAAATGACAGAAAACATAGGTACTTAAAGAACCTTGAGTCTTGGCTTCTGAAGCATCTCTTGAAAGAAGCCAGTGAGTCCGCTGTGATGATTTTAGGTATAGTGATTGAAAATCGTCATCAGTGAAAAAATTACAAGGTCCAAGTCTTAAGAGGTGCTTGTATTGAATTACATTTGTGATAAACTAAGGAGTATTTGCTACACAAGCCACATAGGACTAGAGTGCCCAGATCAGTGATAGCATTCACCACTTACTTTCTGGATAGTTAATAAATACACAATGCCGGGATTGAAGCAATGTTCTTTTTGTTAGGTTGACTGTAATACAAACAGAGTTTTACTCAGCCTGAATGTTTGTAATTAATCTTTTTGGCAAACTAGGAGGCAAGATATCAGAGTAATCCAGTCTGAAGGAGATAAAGATATAAACAAACTTTCCAGGACTGAGCTATACACAACTGAAGTTAGTAATGGATGATCTTGGATTAAATATAGATCCATTAAAAGCCAAAAATAATTTTGAGGTAGCCTAGAGCTGAGCCTGAAAGCCAATCATGAGCACAGCCAAATTATTTTAACAACAGCGACAACAAGAGGAGTGGCAGGTGGGAGGAAGGTTCTAATCCATGCTTCTATATTCACCACGGGGTTTGAAAGAATTAGTTTTAAGATTTGTTTTAGTTGGCTTGGCTGACAACTTAGTCATCAGCACAGAACTGAAATCCATTATTTTGATGGTGACTAATCTGATCCAGAAGCAGCATTCTGAACTTCAACAACAAGCCCCTATTATACTCTCAAGAAAATCAAAACTAAGTACCATGGGAGAATTGCAAAAGTTATCTGTGGAAATTTGGAGGGCAATGACTCAAACCCTATCTAAATTATGCTAGGCAGACAAGCAAAATACCAAAGATATTTTAACAAAGATGTTAAATTCAGCTGCACTCGAAGTCATGCATTCTGCTGTAGTAAATAACAGCACAGCCACCAACAATGTTTAGGTCTAATGCAGTGAGGTTCTGAAGATCCTTAAATCCTTCTGATTCATTTGGAACTGTGAGTATTCAGAGACAGCAACTTCAGGCAGGTAGATACTAAGGGATGAACAAAGAGAATTTGACTCTGGCAAGTGAGTTTTTGTTTTCTCCTGCTCACTGAGTATTATTTATTTGTTCTCTAGAGGTGTCCTCTGAGTAGCAATTCCATGATCACCAGAATACATGCTCTGAAATTCTGCTGAGCTTATGCAGAATGTACAAAATTGGTGAAAGCTCATTACTACCACTGTGGCTATGTTTACGCTAGGGGCTTCAGTCAACTTAAGCAGGCTTAAGTGGATTTAAGCAACGCTGTGGCCACATTTGGAGTTCATTAAGTTGACATACACACTTGCTTAAATAGACTTAATAACTCCTGCCCTTTATTAAGTCAACTTAATCCAATGTGCCCATTAAAGTCAACTTAATAAAGTTGACTTAGTGCAATAGAGCCTTTTAAGTTGACTTCTATCAGGTTTTTATCATGTCAATGAACACATAGGTGTAGTGGTCTATGTTCTCTATATAGTTCCTGCAGCTGGTGAGCAGTGTAGATCATGCAAATAATGCCTCTAGATAGTGTAACCCACACTGAAATTCAGGGAAAATGTCTTTGGCAAGAGAAAGATGATGATTCAGGAGAAGTCTTGTCTGACATTGCTAACAGATAGATTCCACTATAATTTCCACAGTTATATTTATCTCTTGTCTTGAAAGAAAATCATCATAATCATAGCTTCTCTAAATTGATCTGGGGTTTTCTCATGGTTCCAGATTTTAAGAACAAGACTGTATTGTTGTGAGATGAGTTCCTCTATGCCTATTTGTAGACTTCTGCAAGGATTCCACTGACTGCAGATGCCTTGTTCTTCTTCATCTGCTTAATGATATGCATACTTTTTCCAGGGTTAAAGGTATTCTGAGTCAGTCGCTGATCGAGAGTTGTGAGATGAAGGTGAAAACACTGATAGCAACCACAGAGTCCTGATTCAGTTGATCTGCATAGTAGTCCTTCCAGCATGCACTGGAAGCTTCCATTTCTTTGATCAATTCCCCTCCATCCTTAGAATCCTGGAGGGGTTGCCCTCCCAGACATCCAAGAAGCCATGCACATGATAGGTTTCAGTGAGACGTAGAAACTCAGTTGATTTTCCAGACATCATCTGTTCTTCATGTTGCAAATTCTTTTTTGGACCTCTGCCTTTGCTTCTTGAAGAGCTGACTTTTGCACAGCATTGATGATATTCTGCGAGACTTAAAAGGCCTTATGTTTGTCATTGATCAAGTCTTGAATCTCCAGATCATTTTCATAAAACCAGTCCTGAAGTTTCCTGATAAAAAAAAACAAAACTATAGCATGTCTTTGCAGTCATTGACGATGTTGGATTTGAAGGGTCCCAAGATGCTGCTGACACATTCCAATTGTCCATCTTTGAGATTTGTCAGTCCTTTGCTGAGGTATTTGCAGAAGAGGTCACTCATTGTTGCATCTATGGGTGCATCTATACTGATTTTCTGTCTGAGCAGTTTCCATTGCAGTCATCATGTAAGGACCAATTTGAGGGTCTTGATTGAGATAATGAGAACATGATTAGTCTAGCAGTTGTTGTTTCCAGTCATGGCTTGAATAATGTGGATATCTTTGCAATCTTCAGCCAAGTAAATGAAGTAGTCAATGAAATATCATTGTTTAGGCCATCAAAATTGCTGTAATGTCTTTTATTAGCTTCACTAGAAGAACATGGTAATAGTGACAACAAGTTTGTATTCTGCACATTTGATCAGAGGAGGATGATATTTTGAACTGATCTTTTCTACAACTTCCTTGCCAAAGGTTTTGTTCCATAGTTTTGAGTCTCATCAACTCTAATTTAAAGTTGCCAAGAAGGATAAGCCAGTTTGTTACTAGTACATGAGAAAGAAATTGATCAAGGTTCATACAGAATTCTTCTCTGGCATCAAGTGTCAGGACAAAAGCATTAATAACACTAGAATATTGGTTTGCTGCAAGTTTCAGTCAAAGTGTCACAAAGCATTCGTTGATTACATTGTGGAGCTTGCTATGTTTGACTAATTCAGTTTTGATGCTAAATATAACTCAGTGAGTTCACCATTCTGCTTCAGTATTTCATTTCCATAAAAAGAGGTATATCTGTCACCTTTTTTCATGTACTGCCCCTGTCCTGCTCATCAGATCTTGTTCAGGGCAATGATATTGTCATGTTGCCTAAATTCTTGGGTCATATTGTGGTATGATGCTCTGGGTGATCAGTAGTAAGTTGATCCATGAGAGTTTGAACATTCTCAGATTTTTAAATGGTTTTGCTGATGTTGATCATTAAATGATTATTCCTTTGGAATCGTGTACAGAATGTGTCAAGCAGGCTATGTTTGAGGTACCTTTCCTAGCCCCCTTAACACGTGGGGTGAGCAGAGCGGAACATAGCAGAACTTCTCAGTCATTGTTACAACTACCAAAAATATACTCCTGCCTCATCTGAGTGATTAAACATTTTATAACTGCTGCCTCCATGCCAATTTATAATTAGGTGCTCCCACAATTCTACTCCTGTCACCATTAGCTGGTTGCTGAAGGACTTGAGATGTATGCTGGTAGGTAATGGTTCCATGAAAGACAGTGTATAAATTCTTTTAATGTGAAGAAACTGTTACACATCAGTTTTCCCACAGATTCTTGATAGTTCAAATCTTAATCCAGTGGCAACAAATAGGTGGGTGAGGTTTTGTGGCCTGCATTGTGCAGGAGATCAGACTTGATGGTCATATTGGTCCCTTCTCATGTTACAGTCTATTGGCTATGTCTACATCTAAAAGCATAGTTCAGATTTGCTTAGTCTGAACTAAGCAGTGCCAGGTCAGTTCAAACTAACCATGGCTTTTTAGTTCAAACCAGAGCCGTAATGTGGCAATCTGGCACCTGGGACGTTTCTGATCAGAATGCATCCCTTGCCAGCACCACCAAATGCGCCCTTTAAAGGAGCGGCTCCTTTAAGCCGCTCTGGCGTGCCTGGGGCACAACCTCATTGGCTCCACCATAGTTACGGCCCTGGTTCAAACTAAAAAAAGCATGATTTGTTGGAACTAAAAGTTAGTTTGAACTGAAAAATGCAATTAGTTTGAACTAACCGCTTAGTTTGAATTTATTTAGTTTGAACTAGCATGACTACAGCATGCTAGTTCAAACTAAGTTCAAACAAAGCAATAAATTCGAACTAAATTTTTTTTTAGTTCAAACTAGGCAAAGCCTAGTGTAGACAGGGAGCAAATTAGTCTGGATTAAGTCTCCTTAATCTGGACTAAATTTCTAGTGTAGACATAGCCTATAAGTCTTTGAGTCTATAACTAGACTAGTAGGAGCTCTCATGATGCTGTTTCCTATATTCGCCTTCACGGCCATTGTGAATATAAGTGTTGACTTCTGCCTTAAAAGTCTTACTCCCTAAGGAGTAGGGGCTGGACAGGCTTATTATAATGGCACTTGAACTCACCATGTGAGAGCACTATCAGAGGGCACATGCAGCTTTTCAAGAAGGACAACATTGCCATCTGCTATCGCTATGAAGTGGTGTGGTGGGGATAGCAGATGGCAATGTTGTCCTTCTTGAAAAGTTGCATGTGCCCTCTGATAGTGCTCTCACACCCTGCTGATGCTGCCAATGCTTGGTTTATGACTTATTTCTCAGAGTTATCTCTGTTTACTTCATAGCTAATTTTTACTGAGGGCCGTTCTACAATCTGTGGACATGCTGGGTAGCAGTACAGCTCTTCAACCGGATGTTCAAAGTAGCATTATGTGAAGAAGTAATTATGTTTGGATCAATGCAGACTTCATGAAAAATCATTCCAGATAGTACAAACTTCTGCTTATGTCATACAACTGACAGGCCCTGCATAACTGGCACAGAAATGTACATAATTTATTCTTTACTATTAAAACATTATAGTTCAGTTATTTCAATCATATAGTGATGATGTTCACATTTTAAAAGCTATGGCAGAAAATATCACTCTTTTCTAAATTCCTTGCTGGGGTAGGATTATGTCCATCTCTATGCTGGTACCTGTATGTATCAGGGGTATGTTTGGGGAATGGATAGAAACAGGGGTCTTAGACAAAGTACAGTTCAACTCTAACAATCTCGGATGGTGACACAGTTGCTCAGAGGGTTCCATCAGGTCCTGTGCCAAATGCAGTCCATTATAACCTAAGAATCTAAGCCATAATCTACATATTAAACCCATTTATTAATTATTAATTACTATTATTATAATGTTTTTATGGCATGAATATTACATTACTCTTGTGATCCTGTCTTAGGCTATGTCTACACTACAAAAGTTAATTTGACTTAACAAAGTCAAACTAATAACTTCAACCTTAATTCGAACTACATCTGACCTTAGTAAGCTGAATTAACAAAGTGCACTAATTTGACTTAAACGTTAAGTTGAATTATTGCACTTTGTTAATTCAAACTAACTGCTCCAATTCAAATTTATTTAGTTCAAATTAAGGCTTAATCCTGGTCTACATTGCTCTTAGTTTGAACTAAGAATCGAACTAAGTGCTTAGTTTGAACTAAATGCAGATGTTACTAATTTGAACTAAGCTTTCATTAGTTTGAATTAAGGAATTCCTTAATTCGAGTTAGTGAAAGTCTATGGTGGACAGGGACTAAGTTAGTTAGAATGAAGGCTCCTTAATTCAAACTAACTTGCCAGTGTAGATGCACCCTTAGTGAGCTCTCCTCTTACATGAAATTTCCATAGAACATTTTCATCTTCTCCCTTGAGGTCAAAACAAGCAAGGAGTCCTGTGGCACTTAAAGACTAATAAATGTATGTATTGCATGAGCTTCCATGGGAGAAAAGGTTGTTTATTTCTGCCCAAATAATTACACCGATATTCGTACTAGATAGTGTTGAGTGAGAAGGGAACGAGGGGAAAACTTACCAACTGTTGCTCTCAAAAATTTTTGTAAAGTCCTAGAAGAGGCTAAAAAGTGAAGTTAACTTATTTAATATGCCTTCAAAGTCATGTTTTCAAACTCATGTATAGAAGGCTTAAGGCATTAAAAGGATGGCAAATGGTTTACACCAGCACATGGTTGTATTTTCTCCAGCATCAGATAGCGTCACTAATTCTTTGATTTAAAAAGTGCAAAGTTTCCCAAGTATAATAATTTTGTATATATAATACATTTTAAAATGAATGACAGATTACAAAGTGATGGAGGCAACTGAAACTTCATCAACTCATTATTCAGCAACTGAGAGATAAGAGATACTGAGATATGAAACAGAATGTAAAATAACACCAAAAGAATCATGGCCTATTTTTGTTCTTTATAACATAATTATTTCTTAGTACATCTGTGTCCACTTTGATACATATCAGCCTTCAGGAACATGAGGTCTGAGCTTGCTTCCATTGAAGTCAATGGCGAAACTCCCAATGGTTTCAATCAGAACAGGGCTGGATCCATGCCTCTCTCTTCCCCAAGGCAAATATGCAACACTGGGATTACACAATGATATACAATATTCAGAACTATTGCTTGATGTCATTGCTCAGTGGATAAACTGCTCACAGTTTGTCAAGTGATAACATTCAAGTTTGGTTGATATTTTTTTATGACCAGGCAGTTATCAAATGAAGGAAGGTATACAAACATCTATATGTTTCTTGTTGCTGGGATTTTGTATTTTTTAGCTATGGAGATAGGCTGCTCTTATAGCCAAAGTCTTAGACTGGTACTTGGGAAACCTGGGTTCAATTTCCAGCTCGGTCCCATATTTCCTGCGTGGGGGTGGGGTGGGAGGAGACATCATTCAACATCTATGTCCTTTGTTCTCAATGTATCGAATAATGATGATCATATATTCTTTCTCTGTCTTGTTTATTTGAACAGTAAACTTTTCAGGTGAGGGATTCTTTCTTTTTATGTGTTTATGAGCCGCTTAACGCGTGATTCTAGCAGGGGCCTCTTAGCGCTTCTGTACTATTCTTACTAAAAATTTCGCATGTGTTATTGAATTAAATCTTTATCAGGAATATGTTTGGGGCATAAACAGACTTTTCCACATTCAATTACTATGTTTTCCAGAGAAGAGGTCTATTTTTATAAAAGGGGGAAACTAAAACACATTAATCTCTTGTATGCAGACTGAATATATGGTGGACATAAATTGTAGGATTTTTACCCAGAGGTTTGACTGGTACGTCTCCATCATCAATCTCACATTAGAATTGCACAACATGAGCTGCTGTAATGTATTATTTCAAATCTACATATATGAAGAAAAGCAATGGGTAAAACAAAGTGAGTTTTTACATAAAGATTAGTACAGATTAGTTCTTCCAATCCTTCCACTCTTTACCTTTTGAAATTCTGCCTCTTAACATATAAAAGGTTTTAGGATGGTACAAGCAATTGTTTTTAAGACACAAAAACTACAGATTCTTATCAGTAATCTCTTCATTAATGAAAATGTTTAGCAAAAGAGTCTGAATCCTTAAAAACTCCTAACTGACAGGAACATCTCATTGAAGAATGAATAAAGTGGCTTCTCATGATGCACTTTCTGAAAAGACATTAGTAGGTAAGTAATACACAGATAACAGCGAGAAACACTCAACATAGCACATACTGACTCCTGAGGGAAATTAATGCACAGGACTGAAGAAACAATATATTGTTCTGGTTGAGTGAACAGAATTCACATATACAGTAGGTCAAATTCCACCCTGTAATTCTGGGTAAAAGTTGAGTATCTGCTATGACTAGATGGGTAAAACAAACAAGGAGTCCTCTGGTACATAAAGACTAACAAATTTATTTATTGATGAAAATCCCACTTCATCAAATAGTTTGAAGAGGGGGGAAACTTACAGATGCCTTTCTGCCTTATACGTTGGACAAACAGGACAGTCTCTGCACAAAAGAATAAATGAACAGAGATCTGACATCAGAAATCACAACACTCTAAAACCAGTGGGTCAGCATTTCAATCTTTGTGATCACTCCATTAATGATTAGCTAATTGTGGTTCTCAGATGAATACTAGATCAAGTCTTCAAAAAGAAGCTGCTGAAATTAAATTTATTTTCATATTTGGTTGCATTGCATCAGGACTTAATAGGGATATTGGATTTTTCTCTGATTGCAACAGGTGATTTGACTTCATCTTCTTCTGTATGCTGTTCATCAGTGTTTGAATCTTTATAACTGTTTTGATTTGTTGTTACAGTGTGATCTATTACCATGACTTACACTTCCTTGCATTTATTTCCTCCTCTGTAAGTTTCCCTATCTTCAAAGCATCTGATGAAGTGGGATTCACTATGTCTACATTGCAAAAGTAAAGTTGACTTAACTAAGTTGACTTAGTTAAGTCAGCTTAGCATGTCCACACTGAAACTGCCAGGGGACTGCCCACGTCCACACTGGCTGTTGCTAAGGTGACCCAAGAATTGTGCATTGTGGGAATCTGGCCCACAGCACACAGGTGAGGCTTCCCCCTCCCCCAGCCACCCCTATAAAACAGGAAGTGAGTAAAGCAGGTTGCACATGTGCCAGGGAGGATCCAACTTGCAGACATGCAGCTTTCATTTGAGGTCCTGCAATCTTTAGGTAGGGTGCTTCCCATTGGACCAGTGCTAGGCAGGCAACAGCTGCAGAGTGGAGACTGCAGCATGGCCTTCACTATATTGGAGGCAGGCCCTAGCAGGGCCATCAGAATGGCCAGTGTGGCAGCAACAGCAGTTATGCCACGAAGCATGTCCTGGGGCATCCAGGCCCTTGAAATAAGCTTGGACTTGTGGGATCATGCTGTGCTTGGCACCTGGATCGACGACATGTGGCACCAGAATTTCAGCATGACCAGGGCCACCTTCCAGGAGCTTATCAGGGGTCTGACCACAAAGATACAGTGCAGGGACACATATCTGTGACCTGCGCTCCCGGTGGACAAACGTGTGGCAATAGCCTTCTGAAATCTTGCCACTCCAGACTCTTATAGATCTGTTGGCCACCAGTTTGGGGTTGGGAGGTTGACTGTGGAGGCCATAATTGGGCAGGTGTGCAGGGCCATAAAGAAGGTCCTTCTCACCTGCCTCATCTGCCCAGGCAACTTGGAGGACACCATTGTAGGTTTTGAAGCCCTCGGCATCCCGAACTGTTCTGGTGTGGTTGATCCCATGCACATCCCCATCTGTGCCTCAGACCACCGGGACATGGTATACTATAACAGGAAGGAGTATTATTCCATGATCCTGCAAGCAGTGATTGACTACCGGGGCCTGTTCATTAACACCTTTGTGAGGTGGCCAGGGAAGGCCCATGATACACGTGTCTTAAGAGACTCTGGCTTCTACCGCTGGATGCAGGCAGGCACCTTCCTTCCAGAACATACCATCACCCTTGGGGATGTGGAGGTGCCTGTCTTTCTCCTGGGGGATGCGGCATATGCCCTAATGCCATGGCTTATGAACCCATATGCTCAGAACATCGATGACAGCCGGGAGGTTTTTAAGCAATGTCTGCACTGGTTCCACACTGTTGTGGAGTGTGCTTTCGGCCATCTCGAGGCATGCTGGAGAGCCCTACTTACCCGCCTGCAGCTCGCAGAAACTACCATCACTGAGGTTGTAAGTACGTGCTGTGCTTTGCACAACCTCTGCAAGCTGCGGGGGGAAAGGGTCCAACATGTATGGGAGACTGAGGCAGAGCAGCTTGCTGTGGTGTACCAGCAGGCCGAACACCCCATCCTCCATACATGGCGGGCACAGTGCCAAGCTGTCCTAATCTGTGACGCTATAAAGGACTCAGTTGTCACTGAGGGCATGGATGCTCAAACATCACCAGATGCCTGAACACCGCCAGATGCCCACCACCCTTACTTCCCCTTTCCTTCCACTGTTCAGCACTAAAAATAAAGTAACACTGACACTCCAGATAACATTCAACATTGTGTTTATTTTACAGGGGTTTGGGCAGGGGGACAAGTAGGGGTCAGGGACAAGGGTTGCTTGTTGGCTGGGGGATGGGTGAGGGGCTTGGGGGGAACACGTAGGGAAGTAGGGCTCAGGGACAAGGGTTGCTGGGTGGCTGGGGGATCGGCGACCAGAGGTGGGCTGCCACCTAATGGCAGGGCAGTGACCAACCAACCCGAGTCCGGAGCCTGTGCTGCTGGGAGGCAGTGGCATGTTGTTCCTGGCTGGGGGAGATGGTAACCCCCCATCTGCCCTGTCCCCACATCAGATGTTCCAGGGCCTCTGTATGCTGCTCCATTAGGTCCAGAAGCCATGATTCTGTGGGCTTCTTCGGCCTCGAAGGTGAGGTCCCACCGAGTCTGGAGGTTTTCTTCCACTTGCCAGGCCGCCTGGAGGTGTTCCTGCAGGATCTCATCCCAGCTGCAATGTGCCCTCCAGCGTCTTCATTGGAGTGATGGGACCAGTGTGTGGGTCACAGGATCTGCATGGAAGGAGACACAGCATGGGTTCCCCATATCAGGCAGTGTGGACTGCAGCTGGCACCAGCCACAGATCCATTCCCAGTCCACTGCCTGTTCCTTTCCCCACCCTGTGGGTCTGCAAGCCCCTGCTGATTGCTCTATGACACTGTGACACGCAGGGTGGGTGCTGTCCCATTGCTGATAAGGTGTGTGCAGCCCTGCCCTTGGTGTCATTCTAGATGCTTCCTGGCTAAAGTGCTGTGAGCTTGCTGGACAGCTGTGCCTCTCCTGGAAACAGTGGGCACAGCATCTTCTGCAATGCCAGCATGCTGGCTAGCTCGGGGACACCCTCCCCCCCGCCCAGTGCCTGACTCCACAACTCCATGGGAAGCCCTCTTTCCTCCATCCCGGGATGATGCCTATCCAATGTCTATGGCCCCCTGAGGACGCCTGTTCCACCTGCCAGCCCCACCATTCCCAGTGAGGTGGTACTCACCTGTGTTGCCAGCAGGTGTGCCATGAAATGTCCCAGGGGAAGGCTCCTGTGCAGATGGGGTGGACTCCTCTCCAGACCCTGGAGCAGCTCCAAGGCTTGCCATGTTGGAGGCGGGGGTTCTGGCACGTACCCGCTGCTGCTCCTCCTCATGCCCAAGGACGACATCCTCCTCCACGGACTCCTCCTTTGTGGCATTGTTCTGAGAGGAAGAGTCCATTTTTTTAATTGGCCCTGCATTCAGCTCCCAGCCCAGGAAGCTGTGCAGCTCATCATAAAATGGGCAGGTGGCTGCAGCAGTGCCCTGGTGTTGTCTGGCCTCCCGCGCCTTGTAATAGGCCTGCCTGAGGTCTTTGACTTTTACATGTATCTGCTGCATGTCCCTGCTGTGGCCTTTCTTGGATAGACCATGTGCCATGGCTGCATAAATGTCTTTGTTTCTTTGGCTGCCCTGCAGCCTGGTGTGCACAGTCTCTTCCCCTCACAGTGTCAGGAGGTCCAAAATCTCCTGGGTTGACCAGGAAGGAGCACACCTGTGGGGCCTCTGAGCTCTGAGCTCTGCCATCCCTGCAGCACTCCAGAAGGTCAGCCTGGCTCTGGTTGGCAACCAGGAAGTTCTGGGCTTCTGCCTGCCCCAGCCCCAGGACTGGCCGGGGCAGGCACTTCCTTGTAGCCAGGCAGATTTCTTGCTGACTGGAGACCCATTAAGTTGACTTAAGGCAAGTCCCTATCTACACATTAAGTCAACTTAATAAAGTCGACTTAAGGGTAAAGTTGACTTTATAAGTGGAAGTTATAAAGTTGACTTTACCTGATGCTAAAGTCGACTTTATTGCCCTGCAACACAGACAGGGCTTTGTTTAAGTAAACTTAAGGACCCTTAAGTCAACTTAAACATGCAGTGTAGACATACCCATTTTCTCCCACGAAAGCACATGCAATAAATAAATTTGTTAGTCTTTAAGTGCCACAGAACTTCTTGTTTGCTTTACTGAGCTAGACTAACATGGCTGCCCCTTTGGGACTTGACTAGATGGTTGTTTCTTTGACCTTACACCAAAGTAAAGGAGAGGAGAAATTGTTCCAGTATCTATCATCCATTAAACTTGCATGACCCCACTGAAGTCAGAATGATATGTGGCTTGAAAGGTAGATATACAGACTGTGGGCTTTTCAGGAATACACCATCATAATAATTGTAAAAATACTTCCTTTCATTTCATCCCTACAGGAGAAGTTGGGGAAGTGCTTCATGGCACCTGTGGAACAGTTTCACAGGTACTCTGAAGCTAGTAGGGCATAGTTTCTTAACCAGTGATATGTGTATCTCTGGAGGTACACCAGATACAGGCTGGGGGGTAGCGCGGCAGCTGCCTGCTTCCCCTTGTCCCAGTTCCCAGCTGGGAGGCAATTAAGTGTTGGGGTGCTTATTGCTACTTAAGAGGTTGAGAACCACTGATGTAGGGAAATGCTCATTTCTCGGACCTCTGTATAGCTATCCAGAGCTTGGCTCAGCTATTCTTTCTTGATGTAGGGACTTGATTCTTTGCATCTTTATGGAGCTGAGCAGAAAATGGACTACTGAAGCACTACAACGCTGAATTTGCAATACAAATGCAGACTTATAATATTATGTTGTGAGTCTCCTCTCGGTTGTGGATTTAAATTTCCTTTAGTTTTTCTGACTAATAGTGTGAGTGAATGATCAGGGTCAGATTAAGGGGACTGAGGGCCAAGGCCCCCAACCTTAGGCCTTACCATGGTGAAAAAAAACAAGGAGTCAAGTGGCACTTAAAGACTAACAGATTTATTTTTCGCATGAGCTTTCGTGGGAGAAAATTCCACTTCGTCAGATGCCTGGATTACGTTCTGTAAGTTCACCCATCTTTGAGGCATCTGACGATGTGGGATTTTATCCCAGGAAAGCTCATGCAAAAAATAAATCTGTTAGTCTTTAAGGGTGTGTTCACACAGCCTCCTTATTCCGAAACAATGGAGGTTGTTTCAAAATCAGGTTTCGGCTGTTCACACGACACACGGTTGTTTCGAAACAAGTTAGACCTAGTCTATGGGCGAAACAACGTTTTTCTGCATCGGTTGTTTCGAAACAATGCTGTGCAAACGTGTTGTTTCGAAACAATGGTGGTTTCGAAATGACTTGTTTTGAAACAACCATCGTCTGAACATGTTGTTTCGAAACGACGGTGAGTCGTTTCAAAATAACTGTTGTCCGGAATTGCTATTTCAATTCCGGCTTTTCTCCTTATTTCGAAGTGACTTTTTTGCTAATTCGAAATAAGTCACTTCAAAATAAGGCGTTATTTCAATACAAGTTGTTTCGGAACAACCATATTGAACTAACCCCCTGTGTGAGAACACAGCCTAAGTGCCACACGACCCCTAGGTTTTTTTCCTGGACTAGACTAACACGGCTATCCCTTTGGAAACCCACCATGGTGACCTGCGGGTGAGCTAGCACTTGGATGGGGGGGCAGGTGGGCAGAGGCTGCTCTCTGCAGCACACCTGCCCTGGCCCCGATGTGTCTGGTCTGCACCCAGGGACAGTTCTGATTGGTGCATAGTGCAGCCTCAGGTGAGGCCATCCCGGGCCACAGGCCTTGGAAACCTACGTCGGAAGCTGCACCACATGCTAGCCAGCCCTGCCCCTGAAGCAGAGTGAATGCTCACCAGCCTGGCTCACTCCTGGGGATGGACCAGCCAGCCTGGGGGCAAGGTGGGTCAGAAGTGCTCCAGGGCCTAGCCTCTGGCCCCAGGGCCTTCGCACCTCAGAACCAGCAGGGGTCATCCCAACACCCCTTTGGCTTCTGCCCAGCTTCAGCCCCTATAGCCCCTGCATTGATTCTGCCCTGTGAATGATAAATGTATAACCAGAAAAAAAAACGAGTTTTGTGAGCAAAACTGGCTGAGAGGTTAAAAAAGAATGGAAGTCATTTTTTTAAAAAGTTCTGAGCAGAAAAAGCTTCCTTTCTGCACTGAGGATGTGTTGACTGATTAGTGATAGATATAGGCTAAGAAAGGTCCAGCTGTATAACTGCATGGAAGCAGAGTATAAAATGATCCTGGCATCACAACATTGTATTTAGCAATCTATCATCTGTAGCCTATAGTTAGGATAGCAAGAAGGGCCAGCTGAAAAATGAACACCTTACGTTACAGGGATTCCTGTAGCCTTGTGCTTGTACACATTTTTAGTGTCTATAATTGTGACAGTTCAAATGATAATTTTATGGCCTGAAATATTTTTTGTTTATACTGTCCCTGAATTCTCTTTCTAACAACAAAAATAATAAATAGTAATAATAATTAATTAAAACTTTTACTTAATGGGAAAAATTCTTCTGCCTTCATTCTGATCCATGAAAACCCACAGAATATTGGTGGAAGTGAATGAAGACAGAGCATTATCCACTATCTCTGGGGGAGATTTTCCATCACTAGAGGTGGAAGAAATTGTGTTCTGTGCCTTGAAAATATAATGTATTATGTTAAGGAGAAACTTGTTAACTTTTATTTAAAGTTATTAAGGGTTCAGATTCAATGTGTCCTATTTCTGACTATTTCAGTGAAGCAGATCACACTTAGCTGACAACAGAAGCTAGCCATTTATATGAGTTTCAGCAAAAGATGTTGATTGAAATAGTATTTTTAAAGAGTATGCTCTTCACAAAATAAAGTTTATCTGTAAGTCTCAAAAGTTTTCTAAATCAAAACTGATCTTTTTGCTTTGTTTTTACACTGAACATTGTAAGTGCACCCTAATTTACTTTAATAAACTGTTTACAAGTCTCAAGACTTTTGGGCAGAGGAGTAAATTATTTCTTCTGAAGCTCAACAACAAAAAGGGAAATGGACACTGCTGCTACTGAAATATTAGATACTCACTCAACATAACTTGTTTAAAAGCCAACCATAGGGATGTCATGTATACTTTATAAGTCATGGGTGAAGACAAAGGGAGTTTTGCCATTGGCATCAGTAGAATCAGGAGTTCACATTAAGTTTTGTATCCAATTCCTAATTTTCCTGTCATATTCTATATTGCTTTTAATGCTGTGCATTTTTCCAAACAGTTTGGGTTTTTTTCAGAATTTTTCACAGGTTTTTCTTTATTGATCTTTCCTTCTTTCTTTGTCATTCACAGTATGATTGTACTGTACCGACTGATCTTTACTGCAATTAAAAGATTTTCTTTAGGAACCAAATTATGGCATATAGCCTCTGGCTGAATCAGTCAGAGGAACAGAGCTGCATTGTCCAATAATCTGATCCCCCCTTTTTAATAATCTGGTCTAAAGTAGATGGAAGTTGGTGTAAATACCATGTCTGACTTATACTTCTACTTATTTCCTATGGATGTGTCCACACGTTGCTTTTAAATTGAAACGACCATTGTTTTGATTTTAAAAAAGTCACATCCAGACGATGTCTCCTTATTTCAAAATAAGGAGCTCCCTTATTTCAAAATAAGGAAAATAATTTTGATCTAATAAAACCTCGTTATATATAGAAATGAGGGTTATTTTGAAACTGTGGTTTTGAAATAACCCCCTCTGGCTCCGTTATAAAGATACGTCCCAAATATCAATATAACAATTGACCTTCTTCCCAGGGTGCCATGCAGTCTGGAAGGAAGTCCCACCCCAACTCAGCGCCCTGGCCAGGGTGCTGAGGAGAGGTGCAGGAGGGAGGGTCTGGGAGCCGCCTTGCCCGCAAGCCGGGCTTGGAGCTGCCTCACCCTGCTGCTCACTCAGGGGGGCTGCAGTCCCAGCTGGGCTACGGGAGCCTGACCCACTCACCCCACTGCCAGCTCTGGGGGGCTGCAGAGCTGCTGGGCCACAGGAGCCTGACCCACTCAGCCCGCTGCTAGATGCTAGCAGCAACCAGAGCTGGCAGTGGGGCCAGTGGGTTGGGCACCCACGGCTTCACTGGGGCTGCATACCAGCAGCCAGTCCTGCACTACCTGGCAGAGCTAGTGGGGCACCCTGCACCCCTGCTGCTGGGGGGGGCAACAGGGGCTGAGCTGTCGGGACACCCCGGACCCCGGCTTGCAAGAGGCCAGGGGCGATGTTGGGCAGCGCGTCCCTGGATGCTTGCAAGTGGCCAGGGGGTTGTGGGCTCCCCCAGCCCAAGACAGGTTCCCCAAGCTGGTCTGTTTCACAGAGGTGAAATTGACCAGCTTGCGGAGCCTGTCAGGGGCTGGGGGAGCCCATACCCCTCCCTAGCCAGTTGAAAGTGGCCAAGGGCTGGGGGACGGGGTGCCCAGCTAGCTCTGCCCCCGCTGCTGGCTCGCCCCTCAGCCTGGGGTCTGGTGGCAGCTGGAGGGGCGTTTGGTGAGGGCGCTGGCTCTGCCCACTGCCCAAACTTGGTGGCTGCCACCCAGGCAGGAGGCGTGGGTGCCAGTTCTGCCCATTGCCTGAGCTTGGCGGCAGCTGCAAAGCTCGGGCGGCTGACAGAGCCAGTACCCATGGTGCCTGCCCAGGCGGCAGCTGCCGTCCTAGGGCTGCTGGGGTGAGCAGGCTCTCCACTGGCAGGCCCCCAGCAGCGAGCACCCTGGGGATCCAGCTCTGGGGCCCACCCCTGGGGCCGGCAGCGGGCAAGCCCCGAAAGCCAGCTCCGGGATTCCCAGGGGGCTGTTTTCCCCTGCCTGGCTCTCCAGATGAGAGCCAGGTAGGGAATTGTTGGCAACATGGCACTGCCAGGAGGCCATGCTGCCACACCTCCCATGCTGCCCCTCTCCTGAAGTGAAATAGCATATCCACACACAGGGCATGCTATTTTGCTTTGAGGGTTTCCCTTAATTCGATTTAATAGTTTCTTATTTTGATTTAAATTAGTTGAAAATAAGGATTTTATTTTGAAATAACTCATTTCAAAATAACTTTATTTTGAAATAACTGTTTACATGTGAACACAGCCTACGTGGCAACTGGGTGATGACAAGGATATAAGCTTATATTTGCTTCTCAAGAGGAATCTAGTTTTTATAATGAAGAATAAAAATAGTTTTGATCTCATTCAATAGTGAGTGTCTATGTTAAAACTCACTGACAAGTAGAGTAAATTTTATGGCCTATATTATGTCCTTAAGGTAGGTGGCCTTCTGCACAGATCTCATCCTACCTCACCAGAACAAAGGTGATGACCAGCCACCTCCTTTCCTTGTCCGCAAAGAGAAATTTCTTTTAGGTTCTGTATCTGTACAAGGGCGGTTAGGCATTAGGTACGAAGGAGAAAGGACAACAAGGATGTACATCAATGCTGGCCAGCCTATTAGTGATTACTAGAGCTTGTCAGAAAATGGCAGGGGAAAGGAGATGTCCAGAGGAAATTTAACTTTTTGTCAGAGGGGGGCAAAATAAACAAAAACCTACCTGGATTTTTCTGGTGCTACTCTGAAAGTTTCTGACAAAAACTCAAAATTTTCCCTGGAAAGCATACACTTTTCATGAACAATTTCATTTAATTGAAAACCTGATTTTTCTATCAAATATGTTTCCATAAAAACTTTTCAACCAATCCTAGAGATGAATCAAAACTAGTAATTTAGTATGAACCTAAATATAAAATTCTGTAAAGGCTAGTTATGTTGTGGGACTTCTGATGATGTAATAGTTGGGAAGCTCAAATGGAGCTAGTAGGTGGTATAGGGCACCTCAGGACAGGTGTGGCAACACTAGGTCTCCTGTTCCAGAAGTAGATCCCCCCCAAATTGTGCTGTGGAACCCCTTGTTTAATCTCAGAGAAGAAAGGGTGCCTGACCCATTGTAGAAAGCTATAAGCACTGTGTAGATTCAGATCCACAGTTAAAATTTACACATTACCATGAATTTGTTTATCGTGTGAACTGAAGAAGTTGCTTTTAATTTTGTGTTGGTTATTTAAATCTTTTCCAAGATAACTATTAAACTCTATGACTGGTCTATTTATTTTCTACCATGGCCATTTGTACACAAAATGTGAGATACGTTGCATCTGATAGATCACATTTATTAAAGATGATGAAAAAACTATAACATGGGTGTATTTGAAGTATTAAGAAGCTTGAAGGAGCACAAACAAACGAAGGAAGCATTAATAGTAATGCACATCATGAGGCCCATTTTCTCTGATCTAAATAAGACTTTATTTTTCTAGTGAGAACATCTGGCTTCTTTGAAGTCAGCACACAAACAGTGGTGAAGACAGAATGAGCAGGTATCCATATCACTTAGCCATTTAGGGCAGAAGGCAAGGCACTGTCATATTATCCTAGCTTTTACTTCATTTCTCACAATTTAGCAGTTTTATATTATTTCTTTAGAGTGTATTCCATAGCTGTCCATCCCCCCTCTGCAATCGCTCATAGTTCAAAGTGTGTTCTGGATAAAAATACCTTGTACCATAAAAATCAAGTCCTGATAGATTTGACATCCTGTCAAGAAGTCAATGATTCTTTCTGACACCAGCCTAAGAAGGTCAAAAGTGCATACACAGTACAACAATTTGAATGGAACAAAGGGGGGGAAAACCCAGGCTTTTGTGACAGCTGTAAAACATATTGAAGAGTGGGAGAAGAAAAATCATTTGACTGATACAATAGAATGACCAACTTTTAAGTTAGCCATATCTTTGTTTTCTAATTTTTATATAGCAGATAATTTCCACAGGGCAGAGGTGGAAAGTAGGTTTTGATGGTGAGAAGAAAAGACAAGCAGATTCCTCATCACTGCTAAGAAGCTCAAAGAACACTGACAATCATTTGTCAGTGACAGAAGAAGAAGAAATAGCACTGGAAGAGAAAAAAAAAATAATTGCAACTGACCAGCCTTATCTATATAGATACGCTAACTGTGTCATGATGGCGAGTACTTCTGGTAACAGATGTAGGAAATATTATGGGAATGAATCAATATCTATGGTAGGACAAGTTTCAGTTTGTGAGAGGAAATGAGTTTGTAATTGCTGGGAAAATGACTAAACTTTGTTTAAAAATTTAAATCAAAAGAAAAAATGGAGGACTATGTTGGGGGGGGGGGGGTAAAAACAGCCACAAGGGCAATTAGATGAAGGGAACTGATTTTTCAAAAGTATTCAGAACTCAATAACACCCACTAAAACACTGGACATTGGGCAGTTTTGAAAATCTGATCTAATCAGTTGGTCCTAGCCTCCTCCCACCAAACAAATGGAGAAGAAAACAAACTTTATGGCTATGTCTTCACTAGGAAAAGTTAGTTTGAATTTGTTCATTTGAACGAATGAGTTCATTTAGTTCAAACTAAACTCAAACTTATTAGTTTGAATGAAAAAAGTGGACTAATTTGACTTAACATTAAATTGAATTAGACCACTTTATTAAATCAAACTAATTGCCCTTAATTCGAAAGTATTGAGTTCAAACTGAAGATTAATCCTTGTCTATCTTGTCCTAGTTTGAACTGACGATCAAACTAAGGCCTTAGTTTGAACTAACTAGCAGATCTTCCTAATTCAAACTATGTTTCATTAGTTCAAATTAAGGAATTCCTTAATTCAAACTAATGAAATACTAGCGTAGTGAGGGACTAAGTTAGTTGGAATTAAGCCTCCTTAATTCAAACTAACTTGCAAGGGCAGACATACTCTATAAGACCAGTTATTGAATTTTGAAACCAACTAGCTAATAGAAAATTTGGATTAAACTCTATCCCTTAAAACTATTTAAGTGTCGATAAAAATATGATTGGCTATGTCTACACTTAGAATGTTAGTTCAAATTAACTTACTTTCAACTAATTGATTCGAACTAATAAAGGTTAATTTGAACTAAGTTAATTCAAACTAACATAGCCCCACTAGAAACCCAAATCGAGCTAGCATGTTCATGGACAGGACTTGCTAGTTTGATTTAGGAGTGGGGCATCAGGGGAAGCATGGCAACATGGCACCCAAGAAGGGCCGTGCCCCCTCCTAATACATAGAAAGAGGAAGGCACCCTGGGAAGAGGAAGGGCAAACCACGTTAATTCGAACTAATGGTTAGTTCAAATTGAAGCAGCTCCATCAGGTTAATTTGAACCAATAAGTTCAAGTTAACTGTTACTTTGAAGTTAAGGGAGGTTTTATAACTTCAAAGTAAGGGTTCATTACTTCAAACTAAGGAACTTCTTAGTTCAACATAATGAAAGCCAGCGTAGCCATGCATTAATTTAGTTTGAATTAATTCTCATTAATTTGAACTAAATTGTAAGTGTAGACACTGCCATTGTGATTTCCTTTGACTGGCTTGAAAAATCCCAGCTTCTTGTTTTTGTGGTTCAACAATATAAAATCTGTCTGCACTTTTAGTAATAAACAGAATAAGTATTTTGAATACATGTTGAGCATGATAAAACAATTATCATTTTCTAATATCAGATTATGGGAGTCTTACAATGAGTATATCAGATTCACTGGAATGCTCCTCTGCTTTGAACTGCTCTGGCAAAGCAGACCATCGATTATCTCATCTTTATTGTACACTTAAGCATTGTTTATAGTTGCTTTGTGTCACCAGAGCAGTGTAAAGCTGACAGAGGGTGAATCTTGAATCCTTGAAGCACATAATACATTTTCTCCTGCAGCTGCCTATTACTCACAGCTTTATTTATGTTCCCTATGTATGTTAATCAGAGTACTGTTTAAATAAATGTATGCTTTATGCAGAAGACAAAGGCAAAATATCTTTTTCAGTGGACTCCATTACTGCCCTCCCACACACCACGGATCTTTTGGATGCACATACCACTTGGCATTACGGACAAAACATTCTTTGAAAGGCCCTTGAAACATGATTGTGCGTAGCTCCCTCATTCTAATGAAAATGTAAAGAAACACACACACTAAAAAACACAGGTACTTTAACATAAATTTGCCATGTGCTATCATAGATTTTAATCACAATTTTTAATAATAGTAATCATATTTGATGAAGCTGAGTGATATTTTTATGTCCAAGCCGTACAGAAGCACAAAAGGTTTCTTGTTCTTTTTTAACTGCCATTTTATGAAAATTCAGAAACCTTCACCTTGCCTTTCTAAAAGATGGCCTGTCAGGTCATTTTCTTGATAACATGGTATTTTTCAGTACAATTTATACAAGTGCTAGCCTGAGAGAGTAAAGTAGTTTCAAAGAAGTCTATATATAAAAGATTATGTATAAAAGCTGTGTAAGTTAAGCTTTTTTTTTTTTTTTCCTAAATCAGCAATTCTATTCTTTGCCTGTTTTTAAAGATAATGCTTCCTTCTTGTTCCGTAACAGATTAAAAGTGCTAACTAACACATGCCTACACTGTCGTTCTACAATGCTGGACAATTTAACAGAAGTTGTGATAGGACAACGTTTTTCATAGCATAATATGACAGCTATTTTTGGGCATTTTATCACCACTAATAGAAACTATGGTGAACATCAGTTTAATTATTGAACTCTGCACTGTGTAAGAATAACATTCATTTTAACTTTTTGTCATACAAAATGTTGAACATGGATTGAAGTGATTGACATTTTATTAATTGTGGAAGAAACATTAATTTCTTATCAAGTTTGGGTGAAAGACATCACTGTGTAGAAAATCCCTTTGAGGCCTTAAGTCCTATTTAAGATCTGGTGAGGGAAGAAACAAAGTTGTTTTGAACCAATAATTTATTGTGATGTGAACCCCAGGCTGTGAACTCACTATCTAATCATATGTAGATTCTGTGTGTTAAAGGACACTTTAACTCAAGACCCTTAAGTTATTTCATTATTTATTCTACAGGGATACTAACTGCTAGGAAGCAATGAAACATGATTGGTAAATTCAGTTCACTTATCTTTGCATCTCTCAGAGGCTAACAAAATGTATAACAGTGGGATTCACTTTTCATAAGTGAGTGGCACCCATTTCTGGCTAGCTGAAGAAGGATGTGTTTTTGGCTGTCTCTTAGGAATAATCAGGATATTTCCAGATGACCAAAAGAAATTTTGCTCCCAAAGTAACTGACTTTAGCAGAGTCCTCTGCTTGTATCAGCCTTTTCTAAAAGCATTATCAAATTGGTATCTTTTGCAGATTGCCTGCAAGATCATAAAATCCAGTGTCTTTTGGATCAGCAACTCTATTAATTATAATTATGCAGCTTTCTGCAGTGGTTTCTTTTTTACAATCTCTAAACAAAATTAAAAACAAAGCTAGCAAAGCTAAAAGATTCCAAAACAGTTAGGAAATGCAGAATTAGGAATGCCTATTTCATAATGACTTAGCCCTGTTGAAAGTATGAATTAGGATAGAGCCTTGTATAGGCGTCAAAGGCAGACTTGGATGTCAAAGGCAACTTTCCTGGGTTCCTGTTTAATGACGTAACCACAAAAGAATATCCTTTCTTTCCTTACAACCTTCTGTTCTGGTTACTGCTCATCTTGTGCATTGAATGAGGGAAAGGTTCTGTACAAAAAAGAGTATGTGATCAAGTAGTTAAAGACTCAAGTGAAATTTCTCAGCACAGTTGTGAATTTGGTGCCTAACTGACTTTCATACCTTTGACAATCATCCCTGTATCAGAGTGCATGGGTACTTGGGACTGGGGGTGGGAGGAAGGAATTAAACTTGCATGTCCACTGTCCTAACTTTGTAGTGCCTGATTTTATAACCTTAATGCACTTCTAACACAAGTTTTGATATGTAATTTCTTAGCTTCTTTTAGAAAAAGAGAACTGTAAAAGCAGAAATTCCATCTTAGGAGGAGCAGTGGGTCACCCTTAATGATTGTACTAGAAAAGTACATCCTTGTGATTGTAGTAGAAAACTTTTTCAGAAGTCACTAGCAAGAAGTAAGGATGAGTGTGTCAGAAAAATTCCATTAATTTTGGCAGAAATTTGTTAGCTCCTGAACAGTCTTGAAAATATTCTAATCGTACACTTTTACATGGCATCCTGTGATTTTTACAAGAGCTTCACCAATTTATAATTCAGAGAAAAAAAAGATGACTTTACTTAAGGGCCCATAGCCTTACAGTTATACAGCTTGTTCTGAAATAGAAATGAAAGATTTAAAGATGGGAACACTGTGTTCAGTTAATTATTGATCAAGTGATTGTTTTTCTTCTCATGGTTTTTGTTTAATTTAATTTATTGTTTCATAAAAAGTGAACTAGTACAAATGGATTAAGTATGATATTTGTATTTTACATGAATCTAGGGACGTTGTTAATTAATGGTGGTTGAGATGTGTTGATAATTAAAGCAGTTTGGGATAAATCTAAATGTAATGTTATCTGTTAATACTTGTTCAGTTTATTCTTTTAAGAAGTGAGGGAATGAAGAGTGAATGCTGAAAACCTGTTTGACCTGACTGGTATTGAAGGATCAAGGGCTAAATCTTTAGTCTCTGAAAATCAGTGAGACTCTTTTTTTCACTGAATCCCCCTATGATTAAAATTTGGTCTCAAGTGACATGATTGGATGACCAGAGGCAAATAACTGATTTTGGTGGGAGCTTAAAAAAAAAAAAAAAAAAAGTCAAAATATGTCAAGTTTTGTTCCCAGTTGTAGGAAAGAAAATAAACAGTTCCTGAATTAGAACTTGAATGAAACAGATTAGACATAGCAAACTAATCTTTAGAGGTTACCCAACCCTAGTCTATGCTCATGACAAATCAAAATGATCAGAAATGGGTATTTTCTTTTTTAATATTTTGTGGCCCTCCTGTGGTGCTCACCATGTGCTAACTTTTAGAAACCAGACAACACAGTATAGTGTATATGGAACTAGGCCTTCCATGTTTGGCATATTTAGTAAATATGGTTATTTAGATTCCATTGGACAGGCCTGTAGGATTTCCCCGTATTAGGTTTTTATTTTATTTTTTTTGTTATAATATCAAGGACAAACAATTAAAAAAACATGTTCTGTGTCCTAAGCCAAGGTCCATTACTTCACCAATGAGATATCAGGGGTAGGTGGTATTTCCATTTTACAACCTAGCCTATATATTTCCACTGAGTAACCATATTCTGGTCATTACTTATGTTTCACCACTCGTTGTTAAGCACCTCCTTATTGGTTAAAAAGCACTTTTCTGAAACTGAGAAACATGACACTCCAACTCTGAATATATCCCTTGATTTGCTTAGAAACTTGGTTTGCTTGAAACTAGTGCATTGAGATGAAAATTCAGTCCACAGATTGGCTTGATGCCAATGAATAGACTTTCTGGCTCTCAAAATAAAAGATGGTTGAAGGTTTGTGTGGAAAATTATATATATACCCTAATTCCTTACTGGTTAAGAGGTAAGGAGGTTGGAATGAGGTTTATGCAGAACTTTCATTCTAGTAGGAATAAGATTCAGATCAGAACATGAAATATGACAGCCTAATAAAGATAAGCAAAGAATTCACAATGAATATTTAATTCAATTAATGTAGATTCTGTTTCTACTATTAGAATATTCATGCATAGATTAGGATTTTCTTTGTATTTATTTATTTTTTGAATTTACTTATGTATGTTTGAGGTATTTTCCTCTATAGATTGACTACCAACATGTAGCAACAAGGGTCCAATACTTAATGTTTGGAATTTGAAATGTATTCATAGCTTTGAATGAATGATAGTATCTAACGGGGATAGTTAAGAAGATGTCATAAAGGTAAAAGGGTTATTAAACAATATGCATCTTTGTGAAAAACGGAGGTTGCTTCTAAAGATGGAATTCTGCTCACCTGAACTCTCTAGAAGGGAGTCAGGCAGCTGACAGTGAAACTAAAGAATAATAAAGATAAAGAATAAAGAACTGGGAAAGGGAAAATTCAACGAATATGGACAAAACATTCAGTAAAACAAGGATATATCCTAGGAATAGCAATACTGTAAGAAGCAGAGTACTGATCTTTGTGGACTATTTATCTGTCCCTCTACATTTTGCACAGGCTAACAAAATTCAATGGCAACACCCAAACCTCCTACTTTCATTTATGCAGAACACTTTAGTCATGACATGAACAAGTGAAAATGGTTGAGTTCAATATAACATAAACCAGGTGGCAGTGAAGAGGATCAAGCGTATTTTCCTGTTCCTGGAAAGCCCCAGGCAAAAATTAGTGCCTGTTACAACCATGACATGGGCAGTCTGACTTTATGGTTGGAGCAGGAGTTAGGCCAGGTTCTATATCAGAGTGGAAACCAAAAATCAGGTGTCAGGAAGCAAACAGGGTCAGTTACAAGAGCGTTGATAGAAGCATATATTGCAGGGGAAGTCATCCAAAGCTGGGAGAACCCAGTTACATTGTCAACTTCCTATTCCTGAGCTTGGGTTAAATAGAGCCTGGATCCAATCAGGACACCCGAGTTCCTACCAATAAGATCTCAAGACTTGAGTTTTCTGCTAGGGTTCATCTGGTATTCTAACAAATGTTAGCAGGTCTCTAGATATTAGGTTGGATTGGCCTAGTTCTTAAAAGCCCTCTGGGACCAATGTTCAGGGACCCATGGTCTCTTTCACAAGTATAAAAATTCTACTGTGTTCACAACATTCTTCTTATTGAAGGGAATGACAAAATTCCTACTTCGTTCAGTGAGAAAAGAAGTAGACCCATTCATAGTCTTTACTATTCATTATTTTAAAAATCGAAGATATAATCTGTCAGTACTTACTTTTATACCAACGTATTACTGTGTACATCATCTAGCTTCACTTTTGCCTTCTGTAGTGGAAAGGCTCTATCCAGTCTCAAAATTTATGATTATGTTTAGCGCCTTATTATATCTGTAATATCCAAATTTTAAAAGTTGTGTGCTGAAAAGTAACTGGTATCACTCTCTTGTTTGAAACACAGATGATTTACTCTTAAACAAGTTTTGATCTTGCTTTTGATAACATGCCTCTGTGTCTAGTTAATATCTCTTAATTCTCTCATATTATTATATAATTTATGCTATACAAGGCACATTGTCATATCATTTTTTCTTCACTTGTTCAATTTCTCCCTCTTCATTTTTCTTAATTACTTTGTTTTACTGATTTTATTGGATTATTTCTTGGTCTCTATGTGTGAAAACATCAGTAAAATTACTGAGCACAAATCTAATCATGTCATCAAGCTGCTGGCAAACAGAAACATTTGGAGGCATGAGAAACAGAATTCCTCAAATGCCAAATCAGATACGGAACAACTGAGAAAACTGTGTCGTGATCTCTTCATTAATTTTCATGTGTGGGAGCAATGTAATTTTTTTTCCCTCATGTTGCCTGACTCATTGGGACTGTGACAGAGTGAGTGAAGAAAGAACAAATGAAAGAAGTGGGAGCGAGTACTGGCATCAAACAATACTTTCAAATTCAATCAGAATTCCCAGGCCTAAAGAAAATATAGACTGAGAAAAAGAGCTGGACAAAGACCCCAAACTGCACTTTTAAAATGATAAAGTAATTTGGATTGTGGAGCCCTATGTTAACCCCTTTGATTTCTTGGGAACATGACTTCTTTAGGGTTCTGCTGCTATATCCCACAGCTGTTCCTAGATCTATTTCCTGAAAGAGGTCCTATTTTGTAGGTTGGAGTGGTAGGACAGTTACTGTAGAATGATTCCAAATTAAATTTGCATGGATTTTTGCAGCAATTTGCTGTGGCAGAGAAAGGAGTTTGTATAGGAAACCTGTTCCTCTTCCTCCACCCTTGGCCTGCTCTTGCCCATTCTCATATCCATAACTCTAGACCCATGGAAGACCTGTTGTGAGTCTCTATAGAGAAGTGAAAATGATGCCGCAGTCATATTTCCCTTATCTCCCTGTTCCCAAACAGTGATGGAGAGGATCCTCTGTGAATAAAACAGTACATACATATTCACTTTCTATATTAGATATATTCACATTTTTGAGCTGTAGTGAATTAAAAAATAGATGCTTGTAATAGTATAATTTAAAAGACATATAAACACCATCAATAACACTTTATGTTCTGTTTTATTAAATTTAGACAAGCAAAGACTGAGTACAAGTGGATTTAATTAAAACAGAAGAAGCAAAAGAGAAATAAAATCAAACCCTCTGGTCCTGATCCAGGGAACATCACAATATAAAATAACCATCATTTCATTAAAAATTTGGGATAAAATAGGATTTCTGCTGTTAATATAGGTTAAATGGAGAGAGGCAAAAGAAGAAAGAATTGCAGTTTAATTAAATATATATTTGTTAAAGTGCTTCCTCAAAATGATTAACAGAAACTAATTCGATAATGTTGTTGAGATAACCAATGGTTAACAAATATTCGTGCTCTGAGCTCATTTTCAATTTTTATAATGCCTGGCAGGTTTGCTTTAATGTAATTCTATTGCTGAAGGGAAAGCTGTGAAGTCATAGCAACTTTAGACATTGAAGTTTTCAGAAATCTACAAAAGATGAATAGAGCACAAGTGAGCTCATGTTTTTGACTTCCACTATACACACCCAAAACAGTTCAGTCACCAAAAGAAAACCAATCTGCAGCCCATCAACTAGTTTGCAGTTCTATTTAGCAATATATGATGCAGACTCCATTTACTCTGATGGAATTATATCAAGGATAAAGCTGATTACATTCAACCAAAAATATTTCACTTACAGATATGTGTGAGCTCTTAATTAACAAAGCAATGAATGACAGTACATTAAATATCAGGTAAAGACTAAATATTGACACATGACAGTATTAAATATCCAAACATTAAATTTAACTTATTTAATGCACTATTAAATGTACAAATATTCAATATATGTGAATCCAATGATGTATTGTGGTTCTGAATGCATATGGTAACTAAGCTCTAGTCTATACTTGGGTCTTTTTTGGCAACAGCCGACTGCTGTTTACTCAAGGAACATAAAATTCCTTGCATAAATGGCAGTGACTTTCTAAGCCGCCATTACACATTAGGGGAAAGCTGATCACAAATCACTTGCAGTTGGCTTTCCCCTACTCCCCCTGACTCCCAAGACTTTCAGGGTCAGCTTCCAGGAGTGGTGCAACAAGTTCATACTTGCCACGATTCGCTGCCAAAAAGGGGAACTGACGGTGGCAAACTTGCCGCCATCAGCATAGACATACTGTATGGGTAAGGTTGCAAAAAGCCATTAGTGCTGGCTTGACTTTGGTTCCATTAAAGTGCTTTTGAAAATCTGACTTATACAATGCCTACCTAGGATCTCTAGGTTAGTACAGTAGATCTGTATAAGTGCAAATCCATTGACCAGCTTTCACTAGCTCACTAAAAAAATGGTCAGTGGGGAGAGTGTCCTGATCAGGCCAGCAGAAATGGACAACAGCACCCAGAAAGGTACTGGGTGGAGTGGAGAAGCAAGGATACAGCAGGCCACAGATAATGGAGCATACCTGATACAAGTAAAGCACGTGCCTGGGATGAGGTGGTTTCCCATCTTCCATTGGCTGAATGAGGGGAAACCAGTGATTCAAATGACTCTTGCATGTCTCTCTCTCAGGTTAAAACTATTTCCATGGCTTTCAGGGGCCATTTAGCTTCTCTTTATAGCTGTCCTATGCTTTTTCTTTGTAGTCAAAATCTAATGAACTGTTTCTAGGATACTGCAAGTGTCTGATTGCTTAATGAAATCAGAAAGAATTTTTTTTCTGACTATTGGGCATAAACAGTTAATCTAGGACATATTTGCAGCTTCCAAACAGGACTGTGGAAGCACAGTTAGGTTAAAAGGAACAGAAATGGGATATCTAACATGAGAAGAATACGGGAGTGTTTACTTCCTCACAACACACAGCCAACATCCAGTGTGAATAAAGGCTAAAGAGCTAGCTTCCACCCGAGAGATAACAAGAGTCCTGTGGCACCTGAAAGATTAACAAATTTATTTGGGCATAAGCTTTTATGGGCTGCAACCCACTTCATCAGATGGAGCATCAGATGAACTGGGTTGGAGCTCACAAAAGGTTATGCCCAAAGAAATCTGTTAATCTTTCAGGTGCCATAGGACCCGTTTTTGCTGTGCACAGACTAACAAGGCTATCCCTCTGGAACTCACCTCCAGAGATAGATGAGACTCAGGATTTTGCTACTGTACCTTTTGCCTGTACGGTGAAGGACAGACCTAAAAGGTTCAAAGACTGAGGTCTTCCCTTAGAACCCTCTACCCTACCCTCAGAAGTGGGGATAGCAAGACAATTCAGAAATGAGCTGAGTTCTCATGTGGGGCAGATAGAATAGTATTTACCTTGAATTACTGATTAGTTGGTGAGACCCTCTAACACCACAGTCCAAAAGCCTGGCATGTGATAGAAATTTTGTTGAATAGTACCCACCTCTTTGTTATATAAATAAAGATGTGTCCTGCCACTTAAATCTATCATTATATTTGACTTTTGTTTACCCATGTGTCCTTATAAATGGAAGGCCACCTTCTGCTCCTAAAAGTAAATTTAGAGTAACTTTTTGTTAGCAATCAGTGTCTGCTAGTTATCCCCCAGCTGAGAGAAGATCCACTGATGTTTCTCAGATTTTAGTTTGACTCTTCTAAGAAGTTAAACATTTTTGTTTTGTTTTGCTTTGAATAAAAATATGAGAAGAGGCTGTCATTCTGAAAAACATTAGATAGTTTATTTCTGTAGGAAAATGTTCCCTCAACAGCAGTGCCCTTGTGGTTACAACAAACACTTGCAGAACTTACATTTGTCATAATGTTTACTTGTAGTCTAGTGTAATACTGTGTTAAGGGGATAAATCCTGAGATACAATGAGCATTTGCTTACTATCTACCATGGTTACTGAAATCAGCAGAAGTTGACTGTGATTAACACCTCTTGGGTTTTGGTCAAACTTCCCTGAGGAGATCTTTATTCATAAGGTTTATTTTTCTACAGAGCAAATAGGTGATCTATTTTTATGTATTGTAAAACATCTACTACAACTCACCTGCCTCTCTTTCTTAAGAAGAAAAAAAAATAGTGATGTAAACCAGCTGCATGCACAAACCAAACAAAATGGATTGAGATTTCAGAACCAGCTATTTGAATTGAACACCCAGATCTCTGTGGTCTTTGAACAGTTTAACCATAATCTTTATTTTTTTTAAATCTCATCTTCTCTCTTTTTTCCATATTATAGTGTTAGCATTGGTTATTGTATGATGTCTAACAGAGATTGCAAGTTCACACAATAGCTTAATAGTTTTAACAGCTAAAAAATCCCATAGACACAAACATAAGGTTTTCATTGACTTTATTGGGAGCTGCATGTGAATATCTGGGGACTGAATTCAGTATTATAGAGGATGGACATCATAAAAACCCCTCAATATTTACTCCTACTTGCCACATATCAGTTTTGGAGAAATCAGTGTGTAGAGGAGCTGCACTTCAGATGTCCCGGTTTATCATTTGAAGGCAATTGTTTACTTTTTAATGTTCACCTGTGCACATATTGTATATAATAATTTAGGAATCATTTTAATCAGCAATGTTATACAGTTTTTCAAAGAAAGTGAAGAAAAGTATTATATCCAGTTGAAGTTTCAAGAAGAATTTAGGAAGGCCTACACTCAGAGGTCCTGAGTTTCTGAACATGTGCTCCTGCCTCCTTCTAAGTAGCCAGATACCTATCTTCTGCCTAAGCTGCAGAGTGATCCATGAATCAGGTAGGAGGGGCATTGAACTGCTTAAGTTGTATGTGGAACCCAGTCTGGTAGGTGTGCTTAGAGAGCATCTATGGAATCATGTCAAATTCAAAACATAGCTAGGGGAGAAAGTGCCAACCCAAAAACATTTGACCCTATAGTCAGAGCATTTACCTAGGATGTTGCACACACAGGTTTAATTCCCTCCTTTTCTGTCAGAAGGGGAAAAAAGATTTGAATAGCAATCACCCACCTTTCAGGAGAGTGTACTAAACACTGAGCTGTGTCTTAGGGCCACCAGGGGTGGGATTGTAATTCGATCTTAGTCTGTTGAATTACAGAAGGTGAAGGCCAGTGATCACACCAAATTGCTAGCTCAGGGTCTTGTGACCCCACTACTCACATTACCTCCTGAAATGAATAAGCACTGTGGGTAATACATGCAGAGGTGCAGGGGCTTGTGAGGAAACAGTCATCCTCTGCTCATTCCCCCACCACACTTCTCTACAGAAAAGAACAAGCAGGAAAAGCTTTTCTTGCTATTCCTATGCTGCAGCCAGAACAGACTAGGACAGTGCTTCATGCATAGAGAGGAATTAATTGAAATCTCCCTGGGACTGCAAGCAGGAGAGAAGCTATGTTGTCGTGATAAAGGGGACAGGAAAAACTGGTAGAACTACTCTCTGGCTACAGGGACCTAACTAAGAATTGTAGATTTCAACCGCATTGCTATGCCACTTGCAGGTGTGGCATTAGCAGATCAAATTACAGCTCCATATTTTTCAAATGAACTGCTCTAACAGTGGAGACCCTGGCTGCAGAAGGTCAAGGTGAGCAGCATTATATCAAATTTCACTGTCAGTGTAGACCAGGGCTCAGTCTTTTCTGTTGAAGTTCTTCTGTAAATTAAATTATTAAAGAGTGGTTGGAAAAGGGGGATTCCACTTGAGCCAGAACTAATTAAGTATATATCCACAGTGGAACACTCATTGAGCCAAAGAGAATGATTCTATAGTCCAGTGGTTTGGTCACCAGTTTGGGAGACAAGTGAGAGTTTGGGAGACAGCTACTCTTTCATTATTTATTCAGAGTTTAACAGCTTCAGCAGAAGAGACTGAGGAAACTGACCACCAGCACTGAACTTCTTCATGCCCCTCACCCTAAGTGACTACCCAAAGTGAAATTGGACTAGGACACAAAGATTCCATCACTACTTTTAGAAGAAATTAGATGCGATTTTTGACATCAGGTGGCCATGATTTTGTATCTCATCCAAAAGATAACAAATGAATATTAATCAATAACAATAATTAAAATGCTAAGAAGACTAAGCTGGTGATGGGACGGTGGGGAGGGAACAGGAATGATTGGCATTAAACTCATAACTACTGTCAGATTAATCATTGCATGTGCTGGGATGGCTCTGTCTCACTTCATTGTTCCAGCACCCAGGCTACTCATGAGACATCAATTCTGATGGAAGATAATAATATATAGTCATATCTCATGTTGCAGCTATTCCTCCAAAATATTTATAAATAATTAGCAAGTTGGATGCCCTTTAGAGCAAGCAAATAACTTTTTTTTTTAACACCTGTGGATTTAAGTGGAAACTGGACAGTTCCCATATGGAGCACTTTTATTAAAAGAAAACACTTTAAAATACTGAAAAATTATGCCATACTTTAGAGATTTTTTCCTCTTTGAAAATCAGAAGACCTCGTACTGAGGTTTTAATGGATATATATAGAGAGGATCTCATGAACAAATGCTTTAGCTTTGGGGTCTTTGGTCCAAAGAGGCCAAAATGTTGAACCTACAAGGCTGTAAACATGGTCAGATTAATGTTGTTAGATCTGTCTGTGTACCTTGTAAACTCTAATGCTCCTGCCATTTAATTCATTTGTATAGGAGACAGTCAATTTTATGTTTATAGCTGAGTAACTTTTATTGCATTGCAAACTATATACTTTGTTGGTCCCTAATGTGTTGTAGGCATAGGTCTGTGTAAAAGTTCCAAATAGTTTTTACTCTTTTTTTTAATTTAGTTGTGAATTTTACAGATTTATATGGACCTAAACTTTTTGCCTGACTAGTTCTGCTCTTGTTTTGTAACACTGAGAACTAAATACAGTGAAGTATTATGTTACATATGAATAAAATGGGTGTGCACGTGCACCCATATTCATGCATATACCCATATATACATAAAACAAACTAAATAAATGAAAATAATAATTTACACAGTAAGTATAAGGTTAAGGTTGGATTTGGTCCGTTAACATCTATGAATCTGACCACTGAGCTGTGAATTAGGACCTTACATGCTAGTGAGCAAATACATCACTCCATTTAATTTCCTACTGAAAGAAGAACAAATGTATTAATAAAACCCTGTATAAAAATGCCAGAGACTTGTACTCTCTAAAGTAGACTAGGAAAACTGCAAGTCTTCACAACACTATTTTTTATTGATTTGAATAATAGTCTTAGTTGTTATAAATATTAACCCTTTTAGTTCTTTACTTTCACTGTATATGATTCATGTAGGCTATGTCAACACTTAGAATGTTAGATCAAATTCACTTAAATCAAACTAATAATGATTAGTTTGAATTCAGTTAATTTGATCTAGCTTGGCCCCACTAGGAAAACCAGTTCGAACTAGCATGTCCATGGACAGGACTTGCCAGTTTGAATTAGAGGAGGGGCACCATGGGAGGTGTGGCAGCATGGTACCCAAGAAGAGCCATGCCCCATCCAATCTTCCACCCTTTTCTAGCCTACTGAGCCAGCAGGGGGAAAAGCATCCCAGGCTGGTCTATAGCCTGCTGAGCCCTCTGGGGAATGCTTTTCTCCAAGCATGGCTCAGGGAGGCCAGTGCAGCCCCACACCCAGCTTCAGCCCTGAGCCTGGCTTGAGCCCCATTGGCTGGGTTGAGGGGGAGGGACACCTCCGCCTGACTCCCTGCTCGCTTGCTGAGTGTGGGGAACACAGCCCCACATCTGGCTTGAGCCCCACTGCCGGGGTGGGTGAGTGGGCGGGTCCCACACAAAAGGCTCCCTGGCAAGTGTGGTTCAAGATCAGCCCAGGGATCCTTCCCTGCACCCAGTCAGCATTCCATGAGCTGGGCATGAGGATCCCTTCCCCCCACCCAGATGGCTCTACAGAGCTCAGCTGGGGGGGTCAGAGCCCCCCAGCCAGGGGACTTGGGTCCCATTGGCCCCGTGCCAGATCGGGTGGGAGGGCACCTTTGGGACTGCTTGCTGCAGGTGCTGGAGGGCCAGTGCTTCCCTCCAGGGTGCCATGCACCCTGGGAGGAATTTCAAACCTCATTAATTTGAATTAACAATTAATTCAAATTATTGTGGCTACATTGGTTTGTTTCAAACTAATGAGTTGAAAGTAACTTTTAGTTCGAACTTATGTTACTGTATATACTCATGTATAAGCCAATCCATGCATAAGCCAACTCCCCAATTCTGAGCCCAAAAAAGAGGCAGAAAATGAGTGACCCATGTGTAAGCCAAGGTCCCCTTTTGCCCTCACGCGCCAGAGCTGTGTGGGGAGCTGGCACCATTGTCAGAGAGCTCTTCCTGAGCCTGCTGGCCCGGTTCAAGATGCAGCCCTGGCTAGCCAGGGGCTGCCACAGTTCTTAGTCCATGGGGGCAAAGAGGACTGCTCAGAGCCAGGACCCTATGGGCTGCCTTCAGGTCAAAAACATCTGCCGTGCTGCAGGGCCACTGACCCCTCTGCTCCTTGTTGGACTCACTCCAGGTTTACTCCCACTGCTAGGCTCACGCAGTGCTGTCCTGTGCCCATAGCTGGGCTGAGTGCTAGCTGTGGCTCCTGCCTCCCACCCCATGTTATGATCTCTGGCTGGGCAGATATGGGAAGGGTTGACAGTGGTGAGTGGTAATGGAGTAGTGGTGCAGGGTGAGACCTAGAGAGCAAGACACTGAGCCTCTCCCTTGTTTCCCATCCCAAATGCTGGCATTGTCTGTGGGCCTGCTGTGTGTGCCAGCAAGTCACTTCCCCATGCTGCTTGGAAGGTCCTGGCACTCGGGTACGGCACTGGAGGTAGCAGCAGGGGAGCGTATGAGCCCCAAGACTGAGGGAAGGTAATTAGTGGCTTGTGAGGCCAGTCTGTCCCAGGGTACTGGCATGGTTTGCTGAAGGGCCCTGGGTACATTGGGCTGAGCAGTTGAGATTTGGCTGTCATTGTGGCAGCTCCATGAAAATATCTGCTCAGCAAGACCCCTAATCCCTCACCCCATCCAGTGCAGCTGACTTCCCCCAGAGTTCCCAACACTGTCTCCAATCCCCAAACCCCTGCCACTGCCACTTTTCCCCTGCTCCCCGCTGTGACACCCATTGCCCGCACTGCCTAGTTGCCGCTTCTCCCCTGTTCCCCGCACCGCTGTGCTGCTGCTTTTCCCCTCTTCCCTTCTGTGCCACCTGTTCCCCCACACCACCGAGCTGCTGCTTTTCCCGTGTTCCCCGCACCACTGAGCTGCCGCTTTTCCCCTGTTCCCTGTGCTGCCAAGCTGCTGCTTTTTCCTTCTTCCCCAGCAACTGCCAGTTTTCCCCTGTTCCCCGCACTGCCGAGCTGCCGTTTTTCCATGAATCCCCACACCCCTGCCAGTCAGCCCTTTCCCCGACACCCCCAACCCCTGCCACCCATTTTTCTGGCCTCCCAGAAACCCCTCCTAGCCCCCAGGCTGACCCCATCCGCAGACCCCTTACCTGGCTGTTCCAGGCACCAGGGTCCCCTCTGAACTCTAACCCCAGCCCAGGCCAACTGCCCAAGATGGCTGCACCAACTGTACTGGGTCTCCACCCTGGAACCTGCCCAGTGAAACTCATGGGCTGAGGCTGTCAAATTTACTGACACGTTTATAAGCCGAGTGCATGTTTTGAAGGCAACTTTCAGGCACAAAAATCTCAGTTTATACACAACTGTATATGGTATGTTTTATAAGTTCAAACTAAGCTTTCCTTAGTGTGCTTCAGACAAACAAGAAACGCTTTCCTGACTCCAGTGATGATCTTACAAACTAAGGACCTAATACTAAAAATCCATAGTCATACGAGCAGTTCCAAGTATTTAATTCATTTAGGTTTTCTTGTATTCCTTTTAATGTGTAGATCGCTGTTCCATAGTTCTCACTGCAGTATAGTCATGAATAAAACAACTCTTGGCTCCAGAATAAAAGCAACTGGATTGCTGTTCTGATTAAGGATTACTCACATTAGTAAAGGATTGGACACACAAAGGACAATGAACGCTCAATGAATGTAGAATGGAATAGGAAAAAGGCAAATGCAGATGAGATGAGAGTTTGGGATTAGAGGAAAGAACAGGATATAATCAAAACAAGGATCCAGCCTCTTTATGTTCACAACAAGGGAAAGCATTAGTAGCAATTTTTTTTTTCCATGAAATGACTTTACTGAGGATCCAAAAGGCATCTGCTGGTGAGTTAGACTTAATAGTTTCTAGTGCAATTGCATCTAGTGATAGACACAGAACTGTCATACCCTGTTTGATCACCACATGTTTTCTAGACATGAACATACGTTAAATCATAAAGAGCAATATTAGCAGTGAGAAAGGTATAGAAAATGTATGTTAATGACATACAGAAGTTGGGCAATGAGTGCATGATGTTGATGCTGAATGCGAGAGAAAGCTAGAACAGATAGCTGAATGAGGATGTATGTAATATGAACAAAAATAATCAGAATACAAGGAGTCAAAGACAAACAAGTAACATGTATAATCTCAGAAACAGAGCACTGATGTGAAATAATAATAACGTGAGGTTAGATTGGGAAACAAACAAACAAACATTAAACCAGAAATTTCCAGAGAGGTAGCCATTTTAGTCTGTGTACAGCAAAACCAACGAGAGTCCTGTGGCACTTTACAGACTAACAAATTGCTTCAGGTATAAGATTTTGTGGGCTCCAACTCACTTCATCAGATGTATCTGACAAAGTGGGTTGAAGTCCATGAAGGCTTATGCCTGAGGAAATCTGTTAGTCTTCAAGGTGCCAAAGGACTCTCATTGTTTTTATTAAATCAGAAAGCCTCTCCAAGGTTGTTGTGTACTAGCAAGTACTAGATGCTTGAGCCACGGAGAAAATACCAGTTAAAAACTGATAGGTTTAGAGATTTTCACACATCAGTCCTACAAAACAGCATTCACTACCAAATTCTGAAGGGATCCTCTTCATATCCTGTAGGGATTTTCCCAAGTTTGAATGCCATCAATATAGCCTGCAAATTTCTATTATATTGGTATTTAGGAAATTATTTTCAGTCATTTACAGATATTAGATAAAGATAAATACCTAGTCAGAAATCCTTGTTGCCAATAAATTAATTTTGTCACATTGGATATAGTTCTGCACCCCTTATTCATACTGAACCATACTCAGAAGAAGATTTCAGTGGAGATATGCTGATTTACATTAACTGAAGATCTGGCCCATTCTTCTTATAATAAAATTATATATCAACAATTCTTTTATCAGTTCAATCCCACCTAGCCAGTGTAACTATATGTGCAAGTAAGCATTACTCATCATTAGGACAGCAGAATAGGGTTGTAAAATCTAATATGCACTATAAAACCATACCTGACAAGAATTAAGAGAAATTGAATAATTTAGCATCAGCATGGATTAACACGTGTATTATATAAAGAACTAATTGACCACTTTGGATTAAACAGATAAAAAAATCATTGGTATATTTTTGTAATAAAGATAAACAAACTGAGTATAACCCCAAATCTAGTTTGTCTCAGCTTAGTTGTATTCCCTTATATGGTACAACTAACATCTGCTTTACCTGCTAATGAAAGAAAATAACTTGTACTGTCAACAGGTGTTTATTTTTATTAAAATAATTAGCAACTAAAGTACAATCTACTGCTTTGCACACAGATAGGCTAATTAACTTTCTCTTTTAGATTAATATGTCTACTTGCAAGTAAATAAACAGTCATCCAATGTCCTACATAAGAGAATCACTCTTTATTTCAGAAAGGCAAATACTGGTTCAAATAAGGACAAATTTTTATGTCAGGGATTTGTCATTTCATCTTTTCAGTGCATCATATTATTATGCTGCATCATTCAGCACAGAGTATTATTCTACATGTTACCTTGAGTGATGCACTGAAATGACAAAGTGCTAATCCCTACTGAAATTTTAAGTCATGCAGCTATTTTCAGCAGGAGAAGTTGCTGTTGGTTCATTTCTAAACTTTATAGCTGAGGCAAGGTTGCAGCCACATCTTCCAAAGCTATCATGCATTATAAAGGAATTTTCAAATTAATTTGATTTCTAATACAAGGATCTAGGTGTAAAATTCCCTGGTCATATGGTAAGAGCCAATCAGTTTTCTTTCTAAAGTGGCAATATGTTATTTAAATTTAAAAGTACAATTTTCTTATTTATGGGGATGGCAACGATAAGTAGTTTATGATGAGTGAGCACCATTAAATCCCTGTAAAGCCACACAGGAATGGGGTGTTTCACCTACACGTCTCCCTCTCTCCTGCTCAAATGGGAATTCAGTTGCCATGTGTCACTGTCTGCCCAACCCCAGCCTGATGAAGGCTGATGTGCCCATCCGAGGATTAGCACAGAGGAAAGGATAGTCTAGATGAGGACTCATCCAGTGGCTAGGAGCTAAGAGGTTACATGTTGGCATAATGATCACTCTTTTAAAGAGGGGCTGACTTCTGGCTCAGCAGCAGAAAGGGGGATATGATGGCAGTTGAGCTTCAATAAACTTTATTTTATAAGGTTTAGGGTCTAGCTATATGTTGTATGAACACAGTAGAGACAGATAAAGTGGAAAGGGCTCCTATCATTGCCATTGTGGAAGGAGAAAAAGATCTCCTGATCCACAGTATGGAAGAGTTGTACATTTTTTCAATGTGAAAATGAATGGAGAGTGATTTACCTTCCCGTGCCTATAGCTCTACTTGTGGCATTAGCTCCACGTGGTAGCATTTACTTTGAATAGAGCTCTAACATCAAAGTCAATGGGGCTCCATGCTTGTGTATAGTTCTACCCATACAGAACTAACTGCAGGATGAGCACCCCTGATTGACTTGTCTAAGTTAGGACTGAGGTGGATGAGCAGTATTATGTGCAAAAGCTTGTGCTTGCATATCTTAAACTGCCTGTCTTGTAGATACCTTTGTCCAGATCCACAAATCTTTGATTTAGGTAGCTAAATTGAAAATCGAGGCACCAATGAATGCTTCAAAATAGTTACAAAGCTGCTGCCCAGCCCTGTAGTTACTCCAAATCATTTAGTGCCACCATTTCTGCCATAAACATGCCAGTGATATCTCAGCTTCTCCCTATAAGTATGAGCACTGCAGCTTCAGACTACCAAGCTCATGCTTAGGCTTCCACAGAACCATCAAACCAGCTGGAGTTACTAATTCTAACTTGACAGAGGATACCTACCATCCACAAAAGAGCAGAAGAAGAAAGGAGACAGCAAATGCAGCATGCCTAAGCTTTTATTTGATTGATTACCCAGGAGGTAGGAAACCAAGTTTGTAGTTCATCACCACACCTAACAAGGAGCAGAGATTTGAACTCAGCTTGCTTACCTGTTAGGGTGAGGCACCTAACCACCAGGCTGTGGAACATCCTGCTAGAGAGGTGTTTCACCTCTGCTGCTGAAGCTGTTGTGCTGTGTATAACTAAATCCACTTTGACCCATAGAAAGAATGACTCTACTCTTGTGCTTAGAGTATATGCTGTAGATGTTAGGATTATAAATACCTTTGTGGCTTTGGGCCATAGAAAATGCTTTTCTCCACGACTTCTGCCCAGCTTTCAGGACTAACTATATCAAATTCATTTACATTTTTATTGTAAAGTCATAAGCCTCTTTAAAAAAAACAAAATTATTATGTGTTTTCATTGTGTGATGGGTGTGTATGTATATATTCATTCAGGGGAAAATTGGTATACCATCATTTGCATACCTGGGTATTAGCCAATACATTTTCTTTTAACAATGATAGTTATGTAAACATGGAATATCCTGAAAAATGAGAGGAAAACAGATGTAGTAGAATACCTGTAATAGAATCACTATAGTTTAGCAGTCATAGGAAGAAAATACTGAGTTTCTTCAAAAATCTTGTCTTGCAAGTAAATGTACCCTCAGAAGATTTGTTTTCTATGGTTAGGGTGGGTAGCCTAAGCCTTCACAAGGCTATTTGCTGTTTCCTTTATGGGTTCCACCTGTGAAGGCCAGGTGTTCCTCCTGATAGGGGTAAGTCTATAAAACTGAGACTTTGACAACTGAGCAGGAAAACTGAAGTAGCTAGTATGGGTGGAAATGGTGCACAGAGAGAAAGCTGTATGAAAAAAAAACTGATCAGGAACTATCTTCTTTGTGAGGGTATTAAAGAGATGATGTACATAAATCTCTGCACTGAGAGGACTAATAAGGAAACTTCTACTTTAAAATGCTAGTATTAGTGAGCTTAAGCAATGAAAGACCTGTATTGAGAGACAGCTACCTGAAAAGCTCTGAACTGAGGCAGTGTCACAAGTCTCATGAATGTAAAGCTTCAAAGAAATGTATATATAGAGATATAGCTTATTTGCTAAGACCCTATTTCTTCAAAGCCCCTATTCCTACCTTTTTTTTTTTAAACTAGCTTCAAATTTTGTGTAGCATTTTTATAGGGAGTTCTCATGTTCCCTGTTGGGGCTATTACAGGTATATTTGTTTATTAGGCTTTATGTTAAGTGAGGTTTTTTTTGGGGGGGGGTTATTCAGCTGGAATTGCTGAAAAACTATTAACACTGCACTATCATCATCACACCATCAATTTTTAGAAAACAGAACTAGAGAGATCATGTGCATGACTGTCTTCTACACTCAACTTCTGTCAGTATTAAAATAACAGGATAAATGTTTTGAGGGGGGGGAAAAAAACCTTGTAGTACTGCAGAAGGGTGACCATGAACAATTAGCAGTTTGATTTTATGAAGAGTAAAGCTTTCCAGATTAACTTGGTTATATCTTTTGATAAAATTACAAGATGAGTAGATGCAATATATTAGGAGTTAATATACAGTGTTCCATGAAATTTTACTGGGAAATTTAATCCAACTTGGTTTGGATAGAAATATTCTCATAAAGCCTACTAAATTATCACAGCAAAGTCACAGCGTGGAGTGTAGTGGGGATGTTGCCAGTGGGGCACTGTAAGAAATAGTGGTAGATTAAGCTCAGATATGATCTGGAAGTGAAAGTAAACTGCTGTTTGAAATTCTTAGTTAATGTTTGAGCAGAGATGGCAATACTCATTGAGAGATTTAAAACAGCCCAAACAGATTAGAAACATAAGCAGCAAATAACAAAATAAGATCTCCTTTAGGAAAAATAGCAAAAAGAATAATTTGAAACACATGCAAGATGGGGGGTAGAAGCATGGCGAATAGTAGTGTTAGGAGTGAAACAGGGAGGATAGTATAGAGCAAAGTAAACATAGCTTTGCAATGCACTATAGTAGTAAAAATAAAATGATATTTTGGCCTGTGTATATGTAGGGCACCATATCTCTAAGGAGAAAAAAATATACTTTCTCTCTACACTAAATGGGTACTGCTGCAGCTAAGATACAGCATCATGTTCTGTCTGCAGCATTATTGAAAAGATTTTGATGATCTTATGAAATTCAGAGAAGAGCAGCAATAATATCATGCCTGTAGGAAATGACTTACAAGGACGTGTAATTTGTATTTTGGATTTTTTTCTCTTAATAATGTTAAGAAATCGGTTGGTTCCAAGTAGTGGTTAATGAACAAGACACAAAAATGGAAAGTCTAGCTGCCTACATCCTAGTGTTCTAGCTGGTTACTAGCAGCTTCTGAAATTAGAAGGGAATGCGCTTCACTAGAATGCTCAAACTATTTTAAAAGGATGCTGCCTAATTCCTATATACTACGCTTTATAACTTGACTAAGTCAAAAAAAGAGAAAACGTGATATTAGGAGAGTGTAAATACCAAGGTGGAGAAGACTGAGTTAGAATGGTATATCAGCATATTGCAAGAGATAAGAAGCCCTTTGGAGAGGAACAGCTTAGTATATGTCCACACTGCCGCTCCAGAAGCTGGTTTCAGAAGCCCTGCTCTCTAAAAGACGTAGCTGAAAGCCAACCACAAGCCATTTGCGGTCAGCTTTCCCGAGTGTGTCCCGGCAGCTTAGGCAGTCACCAGCAGATAAGTGAGGTATTTTATGTGCCTTGTGTATCTGCTTTGCTTCCAAAAATCCTGAGAAGTGTAGACTAGGGGTTAGACTGGAAAATGTCCTAACAATGAGATGCATTAGGTTGTAGATTCCATAATTACTAAATGCTAGAAAATGTGATATAGGGAACCAATCGTTCAGTGAAAGGGAAGTGAATTTAAAGACCTGTTTCTTTTTGGCTATGATATTTCTGTAATTCTGCTATGGACAACAAGTACAGAAAATGGTTTTGGGGTGAATAAATAGGGGAGTCTATGAAATATTTCTCACTATGAAGGAGTTTTTTTCCTCCCACATTCAGGTGAGCATAGAAATGTTTGTTTGTTTATTTATTTAGCTTCTAAAAAATTCTGCCTGGCATTATAGTGACTTCAGGGAAATCCAAGATTCTCATGGAAAAAAAATTATAGCAAGTATATAGATGAAATATATACATTACTGTCTGGTAAAACCTTTTTTCAGACAAATCAATTGCTATTAATTAGCATTCTCATGAATGAAAACCAACTTCTTAATTTTCCTTTCCCCACCCCCGTCTCCCTCAGTCTGTCTCTTTTTAGTTTTCAGTCTCTGATACATCTACCAGTCAGATACATTTGAAGGAAATAAAGGCAAATATTGTGGGTTTTTTTTTTCTTTTGGTCTAAGGACATTAAAATTAGGAAGTTTTCATGATTAAATTAAATCTTCAAATTACCTAATTAGAGGGCTTCAGTACAGTTTTCTTTGAAAACTTAATGCACTGTTCATTTTCACAATCACAGAGAAATGGCCATGGCTTTAAAAAATACAATGTAAATGCAAAATGGACAGATGCAAAGCAACTCTTAATCATAGAATTCTGATGGCTAAGAAAACTAAAATCATGTATTTTCTCATAAAAAATGAGCAGTCAAAAGGTGTAGTTAGTGTAATACTTCTGTTACCTTTTTAAATTTATTAATATCTTAAAATTAAGCACTTCATTTTTTCCCATACAAGTGTTAGCTGTGCCTTTTGCACCTATGATCTTCATCCTCTTAGGTCTTAGAGAATAATGTTTCAGAAATGACCTTGTTAGTTTGTTTTTCTTCCCCACTGAACTTCATTTGAATAATATTACAACTCTTCACACTATCATATTTTACAGAGAACAATAAAAAGAATTCAAGTTCAGATTTTTTTTAACATTTTCTATATAAAAAAAAAAGTGAATGATACACCTTTCCAATAGTATTTCAGAGGTACTTTCATTAGTTTCTCTGGAATGAAAGGGAATTTGCTAGCCCACTATTTGCTTACCATTCTGTCAGGATGTATGAGTGCACTGGCTGAATACCAAAATGAAAACGTGTACAAATCTTTCAAAATAAAGTGACTAACTTATTCTACAGCTTGTCATTCTTGATGCTGCAAGAATCAATCAGTGGGTTAGTAATTTCTGAGGAGGAAAATAATTACATTGTCGTCTTCTCTCACCTCCTTATTTTTCATTTGGTGTCTTCTCTGTTCCAGGTCTTCTAAGCCTTTTGATGTCTCAATGAGTTTTAAACCAAAATTATATATCTTTTTTATTTTTAAATTTGTATATGTTTGTTTATATGCATGTGCCTTATGTCCTTTGAAACAGACTCATCACTTCTGGAAAATGGGTAAACTCTAGATCAGACCCAAAGCTTTGTTTCTAGAGGTTTTAATTCAGTACTGGAAGTATTGGCACGGCCATAATGTACCCATAGGAGAAAAGAATAGCCAGCAAAATGTAGGCATATTCATGAAGTTGCTTTCTGAAAATTAATACTATCTGGGCCTTGAAATCAGAAAATCTCAGATAATATATGTAAATAGCAGTCAGGTGAGGGACCAACAGATCTCTCCATGGAACTAGAGCTGTGTGAAACTCATCATAATTAGGCTCAGCATAAATTGATCCCATCATCTTCCATATATGCCTTATTGTGACATAAGGGATGTAGTTTTCCCAAGTTTTGGACAACTTTTCCAGCTCATGCTATTCATATTGTTCCAAGCCTTTTGTTTAGCTTTGCATTTCAAGTTCATATAAAATTCAAAACTCCATGGGAAACAAACACAAAACATACTGCCATTGGATTTCTTCAGCTGATTCCATTATCAGATTACAGATTTTCTGGCTTTATAACAACCCAATAAAAAAATCTTTGATTTCTGGTGAAACTTTCTCTTTATTGTCTTCAAAACTCTCATGACAAAAGGATCTGGTAAAAGGCTGACATATGCAGTTTCCTGCTTTAACAGCAAGCACAAAATTCTGTAAATTCCCTCACCTTCAAAGTGTTCGATTGTAGGGCTAAAGCGGAAGATTTTGTGATAGACAGGTAGCATGGTGCTTGCACCCACCTGCATGAGTGACCCAACGTGAACTGATGCTGGGCTTCAAGCCCAAAGCAGCAGCTGGAGCTAGTCTTCTGCAGGAAGTGGCTAGAGCCTCATATAAGGTGTTGTGCTGTTTTGTGAGGCTTGGCTGTGATGTACTTCTTTTTATCTGTTCCTTCAAGCTATCTCAGCCTTGGACCTAAGTGTGTGAAAGGGAAAGTGGGCTTGATCACTCCTCCTTCTCCTAAAATTCAGTGTGTAGGAATCAATGGCTCCGTGTCTAGTTGGCAACCAGTAACGAGTGGTGTGCCCCACGAGTCGGTCCCGTGGCCAGTTCTGTTCAATATTTTCATTGATGATCTGAATGATGGGATAGATTACACACTTAGTAAGTTTGCAGATGACACCAAGCTGGGGGGAACGGTAGACATGCTGGAGGGCAGGGAGAAGATTCAGGAAGACCTTGACAAATTGGAGGAGTGGGCTGTTAGAAATCTCATGAGGTTCAACAAGGACAAGTGCAAAGTCCTGCACTTTGGACGGAAAAATCCCATGCACTGCTACAGGCTGGGGAGCGATCAGCTAAGTAGCAGCACCATAGAAAGGGACCTGGGGGTCCTGGTGGATGGGAAGCTGGATATGAGTCAGCAGTGTGCTCTTCCTGCCAAAAAGGCCAATGGCATACTGGGCTGCATCAGAAGAAGCATTGCCAGCAGACTGAGGGATGTGATCATTCCCCTCTGTTTGGCACTGGTGAGGCCACATCTGGAATACTGTGTCCAGTTTTGGGCTCCCCACTACAAAAATTAGAAAGTCCAGTGGAAGGCAACAAAAGTGATCGAAGGGCTGGAGCGCAAGCCCTATAAAGAAAGACTGAAGGAACTAGGCTTATTTAGCCTGCAGAAGAGAAGGCTGAGGGGGGATTTGATAGCAGCCTTCAACTAGCTGAAGGGATGCTCCCAGGAGGATGGAGCTGGGCTGTTCTCAGTAGTAACAGAGGATAGGACGAGGAGCAATGGTTTCAAGTTGCAGCTGGGGAGGTCGAGGCTGGATATTAGGAAAAACTTTCTTACTGGGAGGGTGGTAAAGCATTGGAATGGGCTACCTAGGGAGGTGGTAGAATCTCCATCTTTGGTGATGTTTAAGGCCTCGCTGGATTAAACTCTAGCTGGAATAATTTAGTGGGAGTGGTCCTGCTTTTTTTGGCAGGGGGTTGGACTAGATGACCTCATGAGGTCTCTTCCAATCCTATTATTCTATGATTCTATGTGAGCATAGTTCCTGGGAACTGGTGGAGTTTGCTGTAGACCTGGAACCAAGGTGCCTTGGAAACTCCTCGGGGTTGGCAACAGTTGTGTAAGGAGTCCCTGGCTGCTGCAGGGATGTAAGCTTTCACCATTGTTTATATATCTATCTTTGCTGCTTGCTAGGGCTAAACACCCTAGCTTTAATAAACATCTTATATTTATGCAGCTGGTGTCGTGGACTGGGTGTCGTGAATCCTCATGAAGCAACCCCTTTGGGGTAATACTAATGCAGTGGGGTTTTCTCCCATGGAAGCTCAAGCAAAATATATTTTTTAGTCTTTAAGTGCCATAGAACTCCTTGTTTGTTTCTTTCACAAAATTGAAGGAAGGTAGGTCTTGTGATTTGTTATAGTATTATATTTTACACAATTCTAATTTATAAACCTATTTCAATTAATTTGTGCCTGGTTTCTAGTCCTGAGGTTCATATAAATTTATATTTAAGAGCATGTTAAAGTCATATAATCTCTTCTGTAGCAGACAAGATGAACAAAAACTCACAGAACAGTTATAATTATATATTTTTAAGTAATCAAATGTGCAATTTCTGCATAGGATCAGATTTGTCCATTTAAACTTGCCTTTAACTCCAAAATTCTCTTGTGTAGAGGTCATATTTGTGATACATTGCCATGCTCAGATTTGCAATACCTGACCTGTAGGTTCACTTCTGCCTTGTGTAAGTCTCAGATCTGAATTAGGGAACCAGTCTCCCCATGGGTTTCTATGAGTGGAGTTTACGTGTCTAAAAGTGGGGTTTCAGAATCTGATTAGCTATGCAGGCAGCTGCCTCAGCTTTCCAGAAGTGAAATGCGGGTAAAGGACTCCCCTTGATTTAGGGCTTAGGTGCCTGACAAATAGGCTGAAGGGAGATGGCTCCTTACACTTTGGATTCTTATCTGTGATCCATCTTCTGGACAGAGACCACTATTTCCTCCTGGAAAAAAATAGAGGCTAGTGAGGATCCTGGCATGCATGCACCCGTGTGCATATGCACATATATATACACACACAAACTCTATTTTATAATGAGCTCTGACCTAATAGGTGTGCACTGAGGATATTTACACTGGTGAGATGGGTGTGGGAATATCTCATTTGAGAATCCTACCAGGCCTTAGATGTGAACTAGGAGTCCAGGCAGTTTATGGTGTCAGGACTTAAATGTCTTTGTTCATGTCCACAAGTGGAAATATAAGTACATATGTAGGCGGCTTAGTGATAGTATTGAGAATGTCAGTTCAGTGTTGGACTTAGTTACCTAAGAGCCTTTATGAACATAGCCCTAGATTTGTTTGGCTGAGCAGAAGGCTATCTCTTAAATAATGCAAGGTAGAGAGCCACAGAGGATGTTAAGTTATGTGATACATATTTACCTTGTATAATTTATAAAGCTGGTCAGCAGTTTGATGTTCAGGGAATGACTGTTTGATAAAATAGTTGGTTAAATAAATTTTAGTTTGTGCAGAGACATTTCCTTGAAAAGTTTAGTTTGAATTAGTCATGTCATGAACATTTTAATTGTCTTTGCCTTTGCTGTCTATATTTTGCTTTGCAGGTTTTAGTGAGGAGATAATATGTATGGGAGAAAAGTGCCCAGACTTTTGGTGCTTACCCTGATTGAATTTAGCACTAATTTTAGTTGGTCCAAACTTAGATCAGGCCTTGAGCACAATAAGTCTAATGAATAACAGCTCAGTTGTCAATACACTGTGCTTTTCCTCTTGAGCTAATTATCATAATCATTTAGATTCCATAGGCCTCAAACAAGATAGGAAACTCATTGTGTTAGTTATTGAGCTGGCATGAAGGAAGAGACTGCCTCAACCCAAAAATCTCACAGTCTAAATACAAAGTCTGAAAGGGGGAAGAGAGTCACAAAAGCTGAAAAGATTTGGTCAAGGTCACACACCAGGCCACAGATGGAGATGGGATTAGACTTTAGGTCTCCTGAGCCCCAGTCCAGTACTTTATCTGGGGCATAATCCTGCATCAAGCAAAAATTTCATGGACAATGAATTTCCCAAGATCTGATTCAAACCTTGTTACCATTAACTGAAAGATTCTCATTAATTTAAATAAATGCATTGGCCTTCCATACAGACCGCCCAGTCAAGAAATTTTGTACCACCAAAATCCCTATTTAGAAATCTAGGGAAATGTCTAATGTCACTTTCAAACCCTAGGAAGTGAAGGTGCTCAATAAATGAGGTGCTCAGTATCTTGGGTTTTATTTTGTTGGGGTCAACTCTTTGGGGAATGGTCTTTCTGTTCACATTAGTGTATTTGTTGTTCTAATCCAAGTTTCTCATAAGGGAGCAGGAACAATATCATGTGACATCGATTGGTAAATAATTGCATAAATTAAGGAAACAAACCAAAGAGTGAAAAATAACTCCTTATAGCAGAAAGATTAATAGAAAATCAAAATGCCCTGTTGATTTACTAGTTCTTTTCATCAGGCCTCTATAAACTTGGGTTAACCAACTGGTTGTAGCTACTTTGCATTGCTACATGGTTGCATAGCAGCCACACTATAATCATAAATCTAGCTATAAGTCTCTAATGAACAGGAAATAAGAAGTGCTAAATGCATAATAAGAATTATTCACAATTCAGTCAGCTTTAGTACTGTGTCATTGCTTTAGAATGAAAGGAAAAAGGGAAAAAAATCTTTTTCAAGATGTTTTGAAACTGAATAATGAAGTTGTTACAAATTTGCTAGAAATGTGAGGTTTCTGTAGAATTGAATCATAACCTTTCACTCTAACGTGATTTTTACTCTTTAATTAAGGTTCACAGATACCACATACTGATTTGTACTTATTTATACCCTTAATAAAATGTATTTCTTCCTGCTATTTCTGAGCTATAGGATATTGATCCTGTGTGTCTTATAATTTATCAAAGTCAGAAACTACTTATGTTGATAGAGAATATTTCACTTTGCGATACATTTGGGATACTTCTGAATTAAATCTTGTCTGAGAGATCTTGAACCTCTTTCTTCAGTCCCTAGACACAAAAAGCAGTCATAGAAAATACCTATAATACGTATCCTGAAATATATGAAAGAATTAGATGCAATCATCTTCCTAATAAATGCTTTGGTAACTAAACATTTTTATGCATTTGCAGATATCCACAAATGTTTTTAGCTAGTCCTTCAGATGATTTTATGTCTTCACAGTTAGACTGAAATATTACACATTGGGGTAAAAGTATTTCTCAGCAAGTCACACACTTATCACCAATAAATAATAGTGTTTGCTGACACAGCTGTAAGCCATGTAGGGTGAAAATCATACAAACATTTTGAATATATGCTAGAACTTCAAAACCATTTTTTTTCACCAGGCTTATTCATTTCTTTGCTATACTTTTTGCAAACATTTGAGTGACTAATTTGATCTAACAAATACATACTAAAAGGGTTAAGTTATTCAAAGAGTTGGTGCAAGGTCTATGATCTACTGATGTTTCTATTTACAGGGCTTTTCAGGCTGGCCTTCTGCATAGGCATGAATTTAATCAAAAATGAATTTTAAACTAATTCATGGAGTATGGTTTGAATTTCTATATAGATAACACATTATTCACCAGAGCTAATGGACAGTCCTGAGATCCTCTGCTGGAACCATGTCTCACATGCAGTTAAAATAGGCACAAAAACATCTGCTCTTGTCATCCACAAACTAGCGAATGCATTTATGTGACTGTGATGAGGGAGAACTTGCATTTAAATTCTGCAGGTATCCAGTAAATCATACATTAGCTTAATTGGAATGATGCTTCTGTTGAGACCTAAATAAGCCAAAAATGCTTTACCATTTCTGCAGTTCCTAAATTATCTTTCAACTCTCTCTCAAATATTCCTTCTCCCTTAGAGGGTTAAAGCCACAGTGACTTTTTCAAGACCATTTCCCAGGAAAATTTTCTTGATTGCTTGGGCATAGAGAAATAATACCACTCAATTACATGACTAATCAAAACTAACCAACAAAGATCAAATTGAAATACTGAGCACTGAACATTTGCAATGATCCATACAGTAAAGTACATTTGCAGAATTATCAGGTAGACCAATAATGAATAAATCTGAGGAAATTATATTTCTTTAAGCTAAAAAAAAAAAAGCCTAAATTTGACAAGTAAATTATTCCCTTTCTTTTTCCCCCTTTTCCAACACTGATCATTTTCATTTTAAAGTTGCTGCTACTTTGTCCCTAGGTTGTGATACTAAGGCACTGCCTATACTTAGAATTAGGGGACTGATTCATTCATAATGGGTATGGCCACACACACTTCTTATTTCGAAACAACAGAGGTTGTTTCGAAATAAGAAGTGCCATGGCCACACGACGCACGGCCATTTCGAAACAAGCAAACAGCTTGTTTCGAAATGGCCGTGGTTCTTCCAAAACAACTTAAACCTGGTTTGTTTTCGAAATAGGGTTGTTTCGAAACCAGAGGTTTCGAAACAGCCCTGTTCGGACATGTTGTTTAAGAACAAAGTATTCCGAAACAACATGTGACCTTCCTCCCAGGATGCTAAGCACCCTGGGAGGAAGGGCAGCCCCCCTCAGCACCCTGGCCAGGTGAGGCGCGGTGCCTGCAGTCCCCTACAGGAACTGGCGGAGTGAGGCACAGCCCTGTGCCTGACTCCGCTGGTGCCTGCAGCCCTCTGCAGGCACCCGTGGGGTGCAGCGCCCCTCTGTGCTGCACCTTGCGAGTGCCTGAACTCTCCTCCCCAAGCGAAATAGCAGGTCCACCCTGTGGACCTGCTATTTCGCTCCCTTATTTCGTGGACAAAGTTTTTGTCCTGCAAAATGAGGTGTTTCGAAATAACATGTTGTTGTTTCGAAACGTCTTGTTTCGAAACAAGCCTGCCCTGTGTAGACATAGCCAATGTGTGATAAAAGAAAAAGTGATTGCTTTTGAATTTACAAAAGATGATCCAATTTCTTTTTACTTGCAATATAACAAATCACCTTTCTTCATTCCCTTGGTTAATTTGTGGGGAAACAAGAAATTAGGTCTAAATCGTGGGAAATGTTGGATTCTGGGACTAAAGCTGAGAATTCCTGGAGTTTGTCTACATTTTTGTTTATCTGTTTTAAATAATATTGTGGGGTCTTTTAATTCCATATTCCCCAGTGCTGCATGTATTTTTATAAAATAACTGGTTTTGATTCCTGCCATGTTCACTGTTACTTAGGGTGATGATATTACCATAGGTAAAATCATCGTCATTTGTTGGTGCCCCTTTTTGCCAAAGTTGTTAACCAATATTTGCAGAGCCTTACAGAGTTATTTCCATTAGGGTGAGAAATTGGAGGTACAAGTCAGGCATATTCTTGATGTGGCTTTGTTTATATGCAAAAGATTGCACAGCTCTGTTTTCTCAACACAGTTGAAATAAACAGGAGACCTTGCTCAAATCCTTAAATCAGTAAGCTCTGTGTGCAATTAGCTCTGTCACCCATGGTCATAATCAACTTTTTCTGCATCTAGTGTCCACAGTCTGGGATATCCACGCACCGATGGTAGCAAATTCACCACCATCAGATCAACGTATCCAGCAGTGAAGACATGCTCAAATGATCCTTTAGTTGATTCAGTTAAGCCACCTCTGCAAAGGATGTAGCACTGCATTGATGGGAATGTATTTCCCGTTGGCACAGTGCAGTGGAGACGAAGCACAAAAGGGAAGTTTGGAAGTCACTAGAAGTTATACAAGCTACTCTGAGCCCTAGTCTACACTTACCAGACTTTTCAGTGGCAGCTGACGGTGGATATGCAAGGCACATAAAATACCTTGCATATCTGCTGACGACTTTCTAAGCTGCCGAGACACACTAGGGGAAGCGGGCTGCAAATGCCTTTCAGTCCGCTTTCAGCAACTCCAGTTCTGGGGCTGGAGTTGCTGAAGCAATTTCCAGAGTGATTCAGTGAGTTCATACTCACTGCTGAATCATGCCTGGAAGATCCCATTCATGGCAGGGATTTTGCCACTGTGAGACATACCCTACTTCAGACATACCTTACCTCTGTAATTCCCATTGACTGCTGCTGAATTTCCTGGTGAGTGTGTACTAAGCCTGGTCTAATCTACATAGAGACTACAGGGATGAAAACTGAAGTGCACACTAAACCATTGCACTCTTACCGCCATGTGCGAATGCTACTGTGGGTAACGAAGTTGCAGTAGCGTAATCCTATTTGTAAGAGAACTATGTTGTCACAAATTTGGTACTTTATTCATGTCAGCACCATCCATATGGGTTAGTTAGAGCTTAACATTTTTGTGCACTTCATGATTCATACCCTTATATTTCATATGACAGTCAAATATAGACATAGCCCTAGACTGCTTGGTTATAACCAAGGAACCTTTTTTTAATATGGCCTGCCACATGTTGGCTTATTTCCCTGGGCACTCACCTATGGTCTTCAGTGGTTTTACTAGGTTAAAACAAATACATTATTCCTTCCGTTAAGTCTGAAAGAGAGTGCTTGTCATACCCATTAGCTTTAATTATTATTTGATCTAATTTCCACAGCCATTAGCCCCTTTCAGCTCAACAATACTCACTACATGCCATATTAAAACAAGGAGTCCTGTGGCACTTTTAAAGGCTAACAGATGCATTTATTGCATGAGCTTTCATGGGAGAGAGATAAATAAATCTTAGTCTAGTTCCACAAAAACAAGGAGTCCTGTGGCACTTTTGAAGACTAACATGACTATCCCTTTGGTACCTACCATATAGTATCACTTGCTATAGTGTGTGCCTCCTTCTGCTGCAGTGGTTTTCAAACATTTTTTCCTCAGGACCCAGTTGAAATGAATCGTATCACATGATCTAACAATTACATCTCTAGTTAATGCATTCTAGTCTTTTGGCAGTGGCAGTAGTGGGCACCATGATCCAGTATCTGAGGGTCTGCAACCCAGTACTGCAAGCCTTGATGACTCTGCTAGACACTGAGAGGTCAGCCCAAAAACTTGGGTGCCCCTAGGTATCCAGCAGAGGAGCCCCCTGCTACAGTGATGGCTCCTTTCACTGCCAAGAAAAAGCCACTACCGGTGGCTCTTTCGATGAGATTCAAGCAGTGGAGGTGACACAGCCACAGGAGAGAGGTGGTTGTGCTTCAGGGGAGGACTGCAGCCACTGTCTCCTCCCAGAACCACTGCCTCCCCCTAGCACAGCTGAAAGAGCTGCAGGCAGTAGTTTTTTAGTTTCAGTGGTGGTGGGGAGGTTCTTTAGCTTGCCACCAAAAGAAACCCAGTCCCTTGCCACCAAAATAAAATAAAAAAAAAAAAAAAAAAAAAACCATTGCCAGCAGCTCTTTCAGCAGCACTGTGGGGAGGCAGGGAAGAGGGCTAGACCATGGCACTGGAAGGGGACAGCCCTACTGTCTCTCTCTTTTCCCCCTGCACTGCTGAAGGAGCCGCTGACAGTTGCTTGTTCTTGGCAACAGAGGAAGAGGAGTCCAGCGTGCTCTGCGTGGTGGGAGGGCCCTTTGTCCCAGCACTCCTAGGCACCGGAGCAAAATCCTAGACACCTAGGGTTTGTTGAGGCCTGCAGTACTGGATCCCAACCATAGTTTGAAAACCACTGCCCTGTGCTATCCTGTGAACCAGAGGGATACAGAAGGTGTTATTTTACACCTGAGATATTGTCCCTGAGGCCGAATGTGCGCTCTCTACAAAAAGACCATATTTAGCTCTAAAAAAACATCCACACGTTGGAAAGTGAATCCAACAGGCGCAGCTAGAATCCAACTGGCTTCCAACAACATGCAATTCTTTGTGGTTCATTTTTTTTGCTGAAGACATTAAAATGTAATGTGTATATGAAGAGGGAAATACCTTTTCCAGCATTCCTTATGAGTTTCTTAAAAGAAAAGCAACATGCTTGATGGCAGTGAATGGTGGTTTTCATCTCTATTTTGTTTCATGTTGTTCTTTGATCTAACATGAAAATCATTACAATGTATGAGATAAGACAGCACACAAGACCCCAGGGAATTCTTAGTTATGTAGCTGTACATCCAATTCATTATTGTGTGCGTCTCTTCCTCAAATAACTTTCTGAAAGATCAACTCAGTTGAAGCTACCATGGGTTTTTAGCTTTGCTAAAATCTACCATATTACATGCTCAGTGAATTTCCACAGCTTTTGTTTGAATATCTGACAGCACCTGTCATTTGCCTTTTTATGTCTTGAAAGCTGTGGTGGTAGCATAATCAAAGATGCTGAGTAAAAAATATATCCTAGAGCAATGGCCCATAAACCAAGTCTGCATATATTTTGGCGTAGACTGTAGATGTCATAACTTGCAGTTATGTTTGTCTTGTATATACCAGTACAGTCAGGTGCCCAAGCAGGTTACTTAATGATAAGAAAGTTGTGTTTTCAAACTCCAAAATGAAACTTACAAGCTTTCTAAACCTATACAAACAAGAAAAATTCACTCCAGCATTAGGACTCATTCCAGGAAGGGGGGTGGGGGGTGGGGCAAGCTTCACCTTTCTCAACCTTAGTAAAATGTTAATGACCAAGGGCTTATTACTTAGGGTTCAGGTCTCAAAATTATAGCAGCACCAGAGTTTACGCATCTGTTCCATTACAGCAGAAAAGTAAAATTACCTGTAAAGATTATTTTGGAGCAGCAATTCATAAACAAAGCTCCAGCCCAGAACATTTTATTTGATCCTTTATTTTTGTTTTGTTTTTTCACTCCATCACCTGATGAGGGAAAATGGTATTTACTTTTCAGTTACAGGAGGGTAAAAGTAGACATTTTTTATGATCTCTTGGTCACATAGCACCACTGAAAAAATAAATGGCAGGCTGTCTTAATGCCTAGCACTTGCACAAATGAACAAGTGCAGAGAGGAGCTGAGAAGTCCTTGTTATCTCCTTGCCCTCTCATTCAGGTACAGAGGCAAAACAGTTCTTTTGCTCCTGGGTCCCCATTAGTGGAGCAGAGTACCTAGGGCAGTGGTTCTCAACCACTGTGTTGGGACACATTCTTGTGTTGCCATACAGTGGTAAGTGTGCCACGGAGAGCTGAGGAGATGGCTGGATTTCGCCTGGGCTGAGTGAGCTGGTGTGTCCTATAGAGTCACAATACACTGCCAACTGTGTCGCGACCTGCAAAAAGTTGAGAAGTGCTAGCACAAGGGATGCAAGGAGGACTTTTTTCATTTTCATGCATTTCTTCCCTTGCAGTGGCAACTATCCAAAAGGGAGGAGCAGAAGCACTCCGGTCTGTTACTGCTATCTGAGAAATAACTATTTTCTCCCTCTATCAGATGGGCTGTGTTTTCACACAGTAGGATCTGATTCTCCAATATGTTACACCACTATTATGGTGTAATGCCATTGATCCCAGTGGAGTCATACCAGCAAAGAACTGGTAGAGTGTACTAGAGAATCAGGCCTACACCCCCTTTTTTTTTTTTTTTGTCTTTCAAACTGAATTAACTATGTAGGCTCCAATAGTTAATATCACCTATATAGTATGTCTTAATCTCTTTTATTGGCTCAAATCTAGCCCAAGATGGCTGTGACTGAAAGTCATTAATATCTAGTATATTTTCAATAGGCTGCGTGAAATATGCCAGTGGCTTCAGTCCAGTTCCTAGTGGACCAGAATTCACATTTTAAAAAAATCAGCATAATTGTCTCTAATTAGCAGTTGCAGCAGTAAAACCAATGGTGAACCTTTCTGTCCCATAAAGTTGTCACCAAACATTGTGGAAAAGCTTGTCTTGCTGTCCCTATTGTGGGACATCAGAGAACTTTTTAGTTTCCAAGTCACTCTGGTAAATTCCTAGTCCTTTAAAAAAAATCATCATATAAATTGAAATAACACAGACCCTTGATATGAAGACTGCACTTCTGCTGTACAACCTCATTAGATAGGTCAGCATATACACGGTAACCAGATACACAAATGTCAGCACCTTGGCTGTCATCTGAGGCAGTTTGTACAGTACCAGTAATATGCTTACAGCTCAACACTGGTTTTGACCTCACTTTTCTCAAATTAGCATAGGAACTGCTCTAACTAAAAGAAGATTTGGTTACAATGAAGTGTCTAGTACAGGGTGAAAATGAGTCCTGTGTGGAAGTACACCCCCTCTCTCCTCCTCTTGGATCTTTTTGGATAGTGGGGGGGGGAGAGGAAAGGAGAGACTATCCAGAATTTTTGCAAAATGAAGGTGTGAACTGAATTACAAACTGGACACTCAACCCAAGAAATTAGTTGAGTATAGTATATTAAAAAGAAATTGCAGAAGAGATAAATACTGAAATTCGTCTATGGGTTCAGGCAAAAAACACTTGTTGTTTTATTGCCTTACAAAGAGTTACATTAACAATGTAAAGAGAAAGGAAGAAAAATGTAAAAGAGGCTCAGGGCTAAATGAACTATGGGCACTTCTATTGCAGCATGGTTCAGTTTATTATATTAGGAGCAGAAAAATTGAAATACATATGAACATGATCAACACATCAATAACAATCTGTCTTCAAGCCATTTGACTTCATTGGATTCTATTCTAGAGGATTTTCAAACAATCGAACCAGCTATTGTACTTTATAAAAAATGGCAATGTTTGATCAACTATAATAATGTGGGCATTCCCCAAAATACAGACAAGGTATGTCCACATGTATCTTTTAAATCAAAATAACCACCGTTATTTCGATTTAAAAAATACTGGGTCCACATGACATTCTTTTGAATTGAAATGACAAGCTCTGTCATTTTGATTCAAGAGGCATTGAATAGAAATACCTTAAACCTACTTTAATTTGAATCGTCTGTTAAAGTGAATGGTTATTTTGAAATAACACCGTTTGGACGTGTTATTTTGAAATAAATGTTATTTCAAAATAATGTAATTTGACCTTCTTCCTCCCAGGATGCACAGCACCAGGAAGGAAGAAGTGCTGTCCCCCGCCCCTGCCAGGCGGCATGCCTGCAGCCATCAGGCAGCATGGTAGCACGTGACCCAGATGCCACACAGGGGAGATGCTGCAGCCCCATATGGACGAACAAGGAGGTCCTCTGTCTCCTCCACTTATGGAGGAGGCAGGGCATCCTTGTCTGGTTCCATGCCAGGCACAGGAACTGGGATGTCTACGCGGATATAGCCGCAGAGCTGTCCACCCAGAGCCACGCACACACAATGGAGCGGGTGCACGCCAAGACCATATCCACACCATGGAGGCAGGCCAGCTCCAGGGGGCAGGTAGCAATGCCATCTGCCCATTCTATGAGGAGGTCTGTGAGTTCCTGGGGGCAGAGCCCAGTGGCCTCCCACCTTGGGCCATCAAATCTGGCCAGCCCCCATCCAGGGGCTCACCCCCTGAGGGAGGCGACAGCGACACAGATGTGTTCCTGGACATCTGTGACTCCAGCCGGCCTGCCATCACAGCACCACCACCAGAGGCTGCACCGGGGAGTCCAGAGCAATTCCCTGTCCAGGAGGAGGGGACTGCCATCCCTGAGGAGCAAGAGAGGCATACAGAGATGCCACCCCCTGTGGAGCCGGAGCCCGAGGAAGGGACATCCAGACGGATATCTGGAGCACCTGTTGGTGAGTGTTCCTCCCCCAACATGCAGGCAGGGCTGAGCCTGCCGAGGTCATGGGCACCGAGGGGGCATAGCGCAGGGACAGGCAGGGCATGGGGCCAGGGGGTGCAGAGGCCCTCCCATGGGCACGAGTGCCCGGGGGACATGTGGCACCAGGGTCACAAGCCCATGCATGCCTGGGGTTGCTCAAAAGGGGGTGGAAGTACAAAGATGCAGCTGCGTCTTGGGCAGAGTGCATACAGGCCATGCCACTGGCAAGTGGCCCGGGGAGACTCCCCAGACAAAGTCTTGGGTGACTGCAGCTCACAATTGTGGGCACTGCTAGGCCATGCAAGCCTCCAGGGCAATGTCCCACAGGACCCAGATCCAGAATCCTGCTGACAGTCAGGCAGAGGTGTGTGCTGCAGACCGGCTGCACACAAGCAAGGCCAGCAGGCAGCAGGGGCCAACCCTGTTTTGTGCTTTCCTCCAGCAGTTCGTGCAGCTGCCCGCCATGCTCCTGCACAGAGTCCACCAGCCACCCCAAGATGGAGGAGGAGGAGGGGCCACTGGACACGGAAGGAAATCCTGGCCAGCTTCCTCAATGTGGGCAAGCAAGCAGAGGACTCTGCCCAGGCCCGGAGAGAGCAGCAGGCCCATCGCCAGGATGCTGCCATCTGTCTGCTGCAACATGCGGCCACTGCTGATGACTGCATGGTCGTCGCACTTGAGTGCCAGACCATGGCGATGGAGGGCCAGAGCACCATGCTCCAGGCCCTGAGCACTGCGGTGCAGGACATTGCCACAAGTCTCTGGCACATCGTTGTGCATATGGTCCCCCCACCAGCTGAAGGAGGTCCCCACAGGAACACTCATGTCCCTTGTTGCAGGCGCCCCTGGACCTGAGGTGGGCAGGGACGTGGAATGCCACCCCAGGACCTCCACACAGGCCCCCCATAGAGACTTCCCTCCCATCCAGACTCCCCAACCCCACACCCCAATCCCTTCCCCCAGTTTGAGGCCCTCCCCCAGATCTCCCACATCCCAATCTCCTCTCCCAGTTTCAAGGCCCTCCATCACGTCTCCCCCCAAAGTTCCACATCCCCTTACCCTCCCCAGCCCTTCTTTGCCCCAACCCACCATGTCATGTTAAATAAACGGTTTGTGACAACATATTAGTGCATATCAGTGTCTTTATTGGGTGTGGTTCACAGTGCAGGTGGATGGGTGGGGGGTGGCTGTGGCAGAATGGGGGAGAGGGGTTGTGGCAGGGCAGGCCTGGCTCTCAGAGTTCCTCACGGACGAAAAGGTTCATGAGTGCATTGCGAACTGTGGTCGCCCTTTGTGATGCTCGCTCCCTTGGGGCCATGGGTGTGGGTTGCTCATACTGGCCACCGATGAGCAGTGCCTCAGCCTCCCAGGCGGCAGCAACAGTCTCACCCTGCAGCTCGCAAAAGTTACGCAGGGCCACACAGGCAATGATGACGTCCATGGTCGTCTCCTCTGAGAGGTGAAGGCACATAAACAGCCACCTCCATCGTCCCTTCATCCGGCCAAATGCCCACTCGACCACCTGGTGGCAGTGGCTTACATGGCAGTTGAAAAGCTGCCGGCTGGCAGTGAGGGGCCCTGTGTATGGGAGCATGAGCCATGGGCGGAGGGGATAGGCCACGTCAGTGACAATGAGGATGGGCACTTCTACTCCCCCGCCAGTGATGTTATTGAAGGGGGGGGGAAGAAGGTGCCCGTCTCCATGCCCTGATACAGGGCAGAGTTATGGAAGACCCTTGCATCATGTGCCCTCCTTGGCCATCCCACATAACAGTTTTCAAAGATGCCCCGATGGTCCACAAGGGCCTGCAGGATAACTGAGTGGTATCGCTTCTGTTTCCGGTACTTGGCTGCTCAGCACTCCGGGGCTCTCACAGGAATGTGCGTGGCAGCCAGTATCCTACGGCAGTTGGGAAACCTAAGAGTGGCCATGCTGGCAATGGTGTCCTGCAGCTCTCCTTGGGTGACCAGGCATGCCATGGACCTGTCCGACTCAGCAGTGGCCATCTTCCAGACGGTGATGGCCACTCTCTTGTCAACAGGGATGGCTGCTCGTGTGACAGTGTCACTTCAGCACAGGACCCGGGTGAGTTCCACAACCAGGTGGTTGAAGCTCCCCCTGCTCATTTGGAGATTCCTCTGCCACTACTCATCATCCCGGGTTCCAAGCACTACCCACTTGCACCAATCTGTGTTGGTCTCCAGTGCCCAGATGTGACAAGGCACAGAAGGAGGGAGAGGAACTAGGGCTACTCTGAGGCCAAGTGAGATGATAGCCTGGGGCACAGCCTGGGCATCATTGGGGTCTGAGAACAGAGTGTTCCATAGCAGGTGGACACCCTGAAGGTGAGCAGAGGGTCTACCAACAACATGGCGATGGCTGGGAACCCAGGGAGTGTCCATGCTCTGTGTCTTGCAATCTCCTGCTAGCTAGAATAGACAGGGAGGTGAGGTCAGTCACTGTTTTTATGGGACTGGCCAGGGGCATGGCGCAGTGAAGGGGCTGTGTTGCCACATCTCCCATGGTGACCCTCTCCTGAACTGAAATAGCAAGTCCTGTGTCTGGACTTGCTATTTTGAATTGGTGTTTTTCCTTAATTCGATTTAAGTTAATTCGAATTAAGGATTTTATTTCAAATTAGCTTATTTTGATTGAACTTAAATCGAAATAAGTGTCTACGTGTGGACATAGCCACAAAATGTTGTAGTAATACTGTACTAGTTAATCTCAGTAACAAGGGCTTGAAAATAATTGCAGTCTATCTGCAAGGATTTTGTGAGTGTGCATGGGTGCATCTGTCTGCGTGCATTTATGTTTCCTCCCTCTGCTTAGCAGTTTCTAGAACTGTTGGTACTTCAAAGAATTAGCAGTCAATATGTTGTGGTGGCTAGCCCTCCCACACTAGGTGTGCCTGGGTTGAAAGAGAGGCTGGAGCAATAGGACTAACAGAAAGTGCTCTTATGACCAGCTGACTATTCTACAGCAAGAACAAAATGCACACCAAATGACTCGCCAGCAGCCAAAGGAAACAGGCAACTACTCCCTCCACCTTATTAGATAAAAAATGCAGCACGATGATTCCAAATGTAATGCTATTCTAATCCAGCTGTACATATATAGAGATCATTGATAGGGCCCGAAAATCTCTGGATTCCAAGTTAAAGCAATGTTTTCAATTAATATTACAAATTTGTTTTAATTAAAAGAACAGTGAAGCAGGGAAAGAGTGAGGTAACTTGTAATGAGGTGCAGGACCCCTTCACCCTCTTGACTCCTGTTCTGGCCCCATTTAGCAAAATATTTAAGCATATGCTTAAAGTGAAGCAGACAAATTGTCTCAATTAACTCATCAGGTAGAATCTTGGCAATTCTGAAATCTATAGAAGTTCTACCGTTTACTTCAGTGGAGTCAAAATTTCACCCAGTAAGTTTACTCACATGCTTAAAAAGGTAAGCATGTGCTTCAGTGCTTATTTGAATCAGGGCCTGAATGCTCAGCACTGTGTGGGATCCAGACTTACGTTATTGTAGAAACAGAGTTAACAAAAGGAATCTGATGCCAGTCAAGTGGAGCTGTTTAGATTTTTTTATTATTTTTGGAAAAGACAATTGAAAGAAAAACTGTTTGTCAAAAATATTTCCATTTTGCATTTTTCCAAGCAAAATTGGAAACATTTTTTGTCAAAATCAAATGTCAAGGCAGTAGCATAGTTCTAAACCTCTTTACATGGTGCTAACCATGAGAGGAATTAAAAACAGACTAGCCAGTGTGTTACAATGGTAAGAAACTTCTGCTATCTAAAGTCTTACAGTCACAAAAGCAAGAATTTTTAAAGTACTTTTTCTTGCGGATCTACTGGAAGATAATTTAATTTTTAAAATGTGCAAATCCCTTGGTTCCAATCTATTTTCACGTGGTGCAGTTTTGACTGGTCATTGGTAACTGGAAAAATAACATTTTTATGATGTTATAGAATTCATTGTATAATATAACTTTCAAATGCTTTAATTGTTTTATAGGTAACAAATGTAAAGTGAAATTTCTCACTTTGGATGAAATCCACAATTAGCTGGAGAGATGGATAGGGCTTGACACAGATGTTAGTCATTCATTCACATAGAGTGAGGAGTGGTTTCAAAAAGCTCCAAATATAGGTCTGATATTTTTCATATTGAGGTCAATGGTAAACCTCTGATGTCAATGGGTACGTCCACACTGTGTGTTTAAGTCGACTTAAGGGTCCTTAAGTCGACTTAAACAAAGCTCTGTCTACATTGCAGGGCAATAAAGTTGACTTTAGCATCAGGTAAAGCTGACTTTTTTACTTCCACTTATAAAGTTGACTTTACAGTTAAGTCAACTTTATTAAATTGACTTAATGCAATGTGGAGTTACTAAGTCAACTGGTGTGATGTCCCCTCATCCTGGGTGTGGGGAGCCTCCTCCTGGGTTCCTGGGATGATCTCTGGGGTGGCACTGCCCAGGATCAGCATGATGCCCCATGCCCTGGATCTTCTGGTGGGTTCAGAGTGGGGCCGGCTTCCTGGCATACCTGGCTCTGCTCTCGGCCATGCCTTCCATACAGCCAAAGTCCTGGCTAGCTCTGGCTGTGGAGCAGGGTGAATAGGGCTTTATAGTGCCCTAGCATTGATCAGGACAGGCACTTCCTGGTTGCCAGGAAAGTTTCAGATGGCCAGGAGGCCAATTAAGTCAACTTAACCCTAATGCCAGGCTACATTGGCTTGAGTCAACTTAATAAAGTCAACTTAATTAGTGATAGTTATTAAGTCGACTTAAGCAAGTGCTTAAGTCGACTTAATGAACTCCAAATGTGGCCAGGGCTTTGCTTAAGTTGACTTAAGCCTCCCTAAGTTGACTTAAAACCCTAGCGTAGACATACCTAATGGAAGCAAAGGTAGAATAATACTTAGTGGTGATGAAAATCCGACCCACTGCTGTCATCTCAACTTGTACCTACACAGCGGCTTAAAATGAGGAAGAATGAGGAAAAGTTCAGTAAATATGAAATTTACAAATGTTGTTTCATATTTAAAAGTTATTCTTTTTCTCGGTCTTTCTGCTTCTGTCTCACAGGGGAACAGTCTGTAGATAGCCATTACAAAGATAATTAATCCTTTTGTGCTACAAGTCAGATTTTCTAAGTGTAACCTTTTGCTGCAATACACTCATTAAAATGAGTACTGCCTAGGAGTTAAGGTTGAGAGGGTAAAAGTGTAAGAATATGAATAAAGGTCCGGATGTTGCTGGCTTTACTGTAATAAAAAGCTTGTCATATTATTAAATAATTTTCTTCTTCTGATCCGTATTTTTTATTTAGATTTAACATAACTTCGATTTATTTTCTAATTAGTTTGGTTAAACACTACAGAATCTCACAGTCTGTCAGTTTGAGAGTATGCAGGTGCGTGCATTTTTAAAAACCTTTTGTGAATACGGCATAACTTTCAAGTCTAACCTACTTTTCTTTCTCTTTTTTTCCCCTCTTCTAGATTTATTCTATGGTCCCTTATGAATGTTGCAAAAGATTCACAAAATCTCTTTCTGTATAAAGTAGCAAAATATTACATCTTTGAGAATGTCACTTTGATGCACAAAGAGTTCCCCTTTGTCCCCTCCAATAGCTTGAACTTTTATAGGGCAACCTTTAAAAAGAATTTTTAAACACTCAAAATCTGTAGAAAAACATTATGCAAATTATTATGTCTTCATGTAAAAATCTCTTGTAGCCAGATAATGTCATTAGAATGCAGATATGGAAAGAGCAGGAGTTGGTTTGTCAAACCAGCAGGGTTAAGATTGGAGATACAGACATATGAAACAAATTATAGAACCCATTTTTTTTGTGATGCACATTTTCCAAACTTAATGTACAAAGACAGGAAAGTGATGGGCTCTTAGGGGGAGGGAAGAGTTAAGATTTCAGAGTGTGTTGTTTAAGAAATATGAATTTAACTCTAAATTTCCTGTTTCCAGTTTAACTTTAGGGTTTGGGATGTGTGTGGGTCAGGAAGGGAGATGACATTGGATACTGAACTAATATTTACTCATTAATTTTCTACTGTTATATGTCCACTGAGTCTACTTTCTGGTACACTGCAGCAACAGCGGTTAAACAGTGATTCAATTGGTTGTAGTGTTTTAGCCAAATTCATCCCAGAATATTAGAGAGACAAAATGGTAGAGTAACCTTTTATTAGACCAACTTCTGTTGGTGAGAGATTCAAGCTTTCGAGCTTACATAGAGCTCTTTTCCTGCTGAGTCCGTACTGATCTGTCTCAGCATCTTGCTAAGGAACTGTATAGCAGCATTACTCAAAGCCAGCAGGGCGTTTTACCACAGTTTTGTTCCAAACAAGTTCTGTGGCACTTAAAGACTAACAGTTTTATTTATTGCATGGCAAATGAATAACAGCTCAAGGCTTCAAAGAGAAACTGCAGAACTGGAATTCATTTGCAAATTTGACTGTAATATCAGGGCTAAATAAAGCCTTTGGAATTTTTTCTCATTACAACAGGTGATTTGACTTCATCTTCCTCTAGATGCTGTTCCCCAGTGTTTGAATCTTCACTGCTTTGATTTGCTGTTCGCCCTGATCCCATGACTCGCACTTTCCTGCATTTATGTTCCTCCGATTCTGTAAGTTCCTCCATCTTCAAAGCATCTGACAAAGTGGGATTTTCTCCTAAGAAATCTCATGCAATAAATAAACTTGTTAGTCTTTAAGTGCTTCAGGATACCTTGTTTGTTTTACTGCCTCAAGGACAGCCTCCTGGGCAGGGATGGGAGAGGGAGCAAAGCATCAGCACCTGACTTCATAGCTGAAGGGATCGGGGAAGGGCTCTGTATCCCTGCTCTCCTGATTTTGCCAGAGGCTCTGGGAACTGCTGTTTAGTGTTACTGTGACCTGTCAAACAAACATAGTTTACTTTAGAAATTTGTGCTTTTCAGAAGTAGAGGAAATGATCTGTCTATATAATTGACATATTAGATAGCTAAACATTTAGACATCACTTATACATAATAAAAGAGCTCTACAAATATGAAGTAATCTCTGGTATTTATATTAACAGATTCATTTTTATTTATAAAGTGCTTCAGGGTTATTTTGTGGAAATGCATTGTATCGATAGTTAAATAAACGATCATGTGTGTCTGAGTACCACTGCCCTCTATTGGACAGAATCAGAATCATGGATTGGCCAACTATATGATCTGTAAATAGTTTCAACTTCTAGGAGCTTTTGGAACAAAAGCATGAATTCTTTCACTACAGAGTTTTAAGAGAACAAATTGTGCCGCACTTCTGTGAAGATTCAAGCTGGCTAGAGAGATATGCTACATTATTATTTATTAAGCATAATGATAAAAGAAAAGTTGCAGTCACATCTTACAGAATCACAATGCTATCTGAAATGCTTAAGAATCACAATGCTATCTGAAATGATTCTATGTTCTGCTTTTGTAGGTAACACCTGATAATACTAGAATAAAAAGAAATATGAGCAAAACATACATCTTTTTTTAAATTATCTGGTTAACTATTACATTTACTTAATTTGTGATTTTCACATTTCACTGTTCACTCAATTTATGTGTGGTCCGTTTCACTATTCCATCTAACTACTTTAACTGCTTAGCTTTTGAAGTGTCTCAGTTTTAAACAAAAAAAAAGGGAAAGACACTGAGGGAAGGTATGGTAGAGCAGTTGAGGAAAAAATTCATAATGGAAAAATGCTATTTAGATCATATCACTTTGGGGGTGGAAATTGTATCCATTTTGACAATTTTTGTTCATAAAAATAGAAAAATATTTTGAAAATGTTGCAACATTCTGTTTTGATGTTTTGGAATGAACCTCTTTTCAATCCTAAATGATGTTTTGTTTGACATTTACTAGTATTTTTCATGTTTAAAAATATAAAACTAAAACAAAATGGGTTGATTTGAACCAAATTTTTGTGTAATGATAAATATACATTTTGGCTTCATCCCATTTTGGGATTTTTTTTAATGTTTTTTATTTTATTTTTGGTTGAAGAAGAAAATGTTGTAGTGTAAGTTGTAGTACCAGAAATGGCTTTTAACTAGTTAGCTTTGGAAGATGAATTGATTTCTGTTTGATATTTTTGATGGAATAGGTGCTAGTAATATGTAGAGTCACTATATAATAATTGATCTGTAATGTTTTGAACACTGTATGTGACCTGAGCACTGAGTAAAATTATTGTATATCTGGTTCTAAAACTTTCTTGTATGAATTCTTCCATCTATCTGAATAAAGGTTGTCTGAGAACAAACCAGAAAACAGCTATGGCCCTAAATAAGTATACACTTCTAAGATGATGGAAAGTGCTTTCAGCTTTGAGGATCTTGCATCCCTCCAATAAGTTGTAATATTTGTTCTGCCAAGGCTGGGAATTGAGAGCACAAGGCTTTAAACTACTAAAAAGTAACATGATACTGGGGAAATGGGGGAGGGGGTCATTAAAAGGAATAAAAGCAGCTTTTAAAAGACTCTTCTTCAGAGGAGGGAAGTGAAGGGAATAAACTATACCAGTTAGACCTTAGAGGTTTAGAGGAGTCTATAGGAAACTTAGTCCTACTGGGATCATCATGTTGAAAATGGCTACCTACCTGGTAAGCTAGACAGGTTTTTTATTTGTTTTAAAGTAGATTTTTCTCTGAAATGCTTTTGAACAAGATATTGTTTATTAGTACAAAAAGCTTATCTGGTCATGGGATACCACTATTATTTTTCCTGAAGCACTGAAGATGAGTCATGCCTGCTGAGGTAATCACAGTTGGTCACAGGGCGCTGCAGCCCCAGGCCCAATGGGAGAGACTCGAGTGATTATCTTCCATAAAAGGTGACAGCTTGAGACATGAGTAGGATGCACTTGAAGGCTATGTCTACATCAGGCAAACTTAGTTCGGACTTGTTAGTCCAAGCTAAGAAGTTCAACCTTAGTTCAAGCTAACGTTGCGCTTCCAAGTTTGAACTAATCATGCGTTCTAGTTTGAACTAACACTTAGTTTGAACTAGAACACATGGTGGCTGTGTTCACACCGCACTCTTATTTCGAAACAACAGAGGTTGTTTCGAAATAAGAAATACCCTGTTCACACGACGCACAGTTGTTTCGAAACAATGGCACCCATTGTTTCTAAACAATGGCACCCGTTGTTTTGAAACAACTTAAACCCCATGTGGGGATGAAACAATGTTGTTTCAAAATGATTGTTTCGAAACAATGCCGTCAGAATATGTTGTTTAGAAACAACAGTGACTTGTTTCGAAATAACTGTTGCCTGAAACTGCTATTTTGCTTTGAGCTTTTTTCCTTAATTCGAATTAACAAACTGTTAATTCGAATTAAGTTATTTTGAAATAAGGCATTATTTCAATACAAGTTGCTTCAACACAACTTGTATCGAAATAATGCCTCTGTGTGAACACAGCCGGTTAGTTTGAACTAACTGGCTTAGTTCAAACTTCTTAGGTTCAAACTAAGTATCAGTCTGGGCCTGGCGGTTACTCCAGACTAAGTGGCGGTATTAACTAGTTCAGACTAACCTTTCCTTAGTTCAAACTAAGAAATTTCTTAGTTCAAAGAAAGGAAAGCCTAGCATGGCCATGGTTTAAATTAGTCTGGACTAAGCCTTCTTAGTCCAGACTAATTTGTCAGTGTAGATGTAGCCGAAGGGACCATAAGGGGTTAAAAAGCAGTTAGCCCAATAACTGTAACAGGAATCCTCTTAAATTGAAACAGTTAGGCAAACATAACTCACTGCAATGAAATGTTTTGAATATTTGAATTGGCAAACTGTTTGTGGAAGCAGAAGCCAGCATAATAGTAGGTGCATAATGGGTAGTCCAATAGCAAGCCCTCTTCTTGCAGGAGTGAAAAAAATCCAAATGCCATCACTAATCAGCAGGAGTGTTGTAAAATGTATCTTTTCCCACCACCTAAAAAATTCTTTAAAGCATAGCATTAAAAAGGTGATAATTTAATTTGGCATTTGGTTAAATGTGGCATTTGAGAGACGTTGGCATAGCAATTGTCAAAGCATCAATATCAATAGATGAGTGGATAACGAAACAAGCGGCAGCAACATGCACAGATGTGTGTGCCCACTCCCACCTGCTTCAGCCTACCACACAGTCCTTTTTTAGTCAGAATTGTTTGTGAGATTGAAAAAAAAAATCTGTCAGCCAACATGACTTATTAGAAAACTCTAAATTCAGTGAGCGCTTCTGCAAATAGTTCCTTTTAAATTTGGCATTTGGAAAAACTTACCTATGAAAAGAATTATCAGTGACATGCAGAAGTAATGTAGCAGGTGTATGTATGCTTCTTCCAAGCCCATAAACTTTCACCATTCTTCATGGCAGCTATTGCTCATTTGGACTAGGGTAGAATAATGATCCAATGAATAAGAATCACATTTGGGTTGCAAATCAAGAAAAATATTTTCATGAGGTATTCTATTAGCCTTTGCAATAATCTTCCAAGAGAAATAGAGGAAACCACATCATCTGAGACATTTAAAAGTAAACTGTGTATAAAGCATTAGGAAATGTGCTGAAGAACTGTATAGAAATGAAAAAGGAGAATTGACCTCACACCTCACTAGTTTTTGTGCTTGGCATCATACCTAATCATTAAGTATCCATATGAAGGGGAAGGGGGACTCCCATGGCTTTGAAGATGCAGAAACAAATTGGAGAGGGATGGGGAGTTAGAAGTCATTTGGAGGGGACAGATGAAGAATGTCTTCTAATCAAGCAGAAGCTGAAGATACATGAAAATCTTGCTCACTTCCCCTAATGCTCTCCAAATAACTATATGGAACACCTACCACTCCATCCTGCACTCTAGCACCTCGATCGTGGCAGCAAGGCCAGCGTGAGGATTGTGCTGCTATGGCTCCCAAGCCATGAAAGTGTGCAGCCTGTTTCCCAACTGTGCTCCTCAGCCCTCCCAACTCCGACATTTGGCCCTTCTTACTGCCTCAGCTGCTCTCCGCTGAATACTGAATCTCCAGAAAACATAGAGGAAGCAGGCAGGAAGGGCCAAGGCAGCCGTCAGCACCCAGCTTATGAACTACTCAGCTTAGTGGTACCTTGCACTTAGAACATTGCCCAGTACTCTCAACACTGAGGATGGCTTTATAAAACCTGGAATGATGTGTAGGAAAAAATTATTAGAAGACACTAAGCTATGAACTGGAAACTTCAATTTTTTTTAGTGTATTGCCTCTTCCCATTTTTATGACCAGTGTGCTGTTCCCCCCCTTTCTTCTTGGATGGGCACTCTTTTCTCTCTCTCTCTCTCTCTCTTTTTTTAACCCATCTGATGTGGGAGGGAGGATTCTATAGATGTTCACTGCCCCTGAATCTTTGAAAGCAAGGAACATAACTAATTTTCCGCACCATAGCTGGTAAGCAAAGCCAGTGGAGCACTGATCATTGAGAACAGTATCACTTGATTCAGAAAAACATCCTTATAAGGAAAATGCTGTAGCATATACTTGTGTCCTGTTGAAGTCCAGACATTTTCACTGGGGTTGAAAGTCATTTTTGGTCCCTCTCCCTACCAAAAATTGTGAATTAGATATTTACTATAATATCCATATAATAATAAATACAACATGATTCCTGAAAAATGGCAATTCAGATATGATGAGTATATAAAGAATAGATTAGCTGACAAAGCAATACTGCTGAGAAGATAAATAAAGGGACTGTACCATAATTTGGGAGAAGTAAATACAGCTGTTATTGGAAAGTAAAGTAGAAGACTGAGTCATGAGCCCACCCAATTCAGACTGAATCAATTTTTGGTTTGTTTACAAATTTTCAGACAATTGTCTCTTATAGTGTCTGAACAAATATTTATGCTAGGAAATAAATGGATAAAATTGAATGGATAGTGCACTATGTTACTGAGTTCTTTAAGATCAGGAAACTCCCCTCCACTTCATGATATTGCCTCAGTCTCTGATTCTTGGTCTGGTCCTTCAGTCTCATTCTTTCACTTTCTCATGTATTTCTCAGGCTTCATTAATTGACTTTTATACATTTCTCCATTACATATTCATTAGCTTTCATCATTGTCTTGTATAACCCAAACAATAAGTATTCACAAGCTTCCGTTTATATAATATTTGCTGTTTGAACTATCTTCAAGTTATGTTTTCATGTCACCTTGCTCCTGGTTTTTCCTAGTAAAAGGACTTTAAATGGTTACATTTGTGTATTTATTATACTAATTAACTTTCCGTTGATCTTAATTTTCCAATGCAATAACCTTACAGTTTGGATGAACACACATTTCTGGTTAAGGACTTCCCAATTAAGAGCAGTCTGCCACTAAAATGCTCCTGTTAATTGACTTCTAGTGTTCTGACTTGCAGAGTCTGTGGGCCAGCTCCTTAGCACTTGTAACTCATTAACTTCACTGGAGTTGTATGGATTTGCATTTGAGTGACTGATTTCCACAGCCTGAGGGGCTGGCCTACCTGTACTGTGAGAATAACACTACAGAACTGTGGGTTTTTTAAGGTCAAACATAGTGAGACTATTTTAATACAAACACTACTGTAATAAGATTAGTTTACTTATGCCTACATAAGTAGTTTGCATACACAACAATGCTAATTACAGAGTTTCCTTTAATGCTGTTTATTTGCATATCTTTTGTGTATTATATAGCTTGCAAATTCCAAGCTACCATTTGAAAACTATTATGCACTATTACTTCGCTATAATCACAACAGTAAAATCAGGTCATCCAGCTGTTTAGCATCTGATAAAAAGATTAACAGCACTGATTATACTCTTTCAATGATGCTGAGAAGACTTGATTAAGCAGGAAGACTTGTAAGTTCCCTAGCATATTTTTCTCCCTAAAAATGATATGAACATTCCCTAACAAATCCATAATTTGCAATAGGACTTGTAGGCTTTATGGTGCTTTATACCACTTAGCACACTAGATGCTTTTTTAATCTTATTATGATTATTATAAATTTTGAACTGTAGATGGTTAACACTCAACTTCAGTTTCTGCTATTTAGTATGTTGGAAGTGTCTACATTTTCATTAATTCCATCTATCAAACTTAACTCTCTTCCACCTCTAAGAAGAAATTATAATTATTTTTATGGCCACATATATAGTAATGAAAGAACTATTTCATGACATTTTAATTAATTCTCAGAATGCTCGTGGACTGCAACAGTGACATTATCTTGCAATTACTAGTGAGATAGAGGAAAAAAGTCCAATTTTAAAAGTTATGTTGGCTAATTAGGATTATGGAAAAAAGGTCATTCACAAATGCAAAAGAAGTTATCTTATTTTGATGCTTCTTTTAAATTCAAAGCCACTTTACATAATTTATGGCTTTAAAAATTTCTTTGTTCTCTTCTGCATAAATTTGAATATTCATAGTTGCAATTTTGCGATGTTTTATATTCTAACAACTCTACCATTTTTTTAAAACAAATAAATTAACTGTTAATGATCAAAATTATTTTCCTCCATTGTAGAGGAACATGATTGGAGTGGGGAACAAGCCTTCAAGATTTGTGTGGAACTTAAAGACTAACAAATATACCCACACACTAGACTAACATGGCTGCCCCTTTGATCTTAAAAATTTGAGTGTTGAGCTTCAAAGAACAGGAAAATAAACAGGCGAGCAAGAGGACAAAGCTTCTTTCAATAGAAATAGTTTATTGATTTTAATATGATTTTTCTAGTCCATTAGATAATGGTAAATCAGTGAAGACAAAGAGTAAATATTCTGCAGTATAGCTGGGATTTTTTAAAGGTGTTTAAAGAAAATTATATGTCCAAATCTCATAGGCAGCTTTAAAAATCCTTCCTTATGTGTTTTGAAACAGTTATGCTCATATGGTTCTTCTTTCCACTGATATTTAGACATATCTACCCACCCCCAGACTAGCTGGGAGCAGGGAATCGATAATGATGCTTCTATGTAAAAGAGAGATGTATTAGGAAGGTGACAAGGCTGTGAGATTGAGGATCTCTGCTCATCATGATTTCCCAGCATGATAGCCAGGGTGGACTGGGAAAAGGGCTAGAACATCTTCCGTCGACTGGATCTTCTCATCTTGTGGACCACTGACCAGCTCTGAACCCTGATGAGAGAATTCATCCACGGCAGCCTCTTCATGTACAGCCAATGACCTGTTTTCCTAAGACAGGTTCAGGGATGTTGATTTTACAGATGCTCTGAGGATTTGTTTGTCTTTTGGTCCTTCCCTTCTTCATCTAGGACATGCCTTCCTTGTCTTTCCATCTCATCCACTTGGTATCCCACAGGCATTTTCTCACAGTTTGATATCAAAGAGGCTAGAGAAATTTCTACCCAAAGCACAATGGAAATCTGCAGTAGCTCAGATACCACTTCACTGGATTGTAGCAAACGTTTGCTTTCTAATGACAGCATTCTCTAAGTGTTGTAAAATCTGACAAGATTGGTACAAATAGTTTTGAACTGAAGAATATCAGAGAATATCCTTCCTTCTACTTCTCCTGTTTTTCTCACACGGTTGCTTTCAGTCCTTAGCAAATTCTCACAGGGACAGTTTTTGTCATGTGGCCTCTCATTTTGGATGACTTAGATGTATACCATAGGGCCTTATATTTTTTTTTTCAGGGCTTTTTACAACTCACAGATCCAACCAAGTTCATTTTCAAAGTTGGATGCTTAGCAACTCTCAAAATTAAGCCTGAGGAAGAGAGGATTCCAGATTTGACCACAAAAAATGGAGGCGTCATTTGATATTTAGCTAATGTCTGTGTTTGTGAATTCTCCGTAAGTAGTAAGTATGGGGGGGAGAGAAGTATTAATTCCAATCAAATTGATCCAAAGATTGCTTGATTGATTGTAAATAGTTTGTTTTGAACAGAAGTGTCTTAAAGAAAGAGCTATGCATCCAAGGAAAAGGATTTGTGCAAGCGGTCAAATATAAGAGAACGTCAAGTTCATTATAAAGAGTAAATGACAATACCTTGTAGGATTAGATCAAGGCCCATAGAATATTAATCCACTACTGGTTATGGTAATTTAGTTTTATGCTTGCTAGAACACTTAGTATCATATTTGTTACCTGAGTGGATGAGTGTAACTTTTAGAATCAGGTCCGTTGTCTGAATTCTTGTGTGTAATTAATTCAAAGCTCACTTTGTATGAATATTCACTGTTTCTGCAAACATTTCTCTATTACTAGAATATTCATAAACAGATAAACTATAATGATGTAACAGTAAAGAAGCAACTACCTCACAGTACTGCAGACTAGATAATAAATGACAACTAATCTGCTTGCTCATGGTATAGTTGTCTTCTGTTGTCCATCTTTTATTATTAATGTCTCAATTGAATAGTTATTCTTAAATTCTGCTCAGTTTATTCAAACTTCCTGATATCAATTCCAACACTAATTCCAATATGTAGATAATAACTGATTTCTCTTCTCTGCTACTTTCGTGTGTGTGTGTGTGTGTGTGTGTGTGTGTGTGTGTGTGTTCATTGAAAATGAAGTATATGAACTCCATTTAGACTGTGTTGTTCAATTGCGCTTTACTTTCAACAGTAAGAAACATCAAAATGTTGTTTCATTTTCTTTTGGTTCTCAAATGTTTCTTCTACAAATGTAGCGCTTGCTTTTGTTTACTGATTGCTACTTCTTGTTTTGAGTGATAGTAGTAGATACAAAGCATGAGCAAAGTTCTTGGAATCCAAGTCAGCACTAGAAATCTACATTATCTGCATTGGCTTTCCCTGTCATCAAATAGGATGCAATATTGCTTGAGTTTGCATGACTTGGCTAGTGATGTTAATAACAGTATCTGGTACATGTTCCTGAGGACACAATCCTATCCCAGCTTGAAAATCATATGCTGCTGGTGGAAACACTCTATCTCGAGACTCATTATTATTCCTCTTTCCAATAATATTTATTATTTTTATTACTGAAATATTTAGGAGCTCCAGTCAAGAAATGGAACTCCATTGTGTTAGGCACTGTAAAAACACAGTACAAAAAGGTGGTCCCTTCCACAACAACATTAATGTTTTCATAACCAGTATTAGCGGCTATTTGTCAGAATCTCAGATGCTAAGTAACATCATTTCATATTGAGTTTATTTTTGTCCACAGAACTATATGAAGATTTGAGTTAAACACACCTTGCTTTGTGATATAAAACATAGCAGCTCTTTACATTTAGTAGCATCCTTTGTTTTAATAGTATTGCTCTGCAGTTGGAAGTACAGGTTTGAATTAAGGTTCAATAAAATTCTATAAATATGAAACCAATAGTATAGAGTCATACAGCTGAGAATTATGAGGCAGTTTTAGGGGATTTAGACACACCTTACATGTATTTTAATGAAAGATGTGTAAATCCCATAAACCGCTGTGTAAATTTCAGCTGTATGTTTTTAGAAAAGTTCCTAGGCATTTCATGTTCTATACCTTTCAGTGGCGCGCGCGCGCGCGTGTGTGTGTGTGTGTGTGTGTGTGTGTGTAATAAAAATAAACACATACACACCCTCAAGGATGGTCATCATCCATGAAAAATTTAGTCGGACTGGAACTTCAGCTGTGTTCACAGTCTGAATTTTCAACTTTTAAACATCAGCATTTTTACTTGGATAAGTTACTCTTCCCATCTTAATCTATCAACAGATGCTTTTTTACTTTTTGAAAGCTGACAGTGGATTAAAACAAGCCTAATTTGAGTGACACATTGGAGAATGAGGCTCAAGTGGCATAATAATTTGAAGGGTGAAGGAAGATGGTTGTTAAATACTTTGTAGGTGATGCCATGAAAGATTCCTTGAAAATACATGGCACTTGTTGAAACCTGGTACATTTGGACAGACATTTTGCTCTTCAGAAGTATTTGACCTGATTCTAAAAAAGTCTTAAATATGTACATGACTTTAATGGAAATAGTCAAATGTCTAAAGTTAGTGGAATTCTGCACAAGTGCAAGTTTGTATGGGAAAGAGGTAATCCAAGCCCCTGTTATATGATTTTGTGACTGCAAAATAAACACATTGCATGACGCTGGTCCTTGAGTAAAAGAAGCTACTTCGTTAACAGGATTTTTTACCTCTGCGGAGGAAATAAAATGTGTGAGCCTTTCTTGTGGTATAGCTCCATATTCCACTGTGCTGATTGGTAGCTTCATGGGAAAAAGAACAGAATCCACTCACTTAAAATTCAATGCCTATCTTCTTTTCTAGGAGCGAGAGCCAGCAGAAAGATTGCTCTTCCAACATGCTGTAACATTAGTCTTCCAACATGATGTGTAGAGCCCATACAGGATCAAAAGAGCATATTACACTTCTTTATGCCTTTGTGCAGGAACAAAGATGAGCTCATGATGGATGCCATGGGAAAGATTTAGTGACAAGGAGAGCTGAATTTAACCTCCCCTCCATTCTGTAAACCTGATCCTGAAGCACTGATGCAGGCAAACCTGAAATATAGCGTACATGATTTCACTTATGACAAAAATTCATCAGGCAAAAAAAAAAATTCCTTTCCTCTCCCACTCCTGTTCATAAAATGAATGAAAAAATAAAATATCTACCCTGGATAAATAAGTGGCCAAGCATTTTAGATGGCTCCATTTCTGCCATTTTCCTTTAAATAGGCAAGATTTTGTCAAAAATTCTTACAAGACAAAAAATAAATTTTATTCAGAACACACTCAAGCTTTTTCAAAAATAACTTCCTGCTCAGCTGTTATAAAGTTCTTTATCACCACAAAAACTCCTACACAATCAAGTAAGAACTGCTAAAAACATTAAAAAAAAAAAAAAGAAATCTAGCTCTCCAGCAACCTCAGTAGCTTAATGAGCTGGTAAAAGACCCAACAAACTGATATAATTACCATAGAAAAGCTATTACATAGCTCCTCACATTTGGCTTGTTTATAGGATAAACATTAAAATAGTTACATTGTTTTAAAATTCTTCATAAGTTTTTCAATTTCTACCCTCATCCTCATTCGCTGAGCTCATTTCAAAATCTTTTTACTCAAATAGAATGTATAAGATAATGAAATCCTTCCTTTTCCATCAGTAAAACACAAAGCTGTATGCTATAGTGATTGACAACAGTGCAACCTGTCTGTCTATGAGATGAAAGTATATATACTCATACTCATATTTAAGTATCCATCTATCTGTCTTAGTTATATTGTTGTCAGTCATCATTATAGTATCTGAGCTCCTTCCATGTAAAATCAATAGCGACACACACATTCCTAGTGGACTGCATGTACAGCCCAGCCCCCCCTCTCTATTCAGAGTGAAAATTCTGCCTGGTTTAGGGGATTGTGTTTATCATGTTTTTTAGATTTTTATTACTTAACTTTTTGGTTGGGTTGATTTGTTTCAGGATTTTCATTTTCATTCACTTTATGTTAGTTTTGATTTGGTTGGGAAGGGTGTAGAAAAGGCCTTTATCAAACAGGAAAGATCTTGCAGAGAAAGGAATGAATGTACAGGACCACTGCAGCATTCGTCACTTAAAGATGGGCTGCAGAACATAGAATATACATGATGACATGCAACCTGAAAAACAAGGAAATTAAAATTTAAGGTAACCACCAGGACGTAGCCTCCCCGGCCTTTACCTAGAAGTGCTCATCTCCTCACTAATAGAGCAACCACAGAGTCCATAATATCCCCTCTATCTTTAGCTCAGCTTTAGTCAGGTTGCATACCTTGCGGCACTCCCTTCCCCCATTCCACTGCACAACAGGTCAGATTTCTCCACCTAACGTCTCCTTGGCAAGTTCAGCAGTCGGATTTGGTGAGGGCTGGAAAACATTGTGGTTCAGGAGGGATTTGAGCAAAGATAGGTTTAGTTTGTTTGTTTGTTTTAACCTGGGTCTGTTAGGCTGCAGGGTAATTTATGACATCATCCAGCAATCCCCAAGGCTATGTCTACACTTAAGAAGTTAGTTTGAAATAATTTACTTTGAATTAATTATTTTGAACTAATAGTGGTTGACTATAATCAAGTTAATTCAAACTAACATGTCCCCACTAGAAACCCAGACCAAGCAAGCATGTCCATGGACAGGACTTGCTAGTTAAACTTAGAAAGGGGGAATTAGTAAATTCAAATTAACCATTACTTTGAAGTTAAGTGAGGTTTTATAACTTCAAAGTAAGTGTTCCTTACTTCGAACTAAGGAATTCCTTAGTTTGAAGTAATGAAATCCAGTGTAGCCATGCATTAATTTAGTTTGAATTAATCTGCATTAATCTGAACTAAATTGAAAGTGTAGATAGAGCCCAAGAGACCATACCAGCAGTGACAATTACTGGCACTATCTAGTCACATTCCCGTACTCATCTTGGGAAAAGGCGGGAAGGCAGAGGGAAGTATAGGAACCTCTACAGTTCTTCTACATTAAAACCTGCTTCCGTTCTGTGAACATTGCTAGCTTTCATTGCCCATTAGTACATTTTTGCATAGGCTCTCAAACATCTCCTCATGTTCACTTAAAGCTCATTCATCCCATGAGATCCACAATTTGAGTGGTGGTGCTGAAATGGAGTTTTAGGAGTCTGCTACTGCTTTCTATATTGGACTTAGGCCTTTAGCAAAATTGGTGGGCACTCATATTTTTTATAGCTCAATTCAGCTGCCACTGAAGTCAGTGAGAGTCTTTCCACTGACTTTAAGGGCTGAGTCCTGAACCCTAACTGTCATGGCTGTACCAAGCAGGGTCCATTATATCTATAAGATTTGGGGAACTGGGGTACAGAAAATGCTGCTTATTATGTTAATCATGTTTGTTTTGCTTCTAATATTTATTTTATTTGTCCACCCGCTTTCTTTTCTCAAATGCTAAGTCTGTAAGCTTTTATACAGAGTCTAGGACAATGGAGCTCTTCACCCTGATTGGGCCCTTTTGGTAATACTGCAATAACCATCATATATACTAGTGGCTTTTAGAGAATGTGTGTTTAAAGATCAGCATAACAGCCACTTGTTCATTTTCCAAGTATTATGTGTAAAGCAAATAAATGCAGGGTCAGACTCTAAGCATCCACGTTTATGAGAGGATTTTTAAACTTTAGTTATCTTGATGAGCTTTTTTACTAACATGTGGTAAAACCCAAAGGAAACAAGTCCATATTCAGTCTTAACCTTTCTTTCTTTCTTTCTTTCTTTCTTTCTTTCTTTCTTTCTTTCTTGTGATTAATTTGTCCCGTGAATTGAACCCCACCTAAAATGCAAAAAAAAAAAAAAGTGATGAATGAGGTTAAGATTTTTGTCATGAGTATCTTTAGTAAAAATCAGGAACCGGATGTGGGCAATGAACAATAAATCACAGAAGCCTAATCCCTATCGCTCAGGGTTGACCTCCCGAAGACCTCCGTGATCAATCACGTAATCCTAGTGATAAAGCAGTGAACTTATTCTGAATACTCCCTTGCCACTTACATTTTCCCCTTTTAATTACAATTGTTGACAGGTTATGTTTTCTTCTTTGTTTTAAGATTTTTCTTAATTGTAAAACTAAAGAGCATACACAGGTTGAGGATGAGACTGTGTATGTCTACACTACAATTAAAAAGCAGAGCTTGCCTGTCTCAGCTGAGTTGGGCTTTCAGAGCTCATTCTAAGGGGAGGTTTACTTGGTGCAATGTAAATGTTCAGGATCAGATTTCAGCTCAAGCTCTAGGACTCTGCCAGATGGGAATGTCCCAGAATTCTGGCTGCAGCCCAAGCCCAAGAATGTATGCTGCAATTAAACAGCCCCTTAACATAACCCCATAAGCCCAGCTCAGATGGCATAGGCCATCCCATCCACAGCTGGTTAATTGCTATGTAGATGTACCCACTTTCATCTTCAACCTGTGTATGCTCACTAGTTTTACAATTAAGAAAAATCTTAAACCAATAATGCTAGTTAAGACTTGAAGGGCTAAGGGCCAATTTTTTTCTTTCCTATGAGCAGTGTTTTGTTGAAAATTATATATTTATTATGCTTATTACAGGATTGTCTATGGGATAACTTAGAGACAGATCCTGTTGTTACAAGCATTGTGCAGTCACAGACAAGTAGATGTTCCCCTCACCCATTTAAATGGACAAAACAGACATAGAGTGGAAAGTGAGATGGCTTGCAGAATAAGATATTAGTGCCCTCAAGTGGGAGCAGTATCTCTTTTTTGTTGTGTTTTATTTTGAGTTCTTTGGGTGAGGTTTAGTGAGAAGACGATTAGCTAGACGGAAATGATAAAAAAGGAGAGAAGGGACACTGAAGTGATGGGGCAAGGAGACTAGAGGAGAGCAGAAGATGAAAAGAAAGGAGTACCCATATGTGTACTCAACAAGTAGCTGCATTGCTTTCAGTTTCACTTTTAAAAACTAAAAAAGTTATTTCTTGCATGAGCTTTTGTGGGATAAAATCCTACTTGGTCAGACTCTTGAGGCAATATAAAGGTTAGTCAGTAACACTAATCGTGTCTGACAATAGAGGAATTATATTTGTTTAAATTTCATAAAAAGTAAAGGAGGAACAAAACTAGAACATAGAGAGTAGAACATTAATCTCATTAATGATCTTTGTAAGTCTGTCAACCCCTACTGACACATTTTGTGGTTATATTCTTATATGTTACTTTGAGAAGCAAAATCAGGGCTTTTTTAAAACAACAAAACATTATGCAAAAATCAACAAGCCACGTCTAGCTCAATCTTTATGTGTTGACCACCACTTGGGCTTGAATGGGGAACAACAGAGAAAAAAGGAAGAGTGGCTATAGATTGAGCTAAAAACTCATGAGTCATGACTGACTAGCTGAAACTTTAACTGACCATGTCCGCTGTGTATTAGCACAGAAGGGGACCCATAACACACTCACTAGGGGGTTACATTTGTAAATTTGGAGAAAGCAGAAGTAGGAAGAAATGAACCGTGTGTTGTGGATTAAGACAGGAGATGCTAAGCTCTACCGTCTTCAGTATGATTTTCTGATCTTAATGTTATCTTGTCCTTAAATATATGTGACCATAGGCACTTCTGTATTTATACCTTTAGACCAGTGGTTCCCAACCTCTTCTGTATTGTGATACACCTTAAGGCCTTCAATTATGCCGTGGCACACTGCCTTACCAAATTCATGAGCCATGGCACCCTGTTTTGGGGCCGCGGCCTGGGGCTCCAGCTCAGGGAACCCCCAGCTGGGGCTGCCGCCTATGGCTCCAGCTTAGCCGCCCCCCCAGCTCCTGGCCGGGGCCATATGGGGCTGGCACCTGCAGCTCTGGGTAGCCCACCAGCTGGGGTCATATGGTGCTGCAGCCCCCAGCTGGGACTCTGGCTACAGGGAGAATCCCTGGCTGGGGCTGAATGAGGCCACCACCCACAGCAGCCTCTCTGGCTCCAGTGACCTCCCTGGCTGGGGCCACTTGGGGCCATCACTGGAGCTCCAATGAACCCCTGCCCCTGGCCGGGACCACATGGGTAGGGTAACCAGATATCAGGCAAAAGGAGGACATATCCTCCTTTTTACCTTCACGTCCTCAGTCTGGCAGGCATTTTAAAATACATGATTTTGTCTGGCTTTTTATTTATAGGGGTTAAAGTATGCTGGAATGCCCCGGAATATCTTATTTTAGGGGAAAGCATTCCAGAGCCCCCTAAAAACAGAAGAATATTACATTAACACTACATTTTTCTCCCTGTGTCCTCCAACGTCCTCGTTTTCATACTTCCCTGTCCTCCTTTTCAAGCTTTGGTATCTGTTAGCCTTACACATGGGCCTCTGACTGCGGTGACTAGGACCGTCCATAGGGGGTATGGGGCCCGGGCAAATCACCCTCTGCGGCCTCCCCATTCGCCACCGCCTCTGGCATTGGGGGGTGGGGCCAGCCAGCCCAGAGGAGGGGCAGATCTCTGTGCTGCCCCCCCACACACACTGGGGACTGGGCAAGCAGCCAAAAGGGCAGCCCTGTGCAGCGCTGCCAGTCCACCCCCCCGCCCCCCCCCAGCCACATGCGCTGCTCTGGGCTCCGTTCCGGAGCAGAGGGGAGGTGGCTGGATGCGGCATGGCCTGTGGGGGGGGTCAGCGATACCAGCTCCGAGCTGCCTCCTGCCCCCTCCCAACTGCTCCAGAACGGAGCCCAGATCAGCGTGCATGGCTGGAGGGTGGGGGGCAGACTGGCAGCGCTGCAACAGGCCACCCTTCTGGCTGCTTGCCTGCTCCCTGGCATGGGGGAAGCAGCAATGTGGCCATGCAGGGCACCCCAAAGCACGGGGCCCTGGGTGGGCACCCCATCACCCTACCCTAGGAACGGCCCTGCCAGTCCTGCCAGCCCCACCCCACCCCGGCCAGGGCAACCCCCCCCCCCAGCCGGGGCCACGTGGGGCTGCCACAGTGGCTCTGGCTCTGGGGAACCCCCACAGCTGGGGCAGCTGCCCATGGCCGCGGCTTGGGGATTTTTCCCGCTGCGTTCCGGCTGGGACCCACTGCTTTAGACACTACTGCAATAAGATTTATACAAAATATGCCTTGTAATGTATCATATGCAAGTAATTACATGTTGGTTGTAAAATGAACATGTTACTAGTTGATGTGAAATGATGAATGCCTCCTGTATGATGTTACTAGAATACATTTCAGAGTTGACAGCCTATCCTGAGTAAAAGTGATAAACATGTTTGTCCTACATGTAGAAACGTGGGGTCACCTAAAATTACATGTTAGCAGTAAACAAAGCCATCAAGTTAAACAGATACCACTTATTCTGATCCTGAATTTGAAAGAGAAAATCATTGTGTAACCCCCGAGCAGCAGAGGACGCTGAATCCTGACTTGCAACTAACTTGCACCCCTTGGAGACATAAGGAACTGAGAGAGATTGTGTTTTTGTCCTTTACCTTCAGAGTCACAGGAACCAATCAATCTCATTTCTCTGATTGGTCCTGGCCAGGCCAGTCAGTAAAAAGTGGAAAGAAGACGGTGAGCAAGTAAACCATCGTGAGCAGAGACTATATCTTGCTAGATTAAACTTCAGGCTTTCAGACGCTTATTTTGACTTTTATCTGCTTGTAATCATCTCTGCTTCTATCTCTTTTACATAGATAGCATCACTTAATCCATGTTCTAAGTTCAGGAAAGTGTGCGCTTCTAGAAAGTCTCTGTGACAGCAGTAGATGAAACACTTTATCTTTAAGGGTTCAATGAGAAGACCAGATCCTACGATAGGATAATTTGGGGGCTGAAAGAGTGCTAAGTTCAGTCTGCAAGGAGAAACCAGATTGGGAAAAGCCACAGAGAGGCTTGTGGGCTCCGAGTAGGCTGTTGGGGTTGGAAATGTGGCTGCATAGCCATAAGATACCCAGGGTTACAAAGTAGGCAGTTAACAAATCCCTTTCTGACTGGGGTGAACTTTAAAACCTCACAATATAACACAAACTTTTTTTTAACAGGCAGATATCGTTGGTCCTATTTTACAGATGGAGAAAGAGTGTTGCACAAAAACAACAAGCAGATTGTGAGCACAAGATGGCAGGCTCTCTCTCCTTATGCCATAATGCCACAGCTGTGATGAGCATAGGCACCTAAAATGGAACCCCATCTGTTTAAAAGAGGGATCCATTTCTAGTAGGAGAGAATTCTTCAATAGGGGCCCTCGTTTCTGGAATAAGCTCCTCCCACTCATAGGTTCATTGACTTTCAGCACACATAGCAAAGCACATCTGCTTGTTCAGTCAGCTGCAGTGAGACAAGCTTGGGTTTTACATATGTTAACTGCACAGAAGGGGAAAATTTTGTTGTTAGGACTTCAGTTCTGCTGGCTGGCAGGATAAACTGGTGTTTAATTTGGGTTTTGTCTTTGTGATTTGTGTAAAGCATGCCTAAAGCCTTGGATGGGCACCTCCACTTATTGTTTTACAAATCCAAAGAGATAAGATATAAATAATAAAACTAATTCCCTTCATGGGGGTCAGTGAAGGAAAGAGGAAGCCGGAAGAATAGAACAGAATAGAATCACAACAGTTTAACTGCTAAGAATATTTATAAAAAAAAAAATTATATGGCAAGATAGTTAATAAACTTAGTGAAAATGAGCATAGCAATGTTAACTTTAAAGGAATTAAGATGAATTACATAGTTGAAAATTTGGCCTGTAGCATTGATTATGGGCAATAGCATGACTCTAGTGAAGTTACTGTGAGTTCTGCCATGGACCTTTATTGGTCTAACATTGCACCCTATGTCTTTATATATGTTTCTTACTTACTATAAATTTTTATAATGATATATTCTTTTTTCAAGACACTGATAAATAAGAGTGAATAGTATGTGTTTAAATGTGAAAAGCAGTGAGTAGTAGAACTAGCTAATAAACGAATGGGGGAAAGTGTGAATATTTTTATAAACTTTTTTTTCCATTTATATTTGAAATTTTAACAAAAAAGAAATAAACAACATCCAACATTTGAGAAATTTTAGCCAACTTGTCAAAAAAGTGTGGTGGTGGCAGTGGAGAATCTATGAAAATATTGACATTTGGTCCTCCATTTTTATCAAAATTTGAAACACTGATGAAAGCTTTTACAACAAACTATGACATAACAAGGCAAATATTGAAGCTTTTAATTGGTTCCTGAAAGTATGCCTACTGTGCTATTGGTTTCTCAGCACTGTCGTGTAGGAGACATGTTTCTAACTTGTTGTTCGAGGCAGATTTTAAACTATATACAGTTATGAGTGGGTGGCTTCTTTGGAAAAGTAGTGATGTGATTTGACACATATTAGATTTCAAAATCAGTTGTGAGGATATGATCATTTTCTGACATTTTAGCTTGTCATCTCATGTACTCTACATTAGCACCCACTTTCTAACTCAAACATTTTGAATGATTAAAAAAATGCGACTCTTACAAGTTATGACAAAGGTAATTTTAATGTGGTTGAATTTTATTTGGACAAGACATAGCATGTGATAAAGTAACCCTGGTAAATTGTGATTGGAAATGTTAAAGAAAGAGGGTAAAATCTTGGTCGTATTGAAGTCATTTGCAAAACTTTCATTGACCTATATTCATATACTATGCCAGGACCATTGGAATCATCAAGGCATAGGAATTCCCTGAATTAATTCTTTTTGAATCAAGTCATACTTTTCAGGTGAAAAAAAATCCAATCTTGATTTAGCAAATTCTGTTAAGGAATCTACCACAACCCTTGTTGTTACACCTTCACTGTTCAAGAAGGAAAGAAAGAAAGAAATGTACCTTATTTGTAGCCTGAATTGTCTAGCCTCAATTCCCACTCTTGTTATACTTTTTGCCTGCTGATTTATAGAATCCTTTAGTATCATATTTTGTTCCCTGTTCAAGTGCTTATAGATTGATCATGTCATTCTGAGATGCTTCTCAGGGACGCCTGCAAGTGAAAGGCACCTCACTACAACCTGCCATTAGCATAAGGAAGTCTTGTCAGTGCCTATTGTGGATTAGTTCCCTGATTCTAGCAGTCTCTGGCAACTTAAGTGCTGCCTTCCACACCACCTTATCTGCACAATTAGCAATTGGTACACACACGTCCCCAAATCCTTCAAGTATTCTTCTAGAGTGTCCAGGCTGGCTACTCTGAGAAACAGGGCCAGCCCAACCACATAGGTGAATTAGGCAGTTATCTAAGGTGCCAGGCTTTAAGAGGTGCCAGATTAGACAGAGGTGTTTTTTTTCTTTATTTAAAAAATATATATTAATATGTTATCTCTTATCGTATGTATGGGCGGGGGTGCCAAAGTCATAGTTCACCTAAGGCGCCAAAAAACCTTGAACTGGCCCTTCTCAGATGTCTCAGATTCCCCATACCCAAAGAAATAATATACACCACCTTACAAAATTTCAACTCAGGATCATGACTCTGCTTAACATGTAGCAGTTGGATTTATAGTGAAGACCACAATAAAATTAGTATTAAATAACAGAAATTCAAATGGTAGTAAGAAAGAACACTGGAAACAAATGGTTCTGTATACAATAAAGTTATAACATGATGTCTGGAGCCTAAATTTAACTCACAAGACATTTCCCAGTCTCCTACAGGATAGCTTACCTGAAGTCTCTTTCCCAGCGCTTTCTGCCAAGATAACAGAGATCCTCCTTTCTCAAGATCAAATCTGGTGGCAATTTGTCTTCCTAAATTGAAGGACTTCCTGTGTACCTCTGGACTCCCAGTTATATACTTAAAAATTCATTGTCTTTACTCATAAACAGGATAACGTCTGCTGTTTTTATTTTTTCCTGCAGTATTTATTATCTATGCACTCTGTTAATTAGCATTTGTGTCAATATTTAAACAGACTTCCATGGTAAGATGTACAATTTTACTGAACTAGACTAACACAGCTGCCCCTTTGGATAATGATTAGCCAGAGAGACTTGTGGATCCCACCTCCTTTCTGGAGAAGTCTCTCTCAATGTGCACTATCTCTAAGTGACCTATCTTTAACTATAAGGCCTTCAGAACATAAAACTTCATTCTCTATAACTCATAGATTCATGGACTTGAAGGTTAGAAGAGACCAATGTGGTCATCTAGGCTGACCCTCTGCACAATGCAGGCCACAGAACCTCACCCACCCCATCCTGCAATAAATGTCTATGACTAAGTTATTAAAGTCCTCAAATCATGATTTAAAGACTTTAAGGTACACGGACTCCACCAGCAATTGAGTCATACCCCATGAGACAGAAGAGGGTGAAAAACACTTAGGGCTTGTCTTCAATGGATGTGGGATTTTAATTTGATTTTAGGCTGTTAAATTGCAGATGGCAAAGGCAAGGGATCACACAGCAAATTCATTGCTGGGGTCTCCTGTCCCTGCTGCTTAATTACTTCCTGAAACACATTGTACTGTGGGTAGTAGGGGCAGGGGCATGTAGGGAGACAGTTGTCCTCCACTCACCACCTCTGTTCTTCTTCTTCTTCGTTGTCTTCTTTTAATAAAAAAAAGCTGGAAAAGTTCTCCTTGCTATTTCTCTCCTGCAGGCACAACAGAGAGGTACCTCTGATAACGTGCATCAAGAGGTTCTTGGGTTACACACCCCCTTTATCTTGTCTTTGTAAAGATAATCAGACTTTAACTCCTTCAGTTTATCATTATAAAACTTATTTTCCAATCCTTTAATCATTCTTATGCATGTGGGTGACCAAGATTCATGTAGAGGTGCCCCTCTGCTTTCCACCATGCTACATCATGGATGAAGCTCCATGCCAACAATTGCAAAACTAACCTATTATCCTCCTTCAAACCTTCCTTAAAGCTCTCCTTTATTAGGATGTCTAAGAACACACAACAATATCCAAGCAGCTGGTATATTGAGACTGTTGTTTATCATGCTGACCAACATTTGCTCATTGTTTCCAAGTATTTCTGCATCCATCCTTTGTCACTTGTTATAGGATAAGTTTTTTTGTGGCAGGGACTATCTTTTTACTCAGCCTTTGTACAGCTCCTATCACAATGTGATCCTGGTCAAAGGCTATGTCTACATTAGGAAAAGTTAATTCAAACTAGTTAGTTTGAATTAATAAATTTGAGGTTAGTGCGAACTAACCTTGAACTTGTTAGTTCGAACTGACAACATGGACTGGTTCAAACTAACGTTAGTTCAAACTAGTCCACTTTGTTACTTCAAACTAACTGACCTTAGGTTGAACGTATTGAGTTTGAACTAAGGGTTACTCCTGGTCTCAACTGTAGTTAGTTTGAACTAACATTCACACTAAGCACTTGGTTTGAACGAAGCAGCTTAAGTTACTAGTTTGAACTAAAGAATTCCTTAGTTCGAACTAATGAAAGCCTGATGTAGACACATAAAAAGTTAGTTTGAATTAAGCCTCTTTAATTGCTAGAGCAATACAAATAATAAATAATCACAACAATAGTAGGTGCAGTGGCACTTAGTTGGCGTCTTAATTTCAACAACCTAAAGATCTCATATTCTATAAAAGGTTATTTCCACTCCAGAAGTTTAACCCTTTAAAATGTATCCCTTTTTCTCTATTTCTTTTGAATTAAAAAAAAAGTTTGTGTGTTGGAACTGAATGTATTCTTTCACAACAAAGAATTCTTCACCACCACTACCTCCACCACCGTCCCCTAGTTAATTTGTGGATGAAAATCACCAAAAGGTCAAATAAAAAGTGTGAGTGTCCTATGATATTATTATTGTGGATCTTCTATTTATTTCTCGAGTTACAATATTTAAATGTCAAGCATCCCTAGGAGAAATAAATTATTCATTCTATTTAGAATTATAATTTTTTAAAAAATCATTTTATTGGTGAGCAAGCAGTGTGCACAGTGAGAATGTCTGGGGTTTTTTTCTTCTGTACAATAGCTGTGTACTTTGAGATAATGTTCTAATTAACCTAATTGCAACCACTGTATTGAACTGTAGGTTGAGATCCAAAGTGTCATGGCAACTAGCAGAAAAGCTTTGCTTGTCTTTGTTTCTTCAGTATAGACTCAGACATAGCTCTTTATTACAGGAAATAAGGACGTAAATCCTCTTAACAAGATAAAGCTTGAACCAAGAAAGAATTTTTCCCCCTTTACACTTGATGGTAAAGTATAAATTAAGCATTTTTGCTACAATGTAATTAGCATAAGCCATCATAATCATGTACCCCATAAGTGTTAGCTTTTCCAGTCTAAAGCAAACCTCCTGTGCTCAGGAGATTTACAGTAAATCATTGAATATTAATTTCTTTGATTTTACTGAAATGCATTTTACACAGTGAGCTTGAGAGAGAACAATCACTTTTATTCCCTTGCAGGAAAGATAATATTTAATATCACAACATGAACTAAAAGGAACTCTATGAAATGCTGCTCCAGTTTTATGATCTCAGCAAACTCCGGAGACCACTGGAAGTTATTTCAGAAAACGGGATGTTTATATCTCTTAGTATCAGGCTGGCAAACACTCTTAATTATCATTTTTATATGAATGCAAATGAAAAAAAAATACATGTTGCATTTCCATGAACAGTGACATGTAATATTACTACACCATACAGATAGTTTCTACCCTAGCAGAGAAAAGACTTTAAAACTCCTATAAAGTTTAGTGTGGGTATAGCCTTTATAAAGACTATGGGGTGAATCTCCCTTATTCTCCTCTGAAAATCCAAATTTGCAAGCAACATTATCAATTAGATTGGAATACAGAAAAAAAAAATAACCACCAAAATGAATGTGAAAGGGATGCAGAATGCAAGCACAACCCCCCCCAAAACAAACAAAAAAAGAATAAAACCCCAAAACCTTAGAAGTTGCCCCATAAATGTCTATTTGTTGAGCTAAATAAATTCAAATCCTTGAGTCTACCCCTGTAAGGTACCTTTTCTCATCCTGTAATCGTTTTTATGGCTCTTCCCTGAACTGTCTCCAATTTATCAACATCTTCTGTCAAACACATCTGCATTCAACCCCAGAGATAGCACCTTTTGCACTGGCTGACAAAATGAATCCAGTAGAAACTCTTTTTTTCTTTTCTGACTTCCTTCTGTATTTATTCATTTGAGAATTTATTAGTGATGATGTTCTTTTTTTTTTTTTTTTTTTTAGCTCGAGGATAGTTTTAGCCCTTAAGAAAACAAATGGCAATATTCAGTCAAGGATCTTACAATGTAGCAAAGAAATTTAAATCTTTTGTGTATACTCGAGGAAAGGATTCATTTCCAGCATGCTGGCCAACAAATACACTCTAGCAGCATCATTAGCTGTCTCAAAGTGCTTTTCCAAAGAGCTCAGTATTTGACTTATTAAGGTAAGTAAAAGGGATGACCCATTTGAGATCTCCTTCACTAAATCTCTTCATTTGTGTGGCTGTCTCAAAACATTTTATGATGGTGCTAAGGATTTTGACAGAATTCTGCTAAGGTGGTACCAGGTGAATATTGTTTGATTCACTCCTCTGCAAAGTTAGTTCAAATTATTCAAGATAGGATTCTGCAGTTTCATTCCATAAAACATATTATATGTCATACAAAGGATAAGTTTATTAAAAGAAAGTTTATACTTCATAGAAAAATAGCTCATGGTGGCAATGTCCACACTACAAAAGTAAAGTCGACTTAACATGTCCACATTGAAACTGCCAGGGGACTGTCCATGTCCACTCTGGCTGTTGCTAAGGTGACCCAAGAGTGGTGCATTGTGGGAACCTGGCCGACAGTGCACAAGTGAGGCTTCCCCCTCCTCCAGCCATCCCTATAAAACAGGAAGTGAGCAAACAGGCTGCATATGTGCCAGGCAAGGTCCAGCTTGTAGATATGCAGCCTTCATCTGAAGTCCTGCAGTCTGTAGTCAGGGTGCTTCCCACCAGTCCAGTGCTAGGCTGGCAACAGCTGCAGAATGGAGACCACAGCATGGCCTTTGCTGTACTGGACACAGGCCCCAACAGGGCCATCAGAATGGCCAGCGTGGCAGCAGCAGCAGCACTCATGCCATGAAGCGTGTCCTGATGCATCTGGGCACTTGAGACGAGCTTGGACCGGTGGGAGTGTGTTGTGCTTGGCACCTAACTGACGAAATGTGGCACCAGAATTTCAGGATGACCAGGACTACCTTCCAGGAGCTTGTCAGGGAGCTGACCACAGAGGTACAGTGCAGCGAAAATGTGTAGTGATAGCCATCTGGACGCTTGCCACTCCAGACTCATACAGAGCTGTCGCCCACCAGTCAGGAAGTAGACTGTGTGGCTATGCTCGGGCAGGTGTGTGGGACCATAAACAGGGTCCTGCTTGGCCACCTCATCTGCCCGGGCAACCTGGAGGAGACCATTGCTCGATGTGAAGCCCTCGGCATCCCAAACTGTGCTGGTGTGGTCGATGCGACACACATCCCTATCTATGCCCCAGACCACCGGGCTGTGGTATATTATAACAGGAAGGGGCACCACTCCGTGATTCTGTAAGCTGTGGTTGACCACTGGGGTCTGTTTACAAACATCTTTGTGAGGTGGCCAGGGAAGACCCATGATGCACATGTCTTAAGATACTCTGGCCTGTACCACTGGGTGCAGGCAGCCACCTTCCTCCCAGAACATGCCATCACCCTCTGGGATGTGGAGGTGCCTGTCTTCATCCTGGGGACTGTGGCATACCCTCAGTGCCATGGCTTATGAAGCCATATGGTGGGAATCTCAATGACAGCCAGGACCTTTTTAATTGTTGTCTGCACCAGTGCTGCACTGTTGGTGGAGTGCGCTTTCGGCCGTCTCAAGGTGCACTGGAGAGCCATCCTTACCCACCTGCAGCTCATGGATACCACCATCACAGAGGTGGTGAGCGCGTGCTGTGTTTTGCACAACCTCTGCAAGCTGCGGGGGGGGAAAGGGTCCCACATGTATGGGAGGCTGAGGTGGATCAGCTCGCTGTCGGGTACCAGCAGCCCAAACACCATCTCCCATACACAGAGGACACAGAGCCAAGCCATTCTAATCTGTGATGCCATAAAGGACTGGGTCGTCACCAAGGGCACGGATGCCTGAACACTGGGGTGCCTTCATCACCCACACTGCTGGATGCCCACACTGCCAGATGCCCACCACACTCACCTCCCCCTTCCTTCCACTGTCCATCACTAAATAAATTAACACACACACTCATGATAACAATCTACAGTGTGTTTATTTACAGATGTAGAGGTGGGCAAATGTCAGGGATGGGGGTTGGTGGGTGGCTGGGGGATGGGCAACAAGAGGCAGGCTGTCGCCTAAGATAAGGGCAGTGCCAGGCCACCCCAAGTCCAGGGCCTGCACTGCTGGGAGGCAGTTGAGTGTGGTTCCCAGGTGGGGGAGACAGTGACCCTCCATCCACCAAGGCCCCATGCTAGATATTCCAGGGCCTCCGTCTGCCAATCCATCGACTTGAGAAGCCATGCCATTTGGGCCTGTTGCACCCTGTGATGGGCTTTTTCAGCCTGGAAGTGGTGGTCCTGCCAGGCCTGGAGGTTCTCCTTTGATTACTAGGCCACTTGGAGGTATTTCTCGAGGATCTCCTCCCAGCTGCAATGCACCCTCCAGTGTCTTCACTGGAGTGACGGGACTGGTGTCTGGGTCACTGGGTCTGCATGGAAGGAGACAGACCATGGGTTCCCCCTATTAGGCAGTGCGGACTGTGGGCTGACAACAGCCGAAGATCCATTCCCAATCCACTGCCTGTCCCTCCCCCCCCCCCATCCTGTGGGACTGCAACCCCCTTGATTCCTCCGTGACACTGTGACACATGGGGTGGGTGCCGTCCCATCACTGACAAGGTGTGTGCAGCCCTGCTCTTGGGGTCATTTTAGATGCCTCCTGGCAAAAGTGCCATGAGCATGCTGCACAGCTCTGCCTCTCCCACCAATGGTGGGTGCAGCCTCTTCTGCAATGCCAATGTGCTGGTGGGCTCAGGGACACCCCTCGAATGCCTGACCTCACAACCTCATGGGGGGAACCCTCTGTCCCCCATCCTGGAACAATTCCTATCCAATGTCCATGCTGCCCCTCCTGGGGCTCCTGTCCCACCTGCCAGCCCCACAATTCCCAGAGATGGGGTACTCACCAGTGCTGCCAGCACATGTGCCTCGAGATGTCAGGGGTGCAGGCTCCTCCTCAGGTGGGGTGGACTCCTCCCCAGAATCTGGGGCAGCTACCAGGCTCCCACTGTCTGGGGCAGAGGTGCTGGCTCGTGCCCGCTGCTGTTTCTCCTCATGCCTGAGGATGACATCCTCATCAGCTGACTCCTCCTCTGGGGCATCATGCACAGAGGGGGGCTTGGCTGAGTCCAGTCTTCGGGTTGGCCCTGCATTGGGCTCCCATCCAGGAAAGCATCGAGCTCCCGATAGAAGGGGCAGGTGGCCGCAGCAGTGCCCAAGTATCATCTGGCCTCCCTTGCCTTATAATAGGCCTGCTGGGCATCCTTGACCTTGACACACACCTGCTGCATGTCTCTGCTGTGGGCTTTCTCTGACAAGCCCCATGACATGGCCTCATAAATGTCTTTATCTCTTTGGATGCCCGGCAGCCAAGTGTGCACAGCCTCTTCCCCCCAGAGCACCAGGAGGTCCAAAATCTCTTGGTTTGTCCAGGAAGGAGCACCCCTGTATGGCCTCTGAGGTCTGGGCTTTGCCATCTCTGCAGCACTCCAAAAGTTCTGCCTGGCTCTGCCTGGGAACCAGAAAGTGCTGGGCTTCTGCCTGCCCCAGCCCCAACCCCAACCCCAACCCCAGCATTGGCTGGGGCAGGCACTTTCTCATTGCCAGGCAGATTGTCTGCTGCCTGGGGACCCATTAAATCGACTTCAGGCAACTCCCTGTCTACGCTGCCTTAAGTCGACTTAATAAAGTCAACTTAAGGGTATAGTCGACTTTATAAGTGAAAGTTATAAAGTAGACGTTACCAGACACTAAAGTCAACTTTATTCCCCTACAATGTAGACTGTGCTTGGTTTAAGTCGCCTCAAGGGTCATTAAGTCGACTTAAACACACAGTGTAGACATAGCTGTTGTGAGGAAAGCATTGTTACTCCAAAGACTGATGAGAAACAAGAGGTCTAATTCCCATCTCACTCGTGTAAATGAGAGGAGAATCAAGGCTTTAGCCCAGGTTGCTAATGATGAAGAAGAGCCAGAATCTCCTGGGACGGTGCCAGTGATGAATAACGAGATCTCTGATACCCTCCACAATCACACACACTGTCTTCTTTGACAATTTGAGCTCTGGTGCTGAAGAAAATCTTCCAATGTGACAAGTCCAATGGATGGCCTACATAATATAGATATTGCTAAGGCTTTTACATTTCTAAAATTCACCCAGTTATATATCTCAGATCCCCTGCACCTTATTTTATAAATCAAAGACCACTTTCTCTCTCTCTCTCTTACACACACACACACACACACGCTTTCCAAAATAAACATCAAGGGCTCAGTACTCAAAAGGAGGTTAGTTCCTAACTATTTTTAAGTCAGTGAAAGTTGTGAGACTATCTCTTTTTCAGCATTGAGCCCTAAGTTACCTAATGTATTAGTTGTAGATTTTTTTTGGTAGAAATTTGAATATCTAAATATTTCAACAAGAAACTTAACCTAGATTTTCTAGAGAAATGTTTTGGGTTTGGGACATTTGTTTTGTTTTAATGAAATTTCATTTTTTTCCTGTGGAAATTGGACACTTTTCTCAAAAAAATAAAAACCAAATCAAAAAACAATTTTTCTTTCCAATAAATATTTTTCCATTGATTTCAAACAGCTCTTTACAGATCCCAGATAATTCAGGGCAGAGTTCGAGATTTGAATCCATTTCCTACTTTTTGCCCAAAACAACTCTGAGAATTGACCCTTGCTAGCAAATTCAGCAGAGGTCAGGAAGTGAAATGTCAATAATATTTGAAGTACCTTCTGATCCATACAGGGATTACTCCAAGGTTATTACAGGGTTACACCACATTGTGGGAAAGCATGAAACAACTTTTGCAATTTTTCTACCACCTTGTTCTTTAGCTTAATAAAGAATTTCATTTTTCAGAACTGTCAATCTGCACATTTTATGAGTACAGTGCTAATGTGACCTGAAAATAAAATCTAAAAGAACAACTAAAAACTAGTAAATAATGTGGATTCTCCACATTTCTGTACAAAGAACCCACACTTTTTTTTTTACTGAACTCTAGATTTCTACAACTATGGAAGAAGAATGAAATGAGGGACTCTGAAGTGTTGAATTATTTACAATTAGAAGAGATGTCTAAAAACTTAATTGAACAATGATGTGCTGTAACTGCAATCTTAAACGCAATTCAGTAATGATGTGCTATAAACCATGTCAAAATGAAAAATACACGTAAACTGAATTTAATAATGTTTGAGATTTCTGCACTGATGACAGATATCCCCAACATCAGCAAAACAATTGAAAGAAAACCAAGCTTCAGGAATGTTTACCCTGTAATTAATTGAAGGAAATAAAGGCTCAAGGTACAGAAATGCTTACCCATGAACTTTGTGGTTGCAAATATTTATCTCAGCCATTTGGGTGAGAGAAAAATCTACCATCTCCTCCAAGGTTTATGTACAAGAGTAATAGGCAAGTGGTATGTCTGCTGTCAGATTTTTGTGCAATAACATTATTCTGGGATCTGTAATTCATTTCTAAGTTTTCTCTTGCCCTGTATTTCTCTGATTTCTGCATTGCATGAGCTCTTACATCTCAATGACAGCTGTGATATGCTCTGTCCAGTGAAAAATCTTCTAATTGAATTGTTCCATTTTCTAATGAATTCCAATCCTGGCCTTTCATGCTACAGAATTTCTAATTTTTCCCAACTTGATTCCAAGAAGTAATACATACCAGTCAAACAAGAAGCTGTGACACTGGCGCTCAGCACAGATGAAGCTGTTTCTCAGACTTAGATTCAATGTAGGCAAAGGGTACTAGAAGAAAAGGAAGTCGTTATCCTAGAAGTTGGAGAACAAAATACTGTTTTCTAAGCTTTGCATATAAAAGTACATTCTAAACATCTCCTGATCCTAGCTGCTTCTACTTCAAGTCATATGAGTCTAAACTGTTAAGAAGGCACATCTATCTTGCATTAAAGGTGGAAGTATTATGAACTTAAGTATGAACAGAGATGTAAAAAAACTTGATTTCATCATTAAGGTACATTCCAGATATATTAAGAAGGTTTATCTGGGTTGACACATAAAACCTAAACCTACTATATAGCTAATAAGTATGTACTTCCATTGCATTCATTGGCAGGCAATAATTAGAAGTGGCTGATTAACCCATTTCAAATACCATCCATTGAGAATTTTAGCATGTCTTTCTTCAAGTACATTTTTCTAGTATTCAGCCACCTCTAGTAATAATTCTAAAAAGGCCAAAACAAGTAATAACAACAGTAAATAATTCACATTCCATTTTTAACAAATGCTCTAGATCCTCACTAATCTGCTCTTTGTTAATCCTTACCATTTCTATTCATATACAAAACTGTTTCTCTCTACTCCAGTTCTTGGCAAAAATGTAATATCAGGTTATTTCTACAAACGGGCAGATTACTATGATCTAATTTTAGAAAAATACTGTGGACACTGTGAAGTATTAGCATAAATAAGTGAGATAGAGCGCTGTTGTCTAAATTAAATAAAGTGTATATTGTTATCCATCTACTTTGCTTTTAAATTAGGCCCAATGTGAACCCCCACTTACATATAAGTAAGGGGCTCATTAAGCTCTTAATTCCATGTCTGGGGTTCCAGAGTAAGCAAACTCTTAGGCTCTGTCTGCACTAGGAAAAGTCAGTTCACATTTGTTAATTCATACTAATAAATTCAAGGTTAGGACAAACTAAACTCAAACATTAGTTTGAATCAACAACGTGGACTAATCTGAACTAATGTTAGTTCAAATTAGTCCACTTTGTTAATTCAAACTAACTGCCCTTAAGTCGAATTTAGGTTCCAACCAAGGGTTAATTCTTGTCTACATCATCCTTAGTTCGAACTAATGGTCGAACTAACCGGCAGGTCTTACTTGTATGAACTAAGCTTTCATTAGTTCAAATTAAAGAATTCCTTAATTTGAACTAATGAAAGCCTAGTGTAGACAGGTACTAAGTTAGTTTGAATTAAGCCTCCTTAATTGAAACTAACTTGCAAGTGTAGACATACCCTTACGGGCCATGAGGAAAGAGGCATTGGCAAATGCATAGCTTCTCCATGACTAAGTCCAGCCAAGTACTGAAAGAAGGAAAAAATTCATGCAATCAAAACTCACTGCTGGACCGGCACTCAGCAGAACCAGACTCTCTCCTCCCTTTAGAGGCTCAACAAGAGCTACTGCAATGCTGAATCTCAATAACCGCTCACAGAAATTCCACAGAGAAAGATAGGGAAAGGCAGAGAGGCCTGGGGAACGGGACTGTTGTTCTGGATTTCCCATTCTCCTGGAAAATAATGGAGAAAGTCTTTGACCTTCATGAATCTATTCTTCCCAACTCCAACTGCACTTTGGAGCTATCAGCTGGTCCTGCAGCCCTTCCAGTCACTTGCTATTCCTCCAGTTCTCACACAGTTGGAAAGCTCCCAGTCTGAACATTGGGATGTCAGAGGAGATCCTGATTATTCCTCTGCATCACTTCTGCATGCCTTGGTCACCTGTGTGACAAAGAGCAGCATAGTCACTGAATCAGCATTTAGGGGAATAGGTGGGTGAGGTTCGCAGCAGGGAAAGTAGCAACTATGTAACCGCCACTGAGAGTGGAATAACAAACAAGGAGTCTGGTGACGCTTTTAAAGACTAATGAATTTATTTCTCACATGAGCTTCAAGCATCTGAAGAAGTAGGATTCTCTCCCAAGAAAGCTGATATAAATTTGTTAGGACTCTTTCTTTGTTTTGGTGGACTGGACTAACACGGTTACTACCCCTTTAGAACCAATAGAACTCCCTGGTCACTTGCTTGCTAATTTGAAAAAAAAAGGATTGCTAATCCTTAGTGTCAGTGGAATTATTTCCATGTCTGCACTTTAAATCAAATACCGAATAAAAATATACCTACCCTGAGATTTAGTGGGATCCTATGGTATCTCCAGAAGGGCAGTGGAAAATTGTAAGTATATAGGCTATTTGGTTAGGCAGGGGAAGCCAGATAATTTAGATGCATGAGTTGTCTTGAGTTATCCAAATAAATCTGTTTAATCTGTAATAACAATCAAAATTTCTTGAATCTAAACTTTGTGCCTTAACACCTACCATTAGCAATTGCGTGTGGGGGGCACAACATGTTACAGTATAGGAAGATCAAGGCCATATTTAATTTTGTTTAGATAAATAAATCATTATTACCAGTAACCACAACCCAATTAGTTTAGTGATATGGGGCTTGAACATACAAGATGCTGAGCAACTCTTGTAAGATTCTGAGCAGATTCCACTGGTGTGTAGTTCAACAGTTTACAACAGATGTTCAGCAGCTCAGGGTTGGACATTAACCATGCAGGTTACAAGTGCAAGTCTGCTTCACTTGCACAGACAAAACTCCGATTGAATTCAGTTTGAGTTGCATTCATATAATACAAATAAGGAGTCCTGTGACACCTTTAAAGAGTAACTGTTTTATCCATTTGTTTGGTTGTTTAGTCTTTAAAAGTACCACAAGACTCCTTGTTGTTTGAACCAGACTGAGGCTAAGTCTATACTGATGGCATCAAAATCACCGCTATCAGCATAATTTTCCGGGTTTGATTGAGCAGTCAGTGTAGATGTGCTCAGTTGATCCAGAATTCATCCTAGCAACTCCACCCCCAGAACTGGAGTATGGATAAACTGACCAGAAGGCATTTATGGTCAGTTTAACGTGTTGTGTAGGGAGTACTTAGTAAAAAAACAACAAGGCTTTGCATGGCACTTTAAGACTAACAGATTTATTTTTTACATGAGCTTTCGTGGGAGAAGATCCCACTTCCTCAGATGCTTCGAAGATTTTGTGTAGTTTGCACATCCCCCATCAACTGCCACTGAAAAGCGCAGCAATTATAGATTAGGGCTGAGATGGCTACCTTTTTCAAACTTCTCGTTCATGTAATAGAAACTGGATTGGACCTTTTTATATGTGTCTGCTTTGGGAAAAAAAAAAGACCGCTGCCAGCACTCCCTGGATTAGGGAATCCCTGGCTGGTGGGGCGCCTTCTCTGCCAGCCAGCAGGATCCCCCACAGGGCACCTTCCCCACCGGCCAGCATGCCTCTTCTGAGTCTTTTCTGAGCAGAAGCTAAAATCAGATGCAAGAATAAGAAAGTCAAGACTGTAAGGAAATACAGTTCTAGAATGTACATCCATCAGCACGTTTTAAACACTGAAAGAAAGTCTTCAGTTTAGAAGGTGAAATCTAAACCCCACTAATGTCAATGGGACTTCTCCCACAGACTTCAAAAGGATCAAGATTTCACTCTGACTGTCTCTTTATGAAATTATATCCAGCACTGATAAAGGGAACAAGAATTGTTGTGGTTAGGATTCAGAACATGTGATGAAGCGCCAATAATTTTATATAAACTGAAAAAGATATAAGTGAAATCATAGTATTTTTTTTTATTATTAGCACAGTTAGGACTTCAGTACAAATTAAGAGCATAATTATAGTATATTAACTCACACCAATGGTCCACCTAGCCGAGCATCCTGTCATTCAGCAGTTGCTGGTGTCAGATGTTTCAGAGGGTCTGTTAAGAGCCTGACCATACAAACTGTTATGTGCTTGAATTGTATCTCTGAGTAAAGAGTTTACACATGCTTAAGATTTTTCAAGATTGAGTCCTAAAGTGTAAAGTAGTTGCAAAGTTTTATTAAAATGAATAGTGAACTTAATTCTTCCATAATTGTGCCTTTTATCTGTCCCTCTGTCATTTTCTTTCTTTACAACTTAATAGTCTGTTAACAACATACATTTATTTTCTTCTCCTGAAATAGTTCTAAAATTTCTGAGCAAGAATATGGAAGGAAAAGATCTTTTAAAATATGCATCCTGATGTATCATGTCCACATCGCTCACAAAGTTTCATAGCTAGACCAGCTTGTTCCCTTGTGACAAGCATGTCTGAAGCAAGCAGAGCTACAGCCAGAGAAATTAGCTCAAATGCGGTAGCCATTACAAACACTTTGCAACCTATTTTTTGAAGGGAGTGGCAGAGTGGACATGACTGTGGTCCAAACGGTGCTATGGAGAATGTAACATTGGGATAGCATGTGCTTGTATGAAACACATGTTGATTTGTGGCAATTGTGCTAATACAGTGTGTCCTATGTGTTAGGAAGCATAGACGTGGTGCAATTTACTACCATTGGAAATGGTTTTGGTGCTTGTTACTTATGCTCCATATGGGATAAAATGATTCTTTATGCCTAACAAGTGTGCCAGTCAATTTACATATGCTCTTCAATGTGCCTCATTGTATTTTTTTCTTGTCATATCTGAATTTTCTAAGACACATTTTACCCTGTTTTTAACCAACATTATTATGTTCTGTTCTTCACATACCTCAGTGGGTGTGTTCCTTGTCTACTTTAAATCTGTGTAACTCTGTTAGACTGAATAGAAGCACTGTATGGTGTTTTCCACTGGCTAAGGATCTATCTACATACACTTAAATATACAACAGGTGCACAAGTTCACCTTGGTATTAATGGATGAGAGACAAATATCTTCTCAACTGATTACCATTTTAAAGCATTCTAGGAGGAAAAGGGATTAGGTCATTCACCTCAGAGTAAGGTGTTCCAGCTGTTTCAATGCTAATTTATACTGGGATTTTTCTTTTTAGCAGTTATTTACTTAGTGACATAGGGTTAGAAATCCAGCTGTTCTCCCCTCAGGGTGCCATGCCAGCAGATATTCAGTCCTGATATTTAATTTTAAAAAAAATCAACTCTCTTATTCAAAAAAAAAAAAAAGCCAAAATGGATGATTAATTACAAATCAGGACTATTTTGAAGGCGGGAAAGAAAATAAATAGTTTGGGTAAAGTGAACAGATGGGTTTCAAAGTAAACTGCTATCATTAGCATTATGAACCCTATAATTAGTTATTAGAATAACAATACATATCGAACATTAAGATGAGCTAATACAACTGTTTTTATTGTGGTGAGGCTGGGGATGGGAAGAAGAAGAAGCAGATTTAGAAGTGGTGTGGTCAAGGACAGATTAGGCCCAATTCCTTTCGCTCACACACTGCTACAATGTCATTCACTCGAGTGGAGTTACCTTCTAAAGCAGGGGTTTTGAACATTTTCAAGCCCCCTCCTCCATCCCCCAGAAGCCTCTGCATCTCCCCCTGAGCAGCCCTGCATCTGCCTCCACCCCTGAGCAGCCCTGCATCCTAGCCCTGCAGCCCACGTCTCTTCCCCTCGCCACCTCCTTCCCCCTGGCCCCACCACCCTACATGTCTTCCCCCATCTCCTCCCTTGGCCCGACCTGGAGTCTTTTCCCCCCAGCTCTCCTGCCGCTTTCCCCGTTCCTTCAGCCCCACATCTTTTCCCCTCGGCTCTTCCTCTGGCCACACCACACAGGGTCTCTGACCCCAACTGCTGGCCGCCCAGGCCTCAGCCCTCTGCCTCTTTCCCCTGGCTGCCTGGCTGCCCTGCCATTTCTTCCTCTAGCTCATTTCCCATCACTTCTCTCCTCCAACCCCACCACCTTGGCTCCTTGGTTGCCCCTCTGCCATTTACCCCCGACTCCACCCAATGTCTTTCTCAACAGCCCTGCTGCCTCTTTCTTCTGGCTGCCTGGCTAGCCTGCTGACTTCTTCCTCCAGCCCTGCCATTTCTTTCTCCAGCCCCACTTCCTCTCTCTTTCCTCCAGCCTAACTACTGGCCATCTCCTTCCCTCAATGCCTGGCTGCCCTGCTGCCCATTTACTTTGGCCCCCGTTCATGATCCCCCTACCCATCACCACACTCACATGGGGGACCCACAGCTGCCAGAATCCATTCCCTGGCCAAGCCCAGGGACATGCAGCAGGGTGGGAAATTTAAAAATGCCCAGCACACAGTTGACCAGAGCAGCCTGCTGGGTTAACAAAGGCACACTGAGTGTGTGGTAGCCCATGGCTCCCTGTTGCTGCAACTTTGTGGGAGGTGAAGCGGGCAGGGGCAGACTTAGCCCACGAAATACTCATTGCTGTGCTATAACACACTTTTGTGTCATGACACAGAGTTGGAGAACCACTGCTCAAAAGTGAGAATCAGAACTCCTATCTGTTATTTAGAGTCCTCGGTTCTTCTATAGTTACCGAATAGCAAAGGCATATGTCTTAATTCTTTTCCTAAGGATAAAGGGTTTAAGAGTTGATTCAATTTCCATTGAATTCACGGGATGGTCTTTCAGTAACTTTAAAGAGGGTTGGTTCATCCTCACCATTGTGAAAGTGAAAGATCCATTTCCATTTTACCACAAAGTCAAAGGATCTGTCATGCTGTTCAACCACAGCCCTGTGCTGGTCACCCTAGGGGGTGCTCTGAGAGGAATTCTGCCTTAACGTGTCTCAGAACCTCCTAGCACATCCACTACTACTTAGTCAAGGTGTGCTGTATACTTCCCCATTGCATCCAGCCGCCTACACCTGCCTGCGCATGAAGGAAGGAGGAGAGCCATGGGCCCTCATTCACACTGCTCCTCCTATCCAGGTGGGGGTATGCTATGCTCTAGGGACTCCTAGAAATCAAAGTCTCTGTGCCCCAGAAACATGTGAACTGCTGCTGTGTCTCAATTGTTCAATAGACTACTTAATGATCTTGTTGAATCTTAACGATCTTGTTGCTGCTAAGGATATGTCCACAATGCACATTGACTGGGCTCTGAACCAGGTTTAAGCCCAAACCCCATTTCCATCCACACAGAAATTAGCTTGGCTTAGTCCAGAAACAAATTTTGCTGGAAAGGTGGGGGCAGGATCAAAGTCCAAGTGTGATGTGAGTTAGAACTAAGGCATTTTGCAGCTCAAGAATTCTTGCTGAATCTATATGTAAATAGCTTTAAAAAATGATGTATGTCAGGCATTGACTACAACAGCCTTTGGATCTGGCTCTAACAGAAAGAGGCACATTCTTTCATGTCCACTGAGGTATTCGTATCTTTATCGCCCACTGAAAGTCTGGAGTTGAAAGAACTCAGAACAAAGCTCCGGTACCTTGTATGCTGAGTACATGGTTATTTTCCCCTGGATTTGATCTTCAGTTAAGCTAGGCTGGTTAACACCAGCTGTGGATCTGGTCCCATATCTTCAAAAGCATGTGCCAAAAAAAGAGTATGTACTCAAGTGTAAGCCAGATAGCATAACCATGGTGAACGTCTATGTTGTATAAAGAAAAACTGTGACTGAATGTAATGCATCAATGTAATTAACACAAGCAAGAAGTCCTGTGGCACTTAGACTAACAAATTTATTTATCCCATGAGCTTTTGTGGGAGACAATCCCACTTCATCAAATGCTTTGAAGATGGGGAGATTTACAGAACTTCCTTCATCTTCAAAGCATTTGATGAAGTGGGATTTTCTTCCATGAAAACTCATGCAATAAAGAAATTTGTTAGTCTTTAAGGGTATGTCCACATGAGTCTTTTATTTCGAAACAACACTGGTTGTTTCGAAATAAAAAACTGAATGTCCACACGACGTTTTCTTATTTCAAAATGACAGGCTCTGTCATTTCAAAATAAGAACTGTCATTTCAAAACAGCTTAAACCCCATTCATTTGGAAACGGCTGTTATTTCAAAATGGTTATTTCAAAATAATGCCGTTTGGACATGTTGTTTTGAAACAACACCATTGTTTCGAAACAACTGTTTTGAAACAACATGTCCAAATGCCTTATTTCGAAATAACCATTTTGAAATAACAGCTGTTTCAAAAGCAGGCTTTCCCTTAATTCGAATTAACTTATTTCAAAATAAGGACTTTATTTTGACATAACTCATTTTGAAATAATGATGTATGTGTGGACATAGCCTAAGTGCCACAGGATTCCTTGCTTCTTCTGCTGAATTAGACTAACATGGCTTTGATATTTAATAGAGTACTTAAGTCTGTGCTGAATTTTTTTTTTCTTTTCCCTCTCAGGTAGTTTTCTTGAAATAAAAAATTAAGACGTCTAATTAAAACAATGGGATGTTTCATTTTGATTATGAGCTGTTATAACATTAGATGTGTAAGTTAAAAGGAAAATGCTTTTTGATTATTTGTTTTGTGATGGCACTGTTGCCATTTAACCATGAAGAGCCATCACTCTTAACATCTGCTTTTCTCTTTCTTCCTGAAGCATATTCAATAATTATGCTGTATATGATTTACACAAAATTAAGTTCCAAGGTCATCATTTTAAATGACCTTTAGCTTAGCCTTCAGTTTAGAAAAAAAACATTTAAGCACATGCTTAAGTCCATTCATAAGTCTATTGACTTCCCTGGACCTTAAGCACAAGCTTAGTGCTTAACTTTCAAACTGCTGATTTCCTGAATGGGGCCTAAATTCTGCTAACCTTACTAATATTGAGCAGCAACTTACTCAATGCCAAATCCCACTGAGATCAGTGCTGCTAGCTGCAGAATATAGACACTATTCAGTAAGAAAATAGATGTCAGAATCTGACACTTATTTTGAATATATGACTATTTTTCTGGTTATTTGCTCTTGCATGTCAACATTGTAACTGGCTACGAGCAGAGAAAAAATGGGACTTTGTTGTGCAGGTACAGTCAATTTAGATAACATCATTTTGTGCTTGCAATTAATTGTGAATGCAAATTGTATGTTGCCTTTGCAAATCAGGTCCCCAAATCTTTTGGGAGTCCCAGAACATAAGAGGAGAGTGGGAGCAAAGTCAATGTAAGACAATGGATGTTGCATTTGTTTTAGTTTCCTCAATAAAGAAAATATTGGGAAGACTGACTAGGTTTTAAAGGTCAGCTTTAAGGCTGAAAAATGCTTCTCTGACAGTGCGTGAGAGACCCCTAAAAAGTTATGATTTAATTATGAGCTGTCATCATGCATACATAACAGGGTGGGTCATGTGTTCTAAATTTGCCAGATTTCTATTTTATTTTATTTTAGCAAACAAAAGTGTTTTACTATCTTAGAAGGCCTAGTCTAGAAAGCTAACTAGTAGCACATGAAGAAATTCTAGATGAAGGAGCATTTAATAAAGTGGTGAAATATGTTGATGTTAAAGAAAAAGAACCTAGGTACAATCAATAAACTTTTGAATGACTTAGAAAGGCTAATTTCTGAACAGATAAGTAGCTTATGCATTATAGGAAGATAAAAGATAATGAGGCTGAGACAAACCACATGAAGAAGATAATATTCTGAATAGCCACATGCCATAAAACACTGAGTAGAGAGTTACAGTGGATAAAACTCTAAAGCCTTTGGCAGAGTACTTACCAATAGTAAAATAGCCAATACGAGGCTTGGATACAAATTTAATTATTACGAACAGAAAGGTTCCCTTCTTGCAGAGTATAAGGCTCAAATGAAACCAAGCTCCATCCAAAGGTCTGTTCATTATAGCACTAGGAAAGGTAAAGGTAGGGTCGCTCTCTGATACAAGGAGTGAATGGCACATTTTGCTCACTTCATTGATTGGGATTATCATCATCCAAGGTAGCACTAAATACTAAGGCTGCAGTTTTTGTAAACTAATTCAGGGCAATAATGTGCACAGAGGTGTACAAAATTTTAAAGGGATCACAGAGGATAATTCTCAAACACAAAAGCAAAGCTGTAAGTGCTTTGAAAACCACTGATGCTGGCTTGCAGAATACACTATGTTTGCAGCTTATAGATCAGTACAGCCATTTTTTTCTAAAAGGCTGTAAGAATATTGTCTAGACTACTCAGATGGGTCTTTGGGGAGTCATCCAATGCTTCACTGGATTGCTACAGAACCAACTATGTTTAAATGACTTCAGCAATCCATTCATAGCTCAATAGCTGCTGCTACTGGGGTGACCAGATATCCTGACTTTATAGAGAAAACACCAATATTCCTGGTTTTGCTTTATATAGGTGCTTATTTCGCTCCCATTCCATGTTCCAATTTTTCACGCTTGCTATCTGCTCACTAGAGCTGCTATTGTGTATTATAGTATTTTCTATTTCTCTCTTGACCTCCCTCCTCCCTCCCTTTCTACTATTGCTCTCCTAATTACGACTGGTATGGTACTGCCACCAGAAATAATCCATTAATCTTATTTAATGTGGCCTTCTTTACTAAAGACTCAATATCCATTAACATATTGTGAAATCTGTGGGAAATCCTAGATAAATGACTAAAGATGGCAGTTTAAAATCAATGTCTTTGGAAATTGCAGCCAACATAGTTAAGGAATTTTGGATGATGAGCAATTTGGTAATCTTTCTTGCTTGGGTTCATGCATTAACACTCTGTCACAGATGGAGCCATAAAAGTCATGTACGTTATGAAGATACTTTAATCTTTTGGTCATGGTTTTGGGTTCACACTTACTCTAATTTTTGACTTTCAGTGATTTTCTGAATCCTTCTGCTGCATACTGCCCAGCATTATTAACACAGGGCTTACTTCATTTCTCTGTTATTACCGCTATTATTTATTTATTTATGTGTAATACAATAGTTCTTAGAGAATAACTTTGGTGCCCAGTTGTCCTAGGTAATTTACAGACATAAGAAGAAATTGTTTTTCCACCAGAACCACAATAATGTTTATAACAACCACTGTCCTCTCACACAAGAAATAAAAAGCATCTGCAAATCTACTACAAGCAGTTTTTCCTATAACCCGACCAGAGGGAAGAATACGTCCAGAGAGGTAGCTCTGTTTTTTAGAGAGAAGAATGAAACTCCATGACATCAACTTGAACACTTTGGCACTTTGAATCTAACTGATTAAACTGGAAAGTTCTCAGATCCTGTGGTGATGGGAAAAAGCACAAAACTAAAAAATAACTAAATGAATAATGATATTGTGATTGTATCTCCTGCAAATAGGAGTGAATACAAAATTGCAGGCATAATTGACTTGCCATCTCTTATTAAAATCCATTAAAAAATACAGCATGCAAGCAAATTTTCTTCAGGTGAATGCATGTGCTATGTACTCAGGGCACTTAATAGATATGTTTGTTCAATATTATGGGAGGTACATTGCCTCCCAAGATTCCTAGGGGATGTTAAGTATAGTTCGAATGAAGATTTTCAAGTGTCATGTCTCTTAGTTTGGCATTCTGTTCATTATAATAGCTTTAATAAATGCTATGTCATGTCTAGGACTGTGCAGAAAAAAAAACCATTCCTCTATAACATCAGTAATTCACACCTTGAGAGTTTTAAGATACACTCATCTTGTGTTGCATTTGACCCTGATACTGATACATAGCTTACAGGTACTGTGATATTTAGAAGATTAAATTTAACATACAAAACAGAAATAATAGTTGGAGGATACATGGCTACACTTCTCTATATATTTCAATTCTTAGTTTATGTCTGTGAGTGTATATATAGACAGCGAAGAGGTCGTGCAGTCTGCCAATATACCTCTATCTTCAGCTGAAACTTATTATTACATTCCTGGTCTTGTGAACAGAGAATTAAAATTATGATTAATTGTGGAAGAGTCTGCAGGCATTTTTAGGTTGTACATAAATGTAGACTGGGATAATAACATCAAACTTATTCCCACTAATGAAATAAGGTCTGAGGATTAAGTGGAACACACTCTCAGTTGATAAAGGTCAATAGTCTCCTGCATTACCTAGAGTCCTTCCCAAATTAACACCAAGATTTGTGTCACAAAATGGGGGGAGAGAGTGAAGTTAACAGTGAAAAGACAAATTTACTGACAAAGCCAGAATGGAAGTATCAAAAAACATCATGGAAATTAAACTTTAAATGAAATATCATATTTTGGCTTCCTATGTGTATTTAAGAAAGTAGGAATGGTCAGAAGAAAATTTATATATATATATGTAGACTCATCTAGACACTAAGGTCAGAAGAGACCAATATGGTCACGTAGTCTGGCCTCCTGCACAATGCAGGGCATATATTTTTCAGTCTTCTAGTATTGCAAATTTAGACACACTAATTGAACTGCTGATCTGAAGGTATTTAGTACAAAGTAAAGAATCAGCTATCTTTATTTATGTAACTTATTATGTGAAGGGTAACACCCATCTAAGTAAGTTAGTATTCTGTGTACGGCTTACAGAATCACACCCTAATATGTGTTTCCTTTCACATCAGATGCCACATTGTCTACACCCAAAGCCTGACCCATAAACTTTCCCTGATTTCAGTGTGGTTTGGAACCAGTTCAGCTTGTCGGTATCAAACTACATCACGTCAGGTGAACTAAATTGAAAATCAAGCAAAACCATAATCGTTTTTATGAATTAAATACAAAAGATTGGATGTTTAAGTGTGTCTGTTTATTATTTCTAATGAATTTTGAAGGGCTTTGGAGTTTTAGCTCAGGAAGGCAAAATGGCTGCCCAAGCTACCAACTGTCCAGGCCCAGGGTTGTTCCTCTAACTTTTTACACCCTTGGAGATGGACAAGATACTATACCTTCCTAATGCCAGGTTCATCATCTGTGGTGCAACCTGAGATCTCTAAAAAGAAGGGGTGTCCCTCAAAAGCATAGCTGAATCCTTTAGAACCATAGAATCATAGGGTTGGAAGGGAGCTCATAAAGTCATCTAGTCCAACCCCCCGCAAAAAGGCAGGACCAGTCTCCCTAAATCATTCCAGCCAGGGTTTTGTCTAACCAAGCCTTAAATATCTCCAAAGGTGGAGATTACACCACCTCCCTAGGTAACCCATTCCAATGTTTTACCACCCTCCTAGTAAGAAAGTTTTTGCTAATATCCAGCCTCGACCTCCCCAGCTGCAATTTGAAACCATTGCTCCTTGTTTTGTCCTCAGTGACTACCCAGAACAGCTGAGCTCCGTCCTCCAAGGTTGCTGTCAAATCCCCCCTCAATCTTCTCTTCCGCAGGCTAAATGAGCCTAGTTTCTTCCGTCTCTCTTTGTAAGTTTTATGCTCTAGCCCCTTGATCATTTTTGGTGCCCTCCACTGGACTCTTCTTAATTTGTCCATATCCTTTTTGTATTGGGGTGCCCCAAACTGGACACAGTATTCCAGATGCGGCCTCAGTAGCATCATCTTACAATATATGCATTTGGAAAGCTGTTTTGAGAAGAGAAGGATTAGAGAAGGAAAAAAATATATTAAGTATAAATAGCTAGCTAGCTAGATTGACTAGATAAATTTGATATTTTTTGGCTTTGTAGATAGCATCTAGCAAATAAATCAATGTAGTAGTGATTACTCAGTAATATCTGAATGTTTCTTTCTCCATGTGGACACTGAGGTTTTTGTTTTCCAGCTGGCAATTTCTCCCTTCCTCCTTCCACTACCATCCCCAGCCCCCCATGGAACGAAGTGCTTTAAAAAACTAAGAGACATTGTGATAGAAATGACAAGTGCTAAGGGTCATGGCAAGTGTAACACGAAGGAACAGCTCAGCTGCCTTGCTGAGTCTGAATGTATAGCATATATCTTCAACCAGAATAACATGCACAATAAAAAGAGATGCAAGGAGGAAAACTTAAATGCATGCTAATGAGTCCCTTCAAAGGAAAATACATTCTGAATTCCACAAGTAAAATGAATAGGGGATGTGTGCTCCACCCTACTTGAACACAATGACAAAGGTCCCAAAAGTTATCAGCCATCTGATGTGTGGAATGTTTCTCTTTCTAAAGTACGAGAATACCATGTGCTGCTTACAATACCATAATAATGCATATTACCAACAAGCCAAATCTTATTTAGGACACATCTACCAGCAGTTTATCCACTGCATTATTTGGCACAAGCAACATAAGGGCCCAATCCAAGGTGCATTGAAGTCAATGAAAATATTCTTAATAATTTTGATGGACTTTGTATCAGGCCATTGTTGTATAATATCAAGGGCCAACTGTCTATTCCACCTCCAGTGAATGAACTGTTCAGAGAGCACGTCTGTGCAAAGTAATGCAACATTAAAACACTTGAATCAAAGCTTGCACATTCTGTAAGTTTCCCATCTTCAAGCATCTGACAAAGTGGGATTTTTCTCCCATGAAAGCTCATGCAATAAATAATTTGTTAGTCTTTTAAGTGCAACCAGACTCCTTGTTTTGTAGCAAAGGCCATCACTTCTGATGGCAATTTGTGCTGGAAGAAGTCAGAGTTGGGTACAAGTACCCCAGTAAAGGGGGTAAGAGAGAAGTGAGGGGAGATTAGTGACTATCTAGGTATTCATTGTCATTTGGAATGTCCTAGACAGTGATAGTTATCCCAGTAAGAGATGGATGAACAGGTTTTACTAAAATAAAGGCAACCTTCCAAATGGAAATCTTCTGTAAGTTAGAAGGCTGCAAGAAACTAACCATTCTTGAGGTGTATCCAGATAATTAGTTCCCTCCTTCGTATTTCAAGGTTCTTTAGATATTTCCTGCCAGAATCAAAACTAGACATGATAAAATTCCTCTGAGTTAACCTGTTACTGCTTAGTGTTCAGCCTCATTATAAATATAAGAGGCTGGATTCATTTGGCTTCCTACTTAGCCTGAATCAACCTGAATTCCAAATAATTTACCTATTCTAAAATGGTTTTCTGTGAAGAATTCCCCATGACTCAGGATGTCTTAAGGAACTAAGCAAGGTCTGGCCTTTCCCTGATTTACAAGATACTACAGATAATATGGGAAATTGGTGTGGTCTTGGAAATCAGTTTTTCTACAATTGTCCAGTTGACTAAAAATTATATTATTGGTTCAGTGGTAGAAACCTGCAAGGAGTTGTGCACTCCCGCATAGTACTGAACACTGTTTGTTCCTCCTGAAATCATTATGCTGAACTTGCTTAACAAATTAAATCATCAAGCCATAATTTGAATCTATTTATGTATTTTATTTTTTCTTTAAAAACAAGTGAATTGTTTTTAATTAAAATAATAATTTCTTATTATGGGGCCAATTCTGGCACCCCGAATCCGGCAAAGTGCCCCTCAAATACAATGGAACTTCTCACTTGAGGAAGAATTACACACAGAGGAAAGCCTGCAGGAATGGTCCATAATCCTAGATCATAGCTTAAATTATCTTAACAAATTATTGCATGGCTGTTATGCTTCATTTGCTGCTTCAAATTTATTTTAAGAGACATATTAACTTTTATGTGCATTTTTTTCAGGAACTGATTTTTCTCCTGTTGGAAGTTTTATTTAATAAATGAGGTTTGCATTTTTGGAAGACGGCACATCCATCTGATACATTTCTCAACTCCTTGCTGATTGTAGATTAATAGATCTGAGATTGTTTTTCATATTTTATATAAATATAAAGGGCCAGATCTTCAACTGTGGCAAATCAGAGAGCTGGTCCACTGACTTCAGGTCAGGTATGTTGACTTTTACCAGCTGAGGATCTGAACTAACCAATTTTATCAGCTTCTGGAGACATCCCTTTTCTAACCTCTTCAAGTCTTCTATACTAATTATGAAAGTATGCTTGGGGGCAGGGAGCGGGGAGTCCAGATGATGTTTGTTTGAGTAAAGCACATTAAATGAAATCAGTCTAGAAATGGACAATACCATAAGTACTTTTAGCGCTGGGCCTTAGGGTTGTTAAAGAATTTCAGCAGTATACTTCAATTTTAAGCACCACTTTTGGGTAATGGGCTGTTTGTGCTTGCTTGCTCTGCAGGGCTCAAATTTTATGTAATCCAGGTGTTCCAATCATAATTTAAATCTTATGGCATATGTGATTTAAATATATTGTGGTTTTATAATTATATAATTTCTTATTGTGGGGCCAATTCTGCCACCCCAACTTAGGAAAATGCCCCTCAAATACAATGGAACTACTCACCTGAGGAAGAATTACACACATAACAACAACAACAACAACAACAACAACACAAGAATAAAAATAGTCCAGATAGCTGAGGGAAATAAGATACTGTCATTCAAATTGATGGATGCATTCAATGAGATAGGTGCTGCAAATTATCATTAAAACAGTGAGACTTTATTAAACATATTCTGTGCTCCTTACAGATGGCACTGAATGTTCTACTTCCTAACTGTAGAATGAGTCAAACTGGCATCCAGTGTGTGTGTAAAAGACAGACAAATATTTCTTGCCACCTGCATAGTTTGATATTGGTATGACAGCAATTAGGCTGACATTTAGTGATAGTGAAATTCTGTAGTGTCAGCATGAGTGCAGGAAGACATACAATTATTAATGCACAGCTATGAAGTTTTTCCCTAAGTATGTATTTTTCTAGGCCCATGAACTCAATGGGACTATTCCTATGACTATTTTTATAATTGTTTATAGGATCATGGCATTACTAATTGGCTGCTGTTGTACCATGATTTCATAAAGTGTTACATTCTGCAGAGCATGTGGGTTTGGGGAAAGGGCTGGGTTTTTTGCAAATGTTAGAGCACTCACTCTCACAAGTCAGAAAATATTTTTCACAAAAAATGCTTATGAAAAAAAAAAGTTCTGTTTTTCTCTGACATTTTATTTGGTCCAGCAGGGGCACTCACTCTAGGTTCCTAGCTACTCGGCCATCATCTTTCATAGGTGGAAACACACATCTGTCTCCCTCCTGATTGGATTTTTCAAGACTGCATAGTTTCCTGCCTACACCATGATATCCCGGGGCCAGCACCTGCACTTTACTTTTTCTTCAAATGCTATGGACAGTTACCCACAGTTATAAGTAACTACATAATACTTTACAGGAAAGCACATTTATTTTTAAGATGAAAACATTATTGATAAAATGTATTTAAGACAGAACCTAATAAGATTTCCAGAGATCACCACAACCCCCACAAGGACTCTGGTAAAAGTCAGTCCTTTAAACCCCACTAAGGCTGTGTCTACACTGCAAAATTAAGTCAACCTGTTTTTATATCATCTTTGTAAGTGTATACTTGACTCCTTGTGTTGACAGTTTTTTGGGGGTTATAAGTTTAGTCTGAGAACTAGCACCCTTCATGAATAGCTGAATATTTTCTTTCTACAGGTTTGATCTTGAGACTCTAGGGACAGGTGATCAAAACACATGGGTCCCATTCTCAAGGATTAGCTTGAAAAGGCTACTCTTGTCATAAACTCAGACTCTAAGATCAGAAGACACTATGGGCATCTAGTCTGACCTCCTACAGAATGCAGGCCTCACCCACCCACTCCAGCAATAAGTCTTTAATCTGTGACTGAATTATCTGAGTCCTCAAATCAGGACTTACAGATACAGAGAATTTACTGGTAGGTGAGTCATGCCCTATGCTACAGAGGAAAGTGAAAAACCCTCAGAGCCCTAGCCAATCTGCCCTGCTGGAAAATTCCTTCCCAACCCCAAATAAGGCCATCAGGTAAAACCCTGAGCATGTGGGCAAGTCTCAACAGCCAGTCACCCAAGAAACAATTCTCTAGTAACTCACAACCTTCCTCATCTACCCTCCTTTCTTAGGCCACTTGTATAGCCACCACCAGTGGCCGTAGATCAAAGATCAGTCAATTTCCAAAGCAGGCCACCCCATCATACCATCCCCTCCATAAACTTATCAAGTTGTTTTGAAAGCAGTTATGTTTTTTCCTCTCACAGCTCCCCCTGGAAGGCTATTCCAGAACTTTACTCATTCACCTCCCCTTAGATATTCCAGAGGCAAACCACTTTTGACACTTTATACCAAAAGTCCATTCTTTTCTGGCCCATTGTTCATAATACTGTCCAGGGATCACATCAGACATCCCCTCCAAAAAGGTTACTACTCCATACAATTCCAGTCCACACTAATGCATGATCTTTGTATTAATATAATTATCACCTAAATTTAATCCAGCAAGGTTTTCCAAGGATATTGTAGGAATTGCTATGTCTGTCCTTATGAATATGAATATTTGAATTTGAAATTCATGCTTTTGGGCATCTAATTAAATCCATTACCATCACTGAATGCTGCTTTTTCCAATAAATTAAAAAAAAAAGTACAATATAGGGTATAATATGTACCTTCTGACTTGTGTATCATGTCCATGGATGAAATGAGAAGAGATATCTAAACCGGAAAATCAAATCATGGCTTTATAGATATCAGTATCATATTTATGAGTTAATTTTCAGTATACTGCAGTAGAATTTAGCCACAGAAATTCCATTAGCATTAAAAGAAAGCTAAATGATAAACATCCTTGCACTCTGCTTAAAATATATACCTTTTTATTGGATTCTGCATTTTCATTCTCTTAAATAGGCTTTAGGGTACAGAGTCCTTAGAGAGGGAGTATAATAACTATAAGGATTCGTACATATAATTAATTGATTCTACTGAGATTAGGTTTGCTTCTCTATCTCTAATTGTAACAACATATTTCTTTATTGGTTTCATAGTTTCTGAACGTTATGTTTATCTGAGGGAACTTTTTTAATTCCATCAGCTGTACAGGCTCATGTCCCATTTTTAAAGTGAATAAATACATCTCCATTGAAGCATAGTAGATAAAAGCCACTAGCAGCTAAATTATTTGTGTCCTGATGTTGCTTGGCTTGTCCCTGTGTCATGGAATATTTCTGCCTTTTCTCTTCTAAAATAGGATCTTACTGGTATATGAGTAGTGAATGACAACAAATGCTATTGGAGGTTGTTCCAAATACAGAAAATCGCCATCCTCACAATCTATCTCCTCCCTCCACCCCCAATTACCATGCTCACCACAGTGACAGTTTGTCTAGCATTTTTTTCAATGCAAAGAATACGAACTTAAAATGTGATCAATGAGACAGCAGAATGCAGAGAGAAAGCCTCAAACTTTATAGAAGCTGACAGATGAGATTGAATACGTGGTTCTTATTAACTGACTTAACATATTCAAGCCAAGCTCCACACATGCAACGCCCACATGGGTGTAACATATTCATCCCACTACAGAAGAAAAACATCCTATATGCATAGGAACAAAAAATTGGTAAGACTCTATCTAAGGTCAAAGTTCCCTTAACTTCTAAACCTGATGGTTATTTATTTTGTTCATCACTTGATTTTGTATTGATGCTTGTAGGTAGAATGTCAGGAACAGATTTTCCCCCTTCTGCCTTAGACTATAAAACTAGACAGTATTTGAAGTGATGTTTGACAAGAAAATCAAGTGTTGAGAGAGCACAAGTGGAACTTTTAGTCACTCACAGTCAAGTTATTTTTAATCCCTTTGATTTCCTTAAATAGTTATATAAAACCATGCACTTGAACAGGAATAAAAATGCAATAATCGTCTCAAGTCCCACAGTAAAATAATAATATGATTGTGTTTAAATTATGCTGTCTCACTCTCATTAAATATTTGTTATTCCAACATGTTCTTTAAGAGTTAATCCAGTAGATATCTGTATATGTAAGAATATTGCTTACTGTTCTTTGTCTCTTCAGGTTCATTACTAATAAATCACTAGGGTGCCACAAATGTCTCTCAGTTCTCCTTGTACCTGTCTGCATAATATTACAATAATTAGGATCAACTGACATGTTTGTGATGGGGAAGTCATGTTAACTTATGATCATCCAGGTTTAGATAATGAATACTGGGGACCAGATTTGGCCTTTGGCTATACCTATACTATCCCAAGGACTGCAGTAGGGAGGTTCAGGTACAGATGAAGATAAACTATGGTCCTGTAACTTCTGCAATTAAATATTTTATAAACATGCAGCTACACAGAAGTACACTATGGTCTGTATATGAATTTACAGTAAGGGAGATGAGATGTCACTTGAATGTTCAGATGTGTACCTATGAATACTAAATAGATGTGAATGCTGAACAATATGGGCACACAATCTGAATACATAAATAAGTGCTAATATTTGATATGCAAGAAGAATGTCTGTCAACAGAGGAAGGTTTTTTCAGAGATGCAGTATAAATATGCAGGAGGTGAACTTTATACCTATGCTAAAATTTATAGTTCAGCATTTTTTTTACAGTTGTTATTTGGAAAAAGGGATTATTTGCAGGCTATGTCCATATGCACATCATTATTTTGAAATAAGTTAATTAGAATTAAGAAAATGTTAATTTGAATTAAGGGAAAAGCTCAAAGCAAAATAACATGTCCAAACACAGGACTTGCTATTTCGCTTTAGGAGAGGGGCACCATGGGAGGTGTGACAACATGGCCCCTTCCCTGGGCCATGCACCCACTCAATATATGCTAAAAGAAAGGCACCCTGGGAAGGAGAAGGGCAAAAATGTTATTTTGAAATAACACGTCCAAACAGTGTTATTTTGAAATAACCATTTTGAAATACCCCCAGCTGTTTCAATTTAAAGATTTAAGCTATTTCAAAATGATGCACCCATCATTTTGAAATAAGAATACGTCGTGTGGACCTAATCTCTTTTATTTCGAAATAACCAGTGTTATTTCAAAATAAAAGAGATGTGGACATACCAGCAGTGTGACCAGTGACACACCAGAACCTAGTGAGACAGCTGCAGACTCTGTAGAAAATGAAAGATAAGGCTGAAATAATTTGAATTGATCTTGTGACTTATTAGTGCACTGATTTATATTGTAAGTTTCCATACTGTAAGTTTTCCATTTCAAGCATCCAGTGAAGTCAGATTCTACCCATGAAAGTTCATGCAATAAATAAATCTGTTAGTCTTTAAAAGTGCCACAGGACTCCTTGTTTGAGGCTGAATGTGTGATTATTAGTCTACTTAGCATATTCAGGCAAAAAATCATCTCATCCTAGTGCAGAGAAGAAAAGGTGAGGTTTTCCCAACTCCAGGGAAGACCACAGAAGGGCCATCCTTGGGCAAAGGGGGCAAGAGCAGCAATTGCCCCTGGCCCCATGGTTGCATGGACCCCGCACTGTCTTGCTGTGAACAGGAAAGCGTGGGGCCCCCGACAGCTGCACTGTCCCCCACCGCCTCCCCACTGCTTTTGGTGTGGAGCCGAAGACAGAAGGTGGGGAGGGGGAGATAGGAGCACGGAACCGGCCTATGTGCTAGGGCTGGCCGTCTTGCCTCCATGGCGGGAATAGCTGGCCGGGGGACAGGGAGTGTCAGCCCAGAGGCTGGGCTTTGCCCTCTCACCTCTCACCTGGGCTGGCTGCTCCTTGTTAGGGGTGGGGAGAGCCAGCCCAGAGGTGAGGCAGGAGAGCAGAGCCCAACCTTGGTGGACTGACATGCTACACCCCCAAGGGGGCAGAGAGACTGGCTCAGGGGAGGGGAAGGAGTATGGGGCCAGCTTCTGGACTGGCCCTCCCCATCCCTCCAGTGTAGGGACTCCCCACGGGCTGACTGTCCTGGGCCCTGCAACCCCCTAGGGACAGCCCTGGTCTATGGAGCCTACTTTGAAAGCCAACAGATCCTATAGGATCTAAGATTCACAAGAACCCAGGTCATCCACACACTCACCCATTACACTATTAACACATGGTCCCCAGATCACTTTTCCTTGCCCTCAAGCAGCAAATGAATACCAGGAGTGATGCTACCATGGACTTCCTCTGACATTTGCTTCCTCCAGAATTACCAAGAAGAAGCTCAGAAAAAAAGAAAAAAATTGCTGAGAGCTGCCCATCCCTGGCAAGTATAATCTACCCTCTTCCCCAACACAGGATCTAGATGAAGGAAGATTGTCCCTCTTGAGAGTCATGCATGGAGGGCCTTCCATGTGCACTACTTTCTTCTCCCATGAAGGGGGGGGAGGTCAGCTGACCCTGGGGCACCATATGGGCCTAAGTTAGGGGCAAACACAATTCCTAGTCTCTTATGATAGTGATCAGTAGGAGACGTGCTTGCAGTTGGAGGATGACAGGGCAGAAACTATTTGCTAAACTGATACAGAAAGCTTTAACATGTCCTGCCCCTTTTGGACTTGTTTTAGCTTGTTATGTGCTAAGGATGCTGTGTAGTTTATTTCTAGATGGGCCTTATAACCAAAATTGTGAACATATGTAATATTCTCATTAGCATACATAACTTCCTTTGCATGTTGTGGCACACTTGCACCCATGTTCCACCTACAATGATCAGTGGATAAGGCTGAAGTTCTCTGTAAGAAAGAAATCCCACTGTTGAAACCTAGACGCAATGCATGGTTGAGGCTGGAGAACCATCTAGATGCAAATAATATAATTATCAATAATAAGACAGAAAAGGCAAGTATCTAACGCATTGTTCTAGTCTGTATTTGGGGGAAAAAACAGATGATGTACTCATGCCATATATGACAATGATAACATTCTTTCCATTCCACTAGTATGTCAGGAGGATTTAAAACAGCAGCTGCTAAAGTGAGACATTTTTAACTTAGCAGATCCAGATAACTTGGATGCAAGAGTTTTAAAAGAGCGGGCTAAGGAACATGACAGATTATTAATGTTGCTTTTCAATATGTCTTGAAATACAGGGAAAGTTTCAGAGAACTGAAAAGAAAAGTTAGTAAATATTCTTAAAAAGGAAAAAAAATGACAGGTAATTATAGGTGTATCACTCTAACCCCAATTCCAGACAAGATAATAGAGAAGTGGATACAGGACCCTATTAACAAAAAATTAAAGGCGGCCAATGTAAGTCTTATCAATCAACATGGGTTTATGAAAAATAAATCCTGTCTAGTCAACTTGACATCTTTTTTGATCACACCACAAATTTGGCTGCTAAATGTAATAGTGTTAAAATAATATACTTAGATTTCTGTAAATTGTATGAGTTGGTATCACATGACATCCAGATTAAACTCTAAAATAATATAAAAATATGATGAATGAATTAAAACTGGATAACTGACAAGTCTGAAAACATAATTCTAAATACAGACTCTTCCTTGAGTGGTGTATTTTTAGAGAGTCCCTTAGGGATCGGTTCCCGGCCCTACTCTATTTAGCATTTTTATCAATGACATAGAGGAAAAGATAAAATCATCATTGATAAATTTTGCAGACAACTCAAAAATTGGAGATGTGGTAAATAATTAAAATAATAGGTCACTGATTCAGAGTGTTCTGGAGTATCCAGTAATCCAAGAGCAAAGAAACAATATGCATTTTTATGTGGCTAAATGTAAATGTTAACATTGACGATCTGAAAGCATAGATGTAATATTCAGGATAGGAGACTTCATCTTGGGAAGCAGTAAATCTGAAAAAGATTGGAGGATGTGGTGTATAAGCTGAATATGAATTTCCTGTAAGATGCTGTGACCAGATGGGCTAATACTATGCCTAGATTCATAAACAGAGCAATCTAGAGAAAGACTCGAGAGGCTATTTTACCCTGTATTTGACTTGGGTATGGCCACTGCTGGAATACTGTGTCCAGTTCTGCTGTTCACAGTCCAAGAAGGATGTTGATAAACTGAAGAGGGTTCTAAGAAGATTTTATGAAAATGATTAACGGATAGAAAGCTTGTCTTATAATGGTACTCTTTAAGGCATTGAATCTATTTATCGTAACAAAAAAAAAGGTTAAGAAGGTACTTGATTAGAGTCATACGTGGTGAGAAAATATTTGATAATGAGCTCTTCATCCACTGACTGCAAGTTGAAGCTAGATAAATTCAGCCTGAAAATAAAGTAAAATTTTAACGGTGATAGAAATTAGTCTTTGGAACAATTGATAAAGGATCATGCTGGATTATTCTTCATAATGGATTCTCTTTTGTTTTTTTCTGAATAATATACTCAAGGAATTGTTTGGGAAATGTTCTATGGCCTGTGTTATGCATCAGCTGAGACTGGATGATCAAAATGGTCCCTTCTGGCTTTTGAAGTTATCAGTCTATGTTCTTCAAAGAAGACTTGTGCTTTCTGTGATGCTATAATATCTTTAAGTATGAATTTTTGTAGGAGGAACAGCACAATAATCCAAAAGAGGAAACTGATGGGGGAGAGTAATGCTGTGATGAGTAATTGCTAAGGGTGAAAGTCAAACAGGAAATGGGTCAACTGGTCAACTGACAAAATACTCTACGGGGGTCAGTGTGATATACATTGTTCAAGTTCAAACCTTGCTTCCTTAAGAGGCTTTCCTGTAATTCCCCTTCATTAAACTGCACTGACTTTAAAGTCTACAACATAGCTCCTAGTAATTCCCCAGGAAAACAGTTACTTCATATATGCATTTGTATTCATTCATCATCTTGGTTGTTTGCATCAAAATATGACTGGGTGTCTGAAGAAGCAGTTCAATCCTAAGCGTTGACTAGAAGATTTTCACATATTAATCTTTTATTTTCTTTGATCATTCTGCACAAATAAATTTCATTCTTAAATGTCTAATACTATATTTTAAATTAACGGCCAATCTTTGTTCCTTGATATTCTAGTAATACTAACAATCCATTTTAAATATTCAGTCAAATGAATAACTAATTTAATATCCTTGGAAAGACTTGGAGGACAAAGTCATGCAATATGTATTAACTGACCTTTAGGAGCAATCTGAACAAACAAAGATTTTTGTCACATTTGAAAAGAAATAAAATGTACAAACAGCCATCGTAAAGTTAAAAATATCATGTAATTTATGCTCCGTAGACCATCAGATGTCAGCAATTTATCATTTAAAATGCATGAAAAAAATGTTAATCGGGAGTAAGATAAAGCTGGCTATGCTCTGTATGTGAACTGCAGCTGGGAATGGATTGATCTTAGTGGTCACCTAGATCCACAAAACATGCACCCTTTGGGCAATTGACCACAATGCAATGACGTGACAATTTAAAGAGCTCCATATTACGTAAGGCAGAAAAATCAAAAATCAAAAAGATTATATGGAAGTTGCTCTCAGCCCCTCCAAATCCTGTTCTGAGCATATTTCTCAAATCTACATGTAAACTTAAGAGGAAAATCTAGCTACATCTCAATAATGCTTAACACCTAAAAAAGACATGATCAAAAGGCTTTCATTTTGTTAGAAACAAAACACATTCAAACACAAAGAACACACTTCTGAGAGTGACCGTAGGGAGATGTTAAAAGTTATCTTTCCTAATGGAGAAGAAATGTGGTTACAGTTACCTATATATCATGCTGACTTCTCTACATAATTTAGTAAGTATGTGTGTTCCTGCTGCTGTTATTTGGTTAGCTTCTCTAACACACTAATTTGCCTGACATTCATCACAAGGACTTTTCCCTGAAGTTTTATTGCCTAAATTGTCTAGAAGATTTTTTTGAAGACCTCTTCTTTTTTTTAATTCTCTTTCATGTTTTTAATGTTCTTTCCTTACTTTCATATTTGAAAATGAAGCAATTGACTGATTTTTTGACTACTGGTGGTGGATATGCCAGTGACCTGAGAAGAGATGTTAGATGGGGTGGGTTCTGGGTTATTACATAGAATTCTTTCTTGGGTATCTGGCTGGTGAGAACTACCTACATGCTCAGGCTTTTACCTGATGGCCATATTTGGGGTCAGGAAGGAATTTTTCCCCAGGGCAGATTGGCTAGGGCTCTGAGGTTTTTTTGCCATCCACTGTGGCATGGGGGTATGTCTTCCTTGCTCGTGAGTCTCTGTACTTTAAAGTCTTTAAACCATGATTTGATGACTTTAATAGCTAAGTCATAGGTTAGAGGTTTATTACAGAAGTGGGTGGGTGAGGTTTTGCAGCCTGCATTGCGCAGGAGGTCAGACTCATTAGATGATCATATTGATCCCATCTGACCTTAGGCTATGTCTATAGTGCCACAGATATTGCAAAATAGTTATTTCAGAATAACTATTTTGAATTTATTTTTAAATAACTGTTTTGAAATAGCATTATTTTGAATTTAGTATTTGGAAATAGGAGTCTAGTGAAGACTCTATTTCAAAATAAGGTAGGAGTTCTTATTTCAAAATAGAAAGTCTTCATTAGACTTTCTATTTCAAAATAGAGAAAGGCACTATGTAAAGTATAGGGTTATTATTTTGAAAAAAGCCAATTCTGTGGCTTGGATTTTTTTACTTTGGTTTTGTTTTTTGTTTTTTGAAATAGCTATTTTGAAAGAGTCAATGTTTCAAAATAAATCCAGGTTTTAGTATTTCAAAATAGCACTTCATTATTTCAAATAATGAAGCACTTACTTTGAAATACCAAAATGCCTGCATGGACAGGCATAAAGTTGTTGTTTTTTTGTTTGTTTGTTTGTTTGTTTTTTTTAAATAAGCCTCCTTATTTCAAAAAACTTTGCCGCATAGACATATCTTTAGAGTCCATGAGTCTGTTTTCTGCACTAGAATTCTCTGCTGACATGTCAAAAAAATCAGAAAACAGGGGTCTTGATTTTCCTTTATCCCATTCCTACCTTTGTGATAGAGATGAGGTGAAAAAAGGTAAATATACTTTGTCTCCTTTGTGCTTTCTGTTGGTATTACTGTTTCACAACTCCATTGACTTCAGCTGAATGAGGACAACTTATGTAAGTTGAGAACCTATATTCTAGAACTGTGAAAGGGCCTGACTAGTCAGTGAAAAAAACTTGGAGGAGCCTCAAAACTGCTGTAAATTATGCTGTGCTTTCCACGGCCCCTTATGGAGTCTGGGATACAGAAAATAACCATAGTGGCCTCGTCCTCTGCCATTTTGCACCAGCTGTACACTAGCCAGGGATGCCTGAAGTACAGAGGAAGCTGGGCATTGCCACCAGCCTTAAGGTTCCTTTGTATTGCCAGAGTAGTGTACAACAGCCTTGAAATATCTGAAAGTCAAGTTCTGTGTATATAGCAGTCCTGGTATGATAGCTGAATGCTGGTACAACTTTAGCCAAGGGATGGTGCAGTAGTATAACAGGAGTTGAAACAATCTGATGTTCTGCCCAAGAACAAACTATCCGCCAGCTCCTACAGTGAACAAGCTATGGAGTACGGCAGATATGGGCCGAGTGGTAGATGTGATCTATGAAGGGGGAAAGTCGTTCACAGTAGGTAGCCTGGTTATGACCAACCCTGCAGGTTTTACAAGTTTCTTTGGGCATAGTTTAAAATGTCCATTCTGATTTTTGAGTTCTAGCCAGTTACTGGAAAATCCTTCTCACTAAAATGGAGAATAACATTAAATACTGATAACACTTTGCTTTTATAGTGCATTTTCATCAATATAGCTCAAAGTTATTTTTAGAAAGTTCAGTATCATTATCCCCATTGTACAGATGGGAAAAGGGAGGAGAGGAGACCTAATGTGACTTGCCCCTGAGTTACCTAGAATTCCAGTTGTGCTGCCAGGAATAGAAATAGGTTCATCTGAGTCCCATTCTTCATCCATCAGACAGCTAGCCACTAGCACTGGAATACATTTTTTAAGAATACCCTCATGTGATAAATAAATTTGTTAACAACTGCTTTGATTTGGTGTCACTTAATCCCATGACTTACACTTCCTTGCATTTATTTCCTCCCATTCTGGAAGTTCCCCCACCCATCTTCAAAGAGTCTAACGAAGTGGCTCATGCGATAAATAAATTTGTTAGTCTTTAAGTACCACAGGATTCCTTGCTTGTTTTGCGGAACTAGACAAACATGGCTGCCCCTTTGGAACTTATGAATATTTGTTTGTTAGTGAAATATACACAATAGATTCAAGTGACTGATTCAGATGTTCATATATTTTTTTCTTATATTCTAGAGCACTTTGTTAGTTTTCCCACTGCACTGTATCATGTAACTATGGACTGGAATGGCCACCTAAAATAGAGGGAAGTATGTTCAAGATAATGTTTGTTTGCCAAGGATTGGTCACACATATAGTAATGCAGCAATTTGCTCATAATGTCTAATAAATGAGTATATCAGAACTGCCTCTTAACATAAAGTGGAACATGAATTCTTTGCTTCTGTTCCCACAAATTAATAATGGTTATATTGGCTCAGAAAGAAAGCAAAGTGACACAGACAAATAATCTACAGTAATTTATGAGATGATTTTGTCAAAAACATTGGACTGTTACAGACATCAGTGGTAGTGTACATAATAGCCATAGAAAACACATCACCTCTAATTATGAATAATATAAGTCATGAAATAAAACTTTTTTTAGCTACACAACAGTATCTGGAAAATGAAACTGAAGTGATTTAAAGTGATCAAAACATTGTTATCGAACAAGACCAAAATTATATTTGGTTTCTCAACTGAAAATTTAGGGTGGGGGTGACTGACTTTTTGTCCTCATTTGGGATCAGGGCTGGATTCAGGAAGGGCCTTTAGGGGCTGCATTCCTCGGCCCTGGCCTAAACGGGGTCCCACTGAAATCTGTCAGCCTGCCCAGGAGCTGGACAGGAACATCCCAGACAACCCCAGACACAGCGCCCGCTTAGCCACAGGCCCTGGACCCTGCCCACCAAAACCAGCTAGGCTGGGCCACCCCCAGCTCCAGCTAGGTGCCACTGCTGGGGTGGGAGGTGGGGGCACAAGAGTAGACAGTCACAGCCCTCTTGGGGCCTTGGGATGGGAGTTTTTTTCTGAAATCTCAAAAATTCTCATGGGACTGGAGAACAATTACTAACCCAGTCCTCCTAACTAGGAATGTTTATCACATTGAACCACCCAGAAACCTATTCAATATAAACGGGGCTTAAGGAATGTAAGCATTTCTTTAATTTTGTTGATTTGATAGTAATCTGTATCTTGATAAGAAGGTTGACATATGCTAATTAAGAATCAACTGTAGATAGGAAACTTGACCTCTGTGGAAGAATAGATCTGATAAAGAATAACATTTTAGCACAAACTCATTTTCCCTGTAGCAAATTGTTGTTGGCAGTACAATATTTAATTGTGATTTATAAGCTGCTTAGATGCTATTTTTATTATTAAAATTACAGAACATTATTCCTGTAAATATATCTATTTTAATTACATGTTCATTGCCTAGTAAGGAATTTCTGTAAGTCAGTGCCAATATAGTGCTTGTACAAAATATGAAATTTCAACTTTCCCTTTTTAGCTCGTGTCCTAGGCCTTGATATTATACCTCTTACATGAGCAATCATTCCTGATTCATGGAATCCTATTGCCATCATGGGATTTCTTCTGTAAGTAAGGATTTGCAGAATGGAAGTCAGAATAAGTTTTCAAAGTTAATTATACTAGTAAAAATATTGATTAAACCATGCATGTTATTTCTAAATGAGTCAGTGATATGACTTTTATAAATTATATTGATAATTTCCCAAGCACAATATGCATTAGCTTTCCCTGATATGTGTGCTGAACAGTGCTGTTTGTAGTTCTTACACATTCTGGGGTTCAGGGAAGAGCGATTGTGTACTGGCTGCTGCAGAAAAGCAGACGCTGAAGCCTGAAAATCTTCGATATAATTAAGTGATAATAGTACCATCACACTGTTTTACGAGGCATTAATACAGTTCCCAAGTGGATAAACTATGAAACTGAAAGCAGCATAGTTTATCCCAACAAGGGAACTGGATCATTGGTAAGACAAATACCACAAAATTACTATTATTACTGTTATGCTACAAGAGTTTGCAATTCCTTTTTTTTTTAAAGACTCGAGATATGGCTTCCTTTACTTCATACTGTAGAACTTGAAAAGTTTGAGAAAGGATGCTGTTACATCACCACATTAGAAGCAGATTCTGCCTCCCTTACTTACACTGAATAGTCTCTAACTCCAACAGATGTTCCATTAAAATCCATGTAAATGGTTATGTTGCATGGCGCTACTCAGTATGAATGAAGGTGACAGAAGTTCAGTTAGCATCACAATGTGATTGTACCACATTAGTCTTATTAGTTAGGTCTGATGCACAGAAAGGTGAAGGCCATTTCCACACTGCTATTTCTCTCAGTATAACTTATACCTCTCAGGGTGAAAAGAACAAACACCCAAGTGAGGTAAATTACACTGAAAGAAGTGCTGGTGTGGACAGTATTACGTCAGAGGGAGAATTGTTTGTGGAGGTGGTTTTATTAGGTCGATGGGAAAGCTCTCTCCTGTCGGGAAAAAGTGGCCACAAAAACAATCTCACAGCAGTTCAGGTGTAGCTGTGCAGTTGTGCTGCTGTAAGGTCTCTAGTGTAGACATGACCTGAGGCTTATGTCTACACTGACTGTAGCAAATTCATTGCTGTCAGATCAATTTATCCAATTCAATTGACAGGTCAGTAAAGACATACTTAGTTGATCTGGAAGTCAATAGAATAAAACCACCTCTGCAGTTAGCGTAGTGCTGCATCAATGGGAATGCAGTGGAGACAGTGCATAGAAGGGAAGTTGCAAAGTCAACAGCAGCCTAGGCAGGTTGTGGAGTTTCCACCATTGGAAGTTTTTAAGAGTTGGTTAAACAAACACCTGTCAGGGATGGTTTATGAAAGTATTTGGTCCTGCCATGAGTGCAGGGAACTGGACTTGATAACTTCTCATGGTCCTGTCCAGTTTCTATGGCTATGTCTACACTAGGAAAAGTTAGTTTGAATTTGTTAATTCAAACTAATAAATTCATGTTTAGTTTGAACTAAACTTGAACTTATTAGTTCAAGTTAACAACGTGAACTAACGTTAGTTTGAATTAATCCACTTTGCTAATTCAAACTAACTGCCCTCAGTTTGAATTTATTTCATTCAAACTAAGGGTTAATCCTAGTCTACATTATCCATAGTTTGAACTAATAATTGAACTAAGGGCTTAGTTCAAACTAACCAGCAGGTCTTCCTAGTTCAAAATAAGCTTTCATTAGTTCGAATTAAGGAATTCCTTAGTTTGAACTAATGAAAGCCTAGTGTAGACCGGTACTAAGTTAGTTCCAATTAAGCCTCTTTAATCTGAACTAACTTGCAAGTGTAGACATACCCTACGATTCTATGAACCTATACTTCGCATAGCCTATGTAACTCCAGTTTACTGCCACAGAATTTTGTTGTAGTCATAGACAAAGCCTAAGTGACCTGCCCAAAGTCAGTTCAGGAAGGCTGTGGTAGCACAGGGACTTTAACCCAGGGTTACAAACATCTAGACTAATGCAGTAAACACACTCTGCAAAGGAAGTGGAAGGATTTTGGAAGGGTGTGGCACAGTTACAACTCTGTGGGGAATTGTCGCAGGCCAGTGAATAAATAGGAGCTCATTTTTAGAATGTCTGAGATTACTCTTCATGCCATTCTCTCTTGGCACCTTTTCAGAGATTTATGGTGATAACTATGATCTAAGACTTTGTGATGAGGACATTTACTTGCACTAGAACCTGGACGGACACCACCACCTAACCTAATATACTAAATAGTTGTCAAACTGCAATGATTTGTGGTTATTAGTCAGCTTCAAAACAAAGATCAGGAGATAGAATTACTAATTTCCCTAGACTTCCAGTCATATCTCACATCGAAATTCAATGTGTTAAGGAAATAGGATAATGTAATGGCAGCAAATAGAGTGCACTTGAATTTTTGCCATCCTCACCCAACTGATAAAATAAAATTGTTCACAATATGGATACAGCAGGACTTTCTTTTTCAATACTAGCTCCAGGAGCATTGCTGCCAGGAAAGGACCTGGGGCACCGGCCCAGGCTCCGCCCCCTGACCACAGGCCATGTCCCCAGCCAGGGACAGGACAGGGAGCAGCAGCCACAGCTGCGGGGCCACCTGGCCGAGGCAGGGGCCCCACCTGGACCGGGGGTACTGGTGCCGGGATTCGGGGCACGGGCCCCATGTGCCAGGAGCCAGCAACACCCCGACTAGCTCCATTGAATACTTGCATGTTAGATATATAGAAAAAAAATAAAATAAATATCTTGCAAAAGACTTGTAATGTAACAGACAGAAACCCTGTAGAAATGAAAGATGTTTTAGACAAAAACTGTAAAAATAATGTATATAAACTACTGAAGAAAATCAGAGATTTAAATAAAAGTGAAAATAGATTATCTTAAGAGAAACAGTAAACTTTTATATATCTGCTTTACTTTTACTTTAGATTTAAGAAATCTGAAGTATATAGGGTATTTTAAGTGTCTGAAGACTAAAACACAGAAATATAGCTGTTCAAAATATTCATTTGAATTCTTTTTAATGAAAAAAAAAGCATTTTCCATCCAATGGAAACTGCTCCCAGAAATGTCAGTTTTCAGTATAATTTCACTGAAAACTTAAAAAATTCTGCTTGAGATTACTGCGTTTTTGTCCAAAGAAACCCTGAAAACTTTTGAAGAATAAATTCTGCAAAAAACAAATCCCCCCTTAGATGACCTTCCCCCCAGGAACAAAATACATTTCCTAACCCGACAAAACTCTTAACTCTGCACCTCATGGATAAGTAAAAGGAGAATTAATTTTGTAATGTTTTGATTTATTTATTTCTATTTTGAAAGGCTGGTTTTCAATGGGGGCAAAGCTGGCCTACACTTCCACATATGTACATTTTTTGTACTTTTGCCTTTATTCTTGTATTGTATCCATTGTGCACTTAAATGATATAGTTTACACCAGAAACCAAAATCTATTCACCAAAATCAAAATCAATTTAGAATAAATGGCTTTGCACTTACAAGCCATGGAATCTATGACCTGTGTCTATAGATGTTAATGCAAAATGGTGGGAGATTATGTCTGTGTGTGCATGCATAAAGTTGTGCTTGCTTACATAGAAGCTATAATCTGAACATCAAGTCCTTTAAGTCTACATATATTTGAGAGATAAATAGATGTCAGCTAGTAAGTACTTCAGAATTACTTCTTTACTTCAGAATTATTTACTATGGGGACCACCTATTTAATACTGTATTTAGTAACCTGATTCAAATTCCTCTGAAGACAACTGGAAACTTTACTTAAATGGGTATTGTCTTGGGACCATAATGAGATAACATGAGATGCCAAGACAGCTGGTTAATTTTTAGGGCTGGTCAGCATATATGGATAACTGCCCTTTGTATACACATTTTTAGCAGCAGAATTGGCTCCATCCACTTACCCAAATGGGGTCAAAATGAGTTCTTACACAGCAAACATCACACATTGAATTTAGAAGCAGAGGTTACCGGATTCAATAGAGTTCTACTTCCTTATTTCAGGGCTGTATCTGACTTCAAGTCTATAGGTCTCAGCACAACACATTTATTTGATCAAAGTAAGCAGCTAGGTTTCCCAAATCACTGCAGAAATGCCTGAGTTTTTCATATAGCTGTACAATGCAAGGACATTTCTTAGCTTATGAGCACCCCCAAGTTCTATTAGGACTTGTCTATACATGCAACACATCTGGTGAAGACACTCTATAGCAGGGGTCTTAAATACACGGCCCGTGGGCCACATGCAGCCCCTAAAGCTATTTCCTGCAGCCTACAATGACATGGTCATTACTGATATTTGCAATATCGTTGTATGAAAAGGTTTCAGTGGTGCGGCCCTCGGGCTAATGTGCTAGTCCTCATGCAGCCCTCTACTAGTCCTCGTGTGGCCCTCATGGCTATTTGAGTTTGAGATCCCTGCTCTATGGTGATGGGAAAGAGCTCTCCCATCACCAGAATAAAATCACCTCTGCAAGAGGCAGTTGTGAAACCCAGGAATTTCTCCACTGAAATTTAGAAAAAATGCTCTGCTGATTATAAGGTTCCCTCACCTCAGGAATGCCCCTATCAAGAGTTATAACACCAAGGGCTGTGATGTAGAGACACAAAAGCACTGAGAAGTTTTAGGGAGTATATACTGAAACCCAACAAGTGGTGAAATAGATTAAAGCTCTGACTAGTAATAAGAAAAAAAGATAAGCAGTGACTTGTGAATTTGTGCACAAACAAAGACGGTCAAAAAAAGCAACAATTTGAGCTTGAGAGCTAAAATGTAAAAGAAGACTTGAGCAGGGAGGAGGAAATATAGGTGCCAGTGCATGACTGATTAAATTTTGATACCTAGGGGTATTGAAGAATGTGATGGCTTTAGTAGAGTTCAAGGAGGTGGCTAGTTTTACCTACATAATGTACATGGAAAACGTTCAGCCAAGTCTGACCTACAGTGCAACGAGCTTTGAAACGTTGTACCTCCTGCATGAATGTGACCTGTAAAGGCACTGCAAATCTCCAGATGAGCAGAACCTGACTGAGCCTTGGGTGATATTCATCTGTATATTGTTGATAGTATGCCTAAGGGATTTGCTTGGCATATGTATTCTCAGACACTGGGATGTTTGGAGCACAACTGTGTAGGGCTCTTTCAGTGGGAAAAGTTCCCACATACCTGAGCCCTGTGAGTAAGAGCAGGTACATAAAGTGATCGGGTTTCTCCCTGGTCCTGTAGGTAAGGGTAGGAGCCTTACGCTCTCGACTCTCAGTATGGAAAGGATGGGGGTACCCTAGATTGTGGTTGTGCCTTGTGCCCTCAGCAGGGTATAGGTGGAGTGCCCTAGATTGTGCGGGTAACAATTCATTTACACTCCTGAGTGACATAAATTATGCTGACATAAACTGTAGTATAGACATAGCCTCAGTCAACATCACACACAAAAGATTTCTTTACCTTTTTTTTCAGTCATGCTGTGTTTACAGACTTGTGCTTGACTTCTTGCCTCTCTAGCTCTGCCTCATTCTGTTTTTGTCTATGACTTCAGTATCTGTGTTCTTTCACAAACCTACACAAAACAAAACTCAGCACAAAAGCTACTGGGCAGATTCAGATGGATGGAACTTACGTCTACAGTTAGGTTAATTGAAGAATGAGTTTGTACCTATCATCGTCAATGGGATTTTAACCAAATCCATAATGAGATTCCACCCAGCTCATAACATCATACCAGTTTCTCTGATTTAGTCAACATAGCGTATTTTACAAGGATATGATAAAGGATATCTAGTGAAATTACTTCTGAAGAAAGGGAAAAGGTCAAATGAGTTATATCCTCATACCTTTCCAATATTCAGAGGAAATTGTGCTATTATTGTGCAAAAACATTTTTTCATGTAATGTACAATCTATATACAATTTTCATTTAATTTTCTTATGCAAATAGAAAATGAAGCACCTATGCATGTAATTCTACACTACATTAATCTCTTGTGGAGAAAGGTTAAAGATTAAGAGAAGTTGTTATATTAGACAATTTCTTAATACAGTAGCGTAGTCATAGAAATTAAAATATAGAAAAATCTGTCCTGGTGAGATCTGATGTCTCATCCTGTATGAAGAATAGGACATTTAATTTTTTTACAAAATGGGATATTTTGAACTTGATATTTAGATGTGTCTAGAATCTAAAGTGTCCACCGATTTCACTTTAGACTGTAAGCTTTTGGAATAGAGACTATGGTTTATGTGTTGGAATAATGCTCAACAATGTGAGGGCTGAACTGTGACATCTTTAGGCACTGCCATGAAAATAGGGTGGTGCATAAGCTGTGTCAAATCAAAAGTAGCTCTGAGTGGCATTTGACTTGGAGACATGCCTTCAAGTCACAATTCAGTTTTGTTCTGAGGAGACAGGAAATTTCTCTGGATCTATTACAACAGCAGATTGAACTTTACTCAAATTGCCAGTTTAGCTTTGCTGGTTAGTGAGTCAGAGAGGTGGTGAAAGCAAGCTCTGAGAGGTGTGGCAGTTTTCAGCAGTATCCTTGGGGGGAAAAAAAACTGTTGTAAATTAAGTATTATTGGAATCTGTTGCATACAATGAAAAGATTGTGTGTTCTTTTAGAACTGGGTGGAAAAAGTACTATACTGAAAAATGTTGCAGACAAGAATTGGGGGGGGGATGATACATGTGAAGGGGAATTCTTGGAAATATCTCAGAGAGAGGTGAATACAATGTTGTCACTTATGCAAAAGCCCAGCCTTTTGAAGCTATGCCTTGAGGAGTGCTGTTGTCTACTTATCACCTGTTCCTGGAAACTATCAAAGGCACAAACTATATAAAGAAATGACCAATCTGCCCAGCTGGTGTGCTTGTTCTGATCTAACATGGTTATGCACCTGCTACCACAGAAAAACGTCTTGGTAGGTATCACCATGCCTCAGCTGAGGATACCAGATTCAGGACAACATCAGAGTCTGGTTTGAAAGACTGACTCTTGGAGTTGGGTTGGGAAGTGACCTCAGTATGCTTACTAGTATATGACATTTTTTAAATAAAAATCACATTCTTTGTTTTTAATATTTTCTCTGTAATGAACTTAACAAATATATTTTCTTAAGAAAAAAAGTGGTAACTTACAATTGCAGACAATTACGCTGTTCATAGGCTTTGAAGAAGAGCAGAGCACAGAGTCTGTCCTGTTTAGGTAAGCTGCCGTGTTGTAAATAACAGTTGTGCAGGGAATTGTAGAGCCTAGAAAACCCTAGTCAAGGGAGAAAAAGACATGGATCTCCACAGGTAGGGGGGAGAGGTGGCAGATGGAGAATCAGGAGATTAGAGTGTATGCCCTTACCGAAGTCTAGGCTCTTCCCAGTCTCTGCTCCTCCCTTCCCACTCCCTTTCACTTCTTGCTCTGAGTGAGTAAGTAACCATGCAACATCAGCTTACTCCTTCAAAGCCAAACTCAGTAGCTAATTCAGGAGTAAAAGAGGAATTCTTATTCCTGTCCTTATTCTCTTTTATGACAATCAATATGAATAAAAAGAATTAGAATTGAGAGTTCTATATGCCTCTAGAAATTAGTCTTTAGGTTTATAACATCTTGATATAGATATATCATCAGATCTTTTGCTGTGATGCTCCTGGCTAAAGTACCATGGGCTATGAAAGTATAGCACATGGCAAAAAGGTCAGAAAAAATGTCAACGCCTCTGCATGCTTCATCCTCAGAATGAAAATGTAATTTCAGTGGATTGATGAGTTTCTAATTTGGAAGGATCAAGATCTCGCCTGGCATACATACTACTAAGAGCCACTTTGTTCAAAATCAGAATGTAAATCTGGAATGCCAGGGATATGAGGGACAATGCATGCTAATAAAATCTGAAGTTAGAATATGCTAAAACTTTCTGTCAGAAGTAGCATCATTTTAGGATTGTTTTCTATATAGTGAAATTATTATCTACATACTGTCTATTGTTGTTCTGGAGAACCAGACTGGAGTTCTCATTGGTTAGTAGAACAGCTGTTTCATCTGGAAAGACAAACCTTAATTATATATTCAAGAACCTCAATAAAGTAATAGGCCCTATAATTTGCAAACAGCACAAAAAAGTAGCATTAAGTTAAACTCCATCCTACGCTCATAGTCCCTTTTTCCTTTCAGCTTAAAACACAACTCCAAGTATGGCTCCTATCTGCAGAAGTGAAGAAATAGATTGACAGAGCTAGATGGGTACTCAGAAGTCAACTACTGCAGGAAAAACCCGAGAAAGAAAACAACAGACCACCACTGATCATCATCTACAACTCCCAAGTCAAACTTCTACAGCACATCATCAAAGGTCTACAACCTATTCTACAGGACAATCCCTCACTCTCTCAAGCCTTGGAAAAGACACCTCTCCTCACTTCCACACCGCCTCCCAACCTTAAGCAGATACTCACCAGCAACTACGGACCAAACTACAGAAACACTGAAGCAGCCATACGTCTCTGCAAGAAACTAAGTTGCCAGTTTTGCCAACATATCTGCACAAAAGACACCATCACAGGACCTAATCAAACCAGTTATTCCATCAAGGGGCTCATTCACCTGCCCATTCACTAGAGTGATTTGTGCCATCATGTGCCAGAAATGGATCCCTCCCCACCACCTTATATATTGGACAAATAGGACAGTCTCTGCGCAAAAGAATAAATGGATACTAGTCTGATATCAGAAATCACAAAACTCAAAAAACCGATAGGAGAACACTTCAATCTCCCTGCTCACTCCATCGATGATTTGTTAATAGCTGTGCTCAAACAAATGGATAATGAATCAAAGCTTCAAAGAAAAACTACAGAACTGGAATTCATATGCAGATTTGATATGATTGCCTCAGGGTTAAATAGGGACTACAGATTTTTTTTCTCATTTCAAAAGGTGATTTGACCTCACCTTACTCTATATGTTGTTCCCCAGCATTTGAATCTAAACAACTGCTTCTATTTCTGTAACAGTCTGACCTGATCCTATGGCTTACACTTTCCTGAATTCATTTTCCTCCCATTCTGTATGGCTATGTTCACACATAAACTGTTATTTCAAAATAAGTTAATTTGAATTAAGGAAATGTTAATTCAGATTAAGGGAAAAGCTCAAAGTGAAATAGTATGTCCAAAGACAGGACTTGCTATTTCGCTTTAGGAGAGGGGCACCATGGGAGGTGTGGCAACATAGGCCCCTCCCTGGGCCATGTCCCCACCCAATAAAGGCTAAAAGAAAGGCACCTTGGGAAGGAGAAGGGCAAAAGTGTAATTTTGAAATAATGGTTATTTTGAAATAACATGTCCGAACGTCGTCATTTTGAAACAACCGTTTCAAAACAACGGCTATTTTGGTTAGATGCGAGGTTTTACTGTTTCAAAACAATGGGCCCCGTTGTTTCAAAATAATGGAACGTCATCTGGACATAAGAAATTTTATTTCAAAACAATAGCTGTTATTTCAAAATAAAACTTGTTTGAACACAGCCTAAGTTCCCTGTCTTCAAAGCATTTAACAAAGTGGGAATTTCTCTCACAAAAACTCATGCAATAAATAAATATATTAGTTTTAAAAGTATTACAGGACTCCTTGCTTGTTTTAAGTCTAACCCAGTGTTACCCAACCAGTGTGCCATGGCACACAAGTGTGCTATCAGTTCTGAGCAGGTGTGCCACATGTTTTTTTGAAAAACTACTCAAAGTGCTCTGGATTGGCTCATTGGCTCATGAATATTCATAAGTTCATTTGGAAACTATATGGTGGTGTGCTGCAAATTAATTAAATGTAGCAAGGTGTGCCACAGCAGAAAAAATGTTGGAAACCACTGGTCTAACCTAGGACCCTCTTTTTCAAAAGTGGCCAGTGTCAGATGGTTCAGCATGAATGAAGTGAGCAGGGCATTACTGAGTGTCCATCTCCTGTCATCCAATCCCAGTTGTTGGGAGTCAGCTATTTAATGACACCCAGAGTATTGGGTTTTGTCCCTGAACATCCTGGGTAATACCATTAATAGGTCTATCCTTCACAAAGGTGTCTAATTCTTTTTTCTAACCTGGTTATATTTTTCATGACATCCTCTGAAAATGAGTTCTATAGGTTTATTGTAAAGTAGCAGTTTACATTTGTTTTAAATCTGCTCTTCTTTCTTTCAGTGACTTTTGATTCTGGTGTTATATGAAGGGGTAAGTAAAACCCCCCTATTCATTTTCTCTGCTTCATTCATGATTTTATAGATTTATATAATCTTTCCACTTAGTCATCTTTTTTCTAAGATGGACGATCCTACTCTTTTTAACCTTCCTCATATGGAAGTTGCTTCATACCCCCAATCATTTTTGTTGCCCTTCTGTGTACCTTTTACAATTCTGATATATTTTTTTCAGATGGCACAACCAGAATAGTACACAAAACTCTGGGTGCGGGTATATCATGGGCTAATACAGTGGCATTATAATATTTTCTGTCTTATTATCTATCCCTTTCCTAATGACTCCTAATACTCTCTCTCTCTCTCTCTCTCTCTGGGTATGTCTACACTTACAATTTAATTTGAATTAAATTAATACATGAAATTCCTTAGTTTGAATTAATGAAAGCTTACTTCGAAGTTATAAAATCTCTCTTAACTTCAAAGTAATGGTTAATTCAAACTTATTAGTTCAACTTAACCCAATGTAGCCATGTTAATTCGAACTAACCATTAGTTTGAATTACCACATTTTGACCTTTTTTCTCCCAGGGTGCCTTCCTCATTCTATATATTGGGTCGGGGCATGGCCCTTCTTGGGGGCCATCTTGCCACACCTCCCATGGTGCCCCTCTCCTTATTCCAACTAGCAAGTCCTGTCCATGGACATGCACATTCGAATTGTATTTCCTAGTGGAGCCATGTTAGTTCAAATTAACTTAATTTGAACTAATCATTATTAGTTTTAATTAAGTTAATTCGAACTAACCTGCTAAGTATAAACATTGTGTGTGTGTGTGAGAGAGAGAGCGTGAGAAAGAGTGAAAGAGAGAGAGTCAGCATCAAGGAATAAATTGATAATAGGTAAAGCAATTTATAATTCAGCATGCCAGTAAAGTAATATGTTTTATTGAAATCAATTCATCTGTTAATTAATTAGCTCACTTCTACCACTGTAATGCATCTTAGAAGATTACTGTGTATGGTTGGTCTTACCTATGAGACATAATTAGAACCCCTCATTTAACTCTTCACATTTTGAAGTCTCAGATATGACTCACCAGTCTCTTTCATTTTCTCTCTTTCTGCTCTATCTTTTGTCTAAATTGAATCCCAAAATGGAAAAAGGCTATTTTCTGGAGTGGATGGCAGCATTTTTAAAGCATTCAACCTTACATTATGAATATAGCTGATTGTAATATTTTAACCATTTTGAGATTCTTCTCTCGTGAGGTCCTGATCAGGATTAGAACCCAAACTTTGAATCTGAATCCTAATCCTAATCCTAAAGCTGATCTGAACACCAACTACATGATGTTCTTCTCTTCACTAATGAAAAATTAATGTGGCCTTATTGTTTCAATTATCTGAAATTTCAAGTAAAATATATGGCTTAGATTCATTCATAATTTATGTTTAAACTGAGGGCTTATATACATAGTAAAGTAGTACACATTGTAGGGATGTGATTTCTAAAGTGCACAGCATTCCACAATAATTGGTCTGTGTAGCCCCTGCTGGTGTGCACTAAAAGTTCCCAAATGGACTTTAACAAAGATCTGTTTCAAATAAGACTACATGGATGAATCAATGCACAACTTATTTATGTGCTTTAGAATTCATACCTTCATAGTGTGCATTTGTGCTCCATGTAAACAGGTGTTGCTTCCAGAACATGCTTCCACCAGTTCAAATAAGCTGGTTTCTGGATCAATGTAGATGAAACTTTATATAGTCTACTATACCAGCAGAAAACATAATAATGATCTTGAGTGGTCCTTCCAGACGTTTGAAAGTATTTAACAGAACCACTAACTATAACTACTGAAGGTAAAGCAAGCCAAAAATGATGGCAATTTGCTGAGCAGCAATATGTTTAGACATATCTGATAGTCTCTGTGTAGCAATTTATGCTACAGCAGCTACACCATAGAAACTGCTTTTGTATCCAATTTAAAAACATGAATGTTCTTGTCTTTACCCTAGAGCTTAAAGACAATTTACAGAAGTAGGGCAGTATGAAGTATTGCCACAATAAACTGTTGTTTTACTTCCCTTTTATAGCAAAAATTAGGGGAACACTGCAACTGCTGTCGAGCCTTAAAATATGCTTGCAATAAAAAAAAGCCATTGCACTTACTTAATTTCAATGGTTTTCTTCATTATTCAAAGGCCTTTTTTAATCTTTCATAGCTTCAAATGTGATTATTTGTGGAAAACATCATAAACCTGGAACAATTAATGTAAATGTCCAGTTCATGTGACTAAAGAAAAGCATGATCTTATTGTACGTTTAATTATGAGAGAATGAGAAAGGATTTTAAATCCATAATTTCCTTCAAATACATGACTATTGGATTCCCTGGCAGCACTTTGAGTAGAACATAAAACCATAGGCAGTTTATTTCTGTCCGTGAGGAGAAACATGCCTTATAGCCATAGCAATGGGTGTGAATGTCTTCCAGAGTCATTGGGAAATGATTTTAATGGCTGGAGACATTCAATTTTATTGTTGGCTTGGTCACAAATGACACACATTCTAGTTTATACTCATCTGCTTTCTCTTCAATCACAGGGACAGTTGGAAACATCAAGTGCTTTTTTCTGAGAATCTGGGTTGGATAAAGTATAAATATGGCTCGGTGAACTCCCCTTCCTAATTGCTTTTAGGAAGTAAAGCTGATCAACTGATGGAGGGAAATATTTTGAGGGGACCCTTTTTGGAAAGTTTGATTATACCCGAATAACTCATTGGTGAAGCTACAAGGCAGTCAGTCTCAACTGCTAACTAGAGAGATGTTAACAAGTCCAGTGTAGGAAATTTGTATAATGTGTATGATCTTAAATCCAGAACACTGTGTTTTTCTTTGTAGTGCAGAGAGCTTGTCCTCTGACAGAGAGGATCCACCAGCACTATGTTTAAGATAACAATCTGAAATATATTTCTAGCCCTCAGCAGTAGAGTAATCTTTGCATAAGCAAGAGCAAAAAGGAAACTACACAATGGGGCCTGATTCTGATCTCACATTTGTTTTATAGTGGAACACACACCATTTACCTCAGTGGAGTTATTTTTAGCTCATATCAGTGTTATTGAGATCAGATCAGGTCCAGATTGAAGAAAAATAAAGACTCAAAAGATACACTGGACGTAACTAAATTAAATAGTGACAACTCAAGATACCATGTAATCAATAGTGTCTTTCTACAATTAAAACAGAAGATACCACAGACACTAGAAAATGACAGGTGTTGAGTTTTAATAGTGACCATTATGAACATTGAGCAGCATGGGTTTAAAAAGCCTTTGGGCCAGATTTTAAGTTCTAGGCTCAAGCACTACAAAGTAGCTGTTTGATGGCTTTAAGTGAAGGGATGCTGCCCATTGCCATAAAATAAGTGAAGCAGATTACTATGCCAACTGCACAGCCCACCGTGAGCGTGGAAGGCATATGGAGAGAGATACAGGAAGTGGCTGCCAACTCTCACTGGTATAAGACCACCTAAGGACCTGGTAAAATGAAAGCAAGGTACGTTAGAGAAGCCTGCAAGCTTCTTTAACCCATATAAAGGTTGCACAGTAGAGCATTAAGAAACCATAAGCATGTCCTGAAAGACCCCCTGTCCCTCCTGCACCAAATCACACTTAGACACAAAGAACAATCAGTTCTACCTGTTGGCAAATACACTTGATTGTGGTGTTGAATTACTTTGTTTTATTTTATTGCAAAACAAAGTCCTGGTCCATACATGTTGCCATCCCTAGGGGTCTTACCTCCAGAGCACTTGCAGGATTATATACTAAACCGGCACACAGGAGAGGGATATGCAGTAGTTGAGAAATATTTGGTCTTCAGGATAGCATTTGAGACTGTCTCTCATGATATCTTAATTGAAATATTAATTTAAATTGGATTGGTAGGTGTCAGTTTCAAGTGGATTGAAAACTGGCTGAATGACAGGAAAAAGAATTATGATAACCAGTGATGTAGTAAGTTGGTGAGAACATGTCCAGTGGGGCACTGCAAAGCAGGGGTTAAAGTACAATTTGGTGGCCCCCTTCCCATATTGTCTGTTCCCCCTTCCCACATGGGCGGGTCCCAGCCCAGGAAAGATGAGGGCATGGGATGTGGAAGAATGGAACAGGGGCAGGAGATGAGGGTGTTGAAGGGGTGCTTGGGAGTAGGGTTAGGAGATGGGGGCAATGAAAGGGAGGATGGGAGGTTGGAGGTGTCAGGGTGATGAAGGGAGGCATGGGCAAAAGATCTTGGTAGTGAAGGGGCAGGAGCTGTAAATGGGGCAGAGAAGGGGTGGGTGGTGGCAGGAGATGGGGCCAGAGAAGAAGCGGGTGGTGGCAGGAGGTAGGGAGCAGGGGCAGGAGATGGGGGAAGAGAAGGGGTGGGTAATGGCAAAAGATATGGGGCAGGGGCAGGAGGTGGGACAGAAAAGGTTTGGGTCTGGGGGTATATGGGAAGGGGATGCTGAGCCACTTGCCCACCCAGTTCCCTTCTGCAGTAGATTGGGGCTGGCCCAGTGGAAAAAAGGCCCTGATTGGAGCTAGCCCAGTGGAAAAAAGTCTGCACCGCCACTCTCCCCACCGGCCCTGGGCCTGGCCCAGGCCCCAGCTCACTTTGCCACCCCAGGTCCTGTGCTGTGGAGCCAGAGCAGCTTTGGCCCTGTGCTACTGGCTCCCACTCTTCCTCCAGCCCAGGCCAGTCCCAGGGCTCCTTACCTGGCCGCCAGAGTGGAGCAGCCACCACATGGGCTGCTCCTCCCACCCTGAGCCAGCTCTGACTAAGCATGCTCAGAACCTCTGAGCATGCTCAGTCACGGCACACTCAGGGAGTTTTAAAAGCTCCCAGCCTGGGGAAAGCTCTCTGCTGGCAGGAAGATGGTGTCTTCCGGCTGGCAGGGAGCTTTCCTCAGGCTGCGTGCTTTTCAAACTTTGCAGGGGTAGTAGCTGGAACGCAGTATTCTGGCTGCTGTTTCTAGTTTTAGGGGCCCCAGAACACTGCTCCCCTAAAAATGGTGGGCCCCGGAATGGCATTCCGGTGTGTTCCAGCTTACTTTAACCTCTGCTGATAAGGTTGTTGTTAGATCTGCAACCATTCTACATTTTCATTAATGATCTGGAAGAGGATGTGTACAGGGTGTCAATGAAGCTCACAGATTATAACGACACTGGACACACCAGTAAGGATAGCAAAATAAATAATTAAATAGATCAGAAATATGGGTAGAATATGGTTCAATGAGATTCAGTGAGGTAAGAAAACATTCTAATACAAATGGGGGAAACAGTTTAAAATATATTCAGTGAGACATAGAACCCCAAGAATTAGGAATACTGCATGATAGGGGCCAGAAAAATAGACAGGTGTTTGCAAAGCATTATGGTAAAAAGTCCAATAAAATTTTGGCATCCAATGCCATTTGAATTCAGTGGGTTGACGGGCACTGACTTCCATGGACTTTGGATCAGGTGCTAACTGCAAAGGGTAGCATGAAGCAGAGAAGAAATAGTTTTGCTGTCTAGGTCCACAGTGTCATCTCATTGGAGATACTGCATTCATTGCTGAACAATACAAAAGATGTAAAACTGGAAACAACTCAAACAAGTGCCAGAAAAATTGGAAGAGTTGCATGGGGATAGACTTGAGAGGAAAAATAAAAAGAAGTAAGTGGCTATAATTTAGCTGAATGCTGATCGAAGCAGAAATACAATAATCTACAAGTATGTAAGTGTTGTAAGTACAAAGGATGGTGACAAATCATTTACTTAATCACACAGAGGTATCATAAAGAGTTCTAGGATGAAATTATAATAGATGAACACAGTCAAAAAAAATAGGAAAGCTGGATGTTAGACTATAGAATAACATCCCAAGGGGAGAGGTGTAAGTCCCATTAAGTGGGGCCTTTAAAATCAGAAACTGAAATATGGAAAATATTGCATTAACAAAGAGATGGACTGGATGAGCTAAAAGTCTTTCCTCTCTAGGTACTTTGAGCTGACACCTAGCTATCCAGAGGTGCCTGATTTCTTTTTGCATACTATTTCCATTCAGATTCTACATGATAAAGCCTACACTGGGAGACACATAAACCGTATAGCCATTTTAATGGAGATAATCGCCTTCAGAAAATAAATACATAGTATGCATCTTTTGATCACATTTCCTTCTGTCTATATTCACCCATGATAATTAATATTACAGTAGTTTGTCATCCCAACCATTCCTTCATTCATATGAGAATTTTCAGATTTTTTTTTTTTTTTTTTTGGTATTCAGGCTTAAATCAAATCACATTATGGTATTTGCGGACTTAAATATTCATTCTTATAACCCAATAGACTCATTTCACAGGCAGGGTCAGCTCCCAGCCCACTACCATGGGTGTGGCAGATTGGAGAGAAGAAGAGAGGCCCTTGGTGACAGAAGGTCAGGTTAGGGACTGCTTAAAGAAGCTGGATGTGCACAAGTCCATGGGGCCGGACGAACTGCATCCAATAGTGCTAAGGGAATTGGCCGATGAGATAGCAGCACCGCTGGCCATTATCTTTCAAAACTCATGGCAAACGGGGGAGTTGCCAGATGATTGGAAAAAAGCAAATATAGTACCTATTTTCAAGAAAGGGAAAAAGGAGGATCCGGGGAATTACAGACCTGTCAGCCTCACCTCAATCCCTGGAAAAATTATGGAGCAGGTTCTCAAAGACTCCATCCTAAAACACTTAGAGGAAACTAAAGTGATCAGGAACAGTCAGCATGGATTCACCAAGGGTAAATCATGCCTGACCAATCTCATTTCCTTCTGTGATCAGATGGCTGGTTTTCTGGATGCAGGAAGAACCATTGAGGTGATATACCTTGATTTTAGCTTGGCTTTTGATACAGTTTCCCACAGCATTCTCATTGGCAAATTAAGGACGTATGGGTTGGATAGGTGGACTATAAAGTGGCTAGAAAACTGGCTAGATCAAGGGTTTCAGCTTGTAGGAATCAATGTTTCCATGTCTAGCTGGCAGCCAGTCACGAGTGGTGTGCCCCAGGGGTCGGTCCTGGGGCCAGTTCTGTTCAACATTTTCATCAATGATCTGGATGATGGAATAGACTGCATTCTCAGTAAATTTGCGGATGACACCAAGCTAGGGGGAACAGTAGACACGTTGGAGGGCAAGGACAGGATTCAGGGAGACCTAGATAAATTGGAACAGTGGGCCAATAGAAATCTTATGAGGTCCAATAAGGACAAGTGTAAAATCCTGCACATGGGACGGAAAAACCCCATGCACTGCTACAGGCTGGGGAACATTCAGCTAAGTAGCAGCCCTGTAGAAAAGGACCTGGGGGTCATGGTGGATGGGAAGCTGGATATGAGTCAGCAGTGTGCTCTAGGTGACAAAAAAGCCAATGGCATACTGGGCTGCATCTAAAGAAGTATTACCAGCAGATAAAGGGATGTGATCATTCCCCTCTATTCTGCGCTGGTGAGGCCACATCTAGAATACTGTGTTCAGTTTTGGGCTCCCCACTACAAAAAGGATAGGGACATGCTAGAGAGAGTCCAGCGGAGGGCAACCAAAATGATTAAAGGGCTGGAGCACAAGCCCTATGAGGAAAGACTGAAAGTATGAGGCTGATTTAGCCTGCAGAATAGAAGCTTGAGGGGGGATTTGATAGCAACCTTCAACTACTTGAAGGGATGCTCTAAGGAAGATGGAGCTCGACTGTTCTCGGTAATAACAGAGGACAGAACAAGGAGCAATGATCTCAAGTTGCGGTTAGGTAGGTCGAGGCTGGATATTAGAAAAAACTTTTTTACTAGGCGAGTGGTGAAACCTTGGAATGAGCTGCCGAGGGAGGTGGTAGAGTCTCCATCTTTGGAGGCGTTTAAGGCCCTGCTGGACAAAACCATGACTGGGATGGTTTAGTGGGAGTGGTCCTGCCTCTGGCAGGGGGTTGGACTAGATGACCTATGAGGTCCCTTCCAACCCTATGAATCTGTGATTCGCGGAGGAAGTTTTGTCACTGTGAGTATTGTATGGACCGACTGATTCATTTTCCATGCCAATTCATCCTGACAGCAATGCTGTATTTCACATGACATGGGTCTTCTTGTCTCAGATCATTTTCTCTAATCAGTCTTTAACATATGTTGATTCTCTAGCTTTTAGTTAATACAAATTATTTATTGCTCTACAAACTTGTGGCTATTTCTAACTTGGCAGTCATCGTTGTGTAACACCAAATGCACCACTTTAGAAAATGATATTAAGGTACTTAAGCCGCATAGAAGAGAGATTGTCTATATAAATATCTATATTATATATAAATATCAGTTGTTATCAGTTGTCCAGCCTTTCTGAAACACTAAAACAGTACTTTTCTATCTTATAGTCTACACACAACTACATAAAACAACACGTCAGTGCAATTCACACTAAAAAAGTTAAGGCATCTCTGAAATCACCAGAGGACAAATGTTCACAATTCATTTTTATTCCAAAACAACATAATCATTCATGACTGGCAGAGTAATTGATCACAGCTAACAAACTGTGCCATTCCCCCCCCCCGTTTTGTTTTAGCTCCCGGTTGTTTGGGCTCTAATGCAAATTTGGGATGGTAGGGGCATAGATAAAGGCAATTTCAGATTCAGATATGAATTTGAAAATAAACTTCAACGCTTTGATTTCAAGGGAGCCATGAGAGTACATGACACCTGAGAAGCTCTCCCACAGTTTGATCTTCAAGGTGTATAACATGTATTGGTGTCTTCAAAACATATAGAGGGCTTGGGTCTTATTTTCAGAGTGAATAAATCTAGCCCTGACATGGAACATCAATAAGCATTTGCAACATTTAAGCCCTACTTTTAGAATCAAATGAATTAAAAACTGATTTTCTGTGGGGTGCTGCTGGGATCTATAACATCTTATTCTCTTCTTTAGAGTGATCACAAAGAAATATTTTTTAAAATATTACTGGTGGTTACATTTGCAGATGATACAAAAATTGGTAGACTGGTCAGTAATGATGGATACTGGTCAATAAAATGTGGTCATTTGAACAATATGTACTTTAATACAGACAATGCAAGGTCACATTCTCAGAATGAGAGACCATATCCTGGAATGCTGTGACACTGAAAAGGACGTGAGTTGATGGTAGATAATCAGTTGAACATCACCTTCCAGTATAATGCCATGATTCTTGCATGCATAACTAGAGAAGTAGAAAGGAAGTAGGTCAGTGTAATAAACTCTCTGTGAGGCATCAGTGAGATTGTTTCTGCAACATTAGGTCCAGTTCTAGCATTGATATGTCAAAATCTACAAGGAGTCTGTTCTGTACAGATCCGGGCACTGAGCTGCAGAGAACAGAGCTCTGAGCCACTCTGACACCCAGGAGATGGGTGGCACTGGATGCGCCAGTCAGAACAGAAAAATGTTTCATCTCAGCCTGGATTGAATGGGGATAGCACAATGGGCTTCAGGACACCTGGGTTCTGCTCCTGGCTTCATCCATGACCTTGGGTGAGTCCCTGCCTTGCTCAGTGCCTCAATTTACCCTCCCAGTGTGACACTGATCTCGGGTGAGGCAGAACAAAGGGCTCATCTACCCTGGTATCCCACCATCCCTGCTGACTCCAACCCATACTGCCTACGGTGTTCCCTACTGGACTGGGGCAGGCGGGCACCAGAAAGCCAGGCTCCAGGTCAGCACAGGGGCCATGACTGTGGCAGGTTGACACAGCCTGGAACTTTGCCTGGACCGAGCCAGATGGTCCAGCTGCCTCCAGCACCCAGGAACTGGGCCATTCTCCCCAGAACTCATCCAGCTCCATGCACTGTCAGCCCCGGCACCGCCAGGGTCCTTAAGAGCAGGGGTTGGGGGGAGGCATCCCCTGGTGGTGGCTCAGCACTAGCTGCCCCACCAATAGCTGAGCCTGGTACTTGGGGGAGCTGTGCAATGCTCAGCTTCTGGTGGACAGTCGGCAGGGGAGGAAGAGCGCAGTGTGTCAGGACCTGGAGTGGAGACTCGTCCCGCTGGGGCAAGTGGTCACCAAGGTGCAGGGACAGGTTCAACAGGGTTTTGTCATGCTCCACGCACACTGCTGGGCCGGCTGTGCACAGCTGACATAGCCCAACCAGGCACCAGGCAGTGCCAAGCGAGCGGTGAGAGCCCCCTCCCACAGTGAGCCGCTCATGTACCCACCTGCTCCCCTCACCTCCATCTACCATGCTGAGCTCTGCTGTGCCAAGCAAACTTCTCCCTAGTGTGCTGCTGTGCCTGGCACTACTTGGCCCCCTAAAAGGGCAGCTAGTATTCATCCATAGCACTCTGCCCTTGCCTGTCTGATGGAAACCTGGACGGGGCAGATCTTGCCTGCATGGGGAGGGGGTAGGAGGAGGGAGACACGTACCTCGTCAGGTACCTGTTTTGGCTGGAACGTGTTTCCTCCTCCTGCCCGGCTTCTACAGTGAAGAAAATACCACACTGCCTCACCACACAGAGATTTGCAGAGAACTCTTTACTGCAGTGGAAAAATCTGGGAGATGTCACTTACGGCACGTGCGGTCCTGGGAGAAGAGCCACGAGGCAGAAAAAGAGGAGAGACCTGGGGGCAGAAGATGCATTCTGCTTGATTTTTTGGGGCCCTGGAATGCTAGTCCCTCAAATTTGTGGGCGTTCTGCCCTACTTTAACCTCTGAAAAAGCTTTACAGAGGAAAACATTAGAACAGATAAATAACCTACACAGCAACTAATAAGCTTACCAGAGGTCATCCTACTTGCAATATGGGCTCTGCCCAGTGAGCAGTCTTTCAAATCTTACCCATGTTTTTTCTGTGATTGTTTCACAACTGCCTTTGCCTCAAAACAGGCCTCTTCAGTCTTATGGCACTTCATTAAGTCAAAGGCCAGCTTATTCATCCTTCCCTATGGATTTGGGCCTCGTCGGTGCAGAGATCCTTTCTCTTTGCTGGTTCAGACAGAAGGCTCTGAGGCAGTTTAAATGAATGCTGTTTAACCACAAGTCCTTTCTTTATTGTTGGTCCCTGGGAAATCCAGTCAGAACCAGTTTATGCAAGCCTCTTGCCAGGTCATGGTAGTTTGTTGGAGGTGTTACCACCTGCTAGCTAGGGTCAAATTGCCTAATTGCTCCCCACTGTTCCCAGAGGCATATGGTGGACCTTTGCTGTGGAACTACATGCAAAAAAACAACAAGCAGTTGTGTGGCACTTTAAGACTAATAGATTTATTTTTGCATGAGCTTTCGTGGGAGAAGATCCCACTTCCTCAGATGCTTCAAAGATGGGTGAACTTACAGAAAGGACCCCCTTGCATTTAGTTTCATTCCTTTCTGTAAGTTCACCCATCTTTGAAGCATCTGAGGAAGTGGGATCTTCTCCCACGAAAGCTCATGCAAAAAATAAATCTATTAGTCTTAAAGTGCCACACAACTGCTTGTTGTTTTTTTACTGGACTAGACTAACACGGCTATCCCTTTGGGAACTACATGCAGTCTGTCAAAAGAACAAACATTTGCATGGGTAATCTAGCTAATCCCTAAAATATTTAAATTCAGTTCAGTAAGTTCTTCCCAGGATGTTGCAGGATATTTTCATATGTGTCACAATGGTTATGGCTAAAATCTCACTTCCAGAGATGGTTGTTTGCAGCACCGCTTACCTGTCTGTCTCACGGTGATCTTCCAGCTCCATCCTTATTCTGTATTTAATACTGCAATTATCCATTAGCTGGTCTCTCTTTCTGCTCTGTGTCAAAATAGCAATATTTCAGAACAGCAATCAAACAGCCTCTTAAGTGACTTTCCTCAGCAGAAGCTATTTATGGGCTTGTCTCTGAAGCTTATTCACACAGTGAAGTTCTGTTATTTTTTCTGCATCATGTCACACGCTGGCAGAAAAATTATGGACCTGGTAAGAAACATACGGGATTCTACTGAAGTCATAAAAGAGGAATGTCAAAATAGCTTTAATTGTGGTAGTTCATATGCCATTTTCTCCAGCTACTCTTAATGTAATTAAAATATCTTGCACTTTACCCCCAGTTCTCATCACACTTTTCACCAGTATTCACTAAGCCCCCAGACACCACTGTGAAATTGATCCCGCTGTGGAGAGATTTCACAAAGAATTATGTACTGCTTTCTCTTTGCCTAGGACTGGGGGAGTCTCACAGGAGACCTCTAATTTGTAGCTACACTGACCCCAAATATGGGAGGATGGATGTAATGATTGGTGGGTGGCCAGAAGCATTATTGTCTCCCACCTCCACCCCCTACCCCATACACAAGGAATGCAGAAGGACTTGCAGGCACTATTTCAATGAATGGGCTAGAACAGGAACCCCTGAGGGACTATATTACAATACGAAAACCTGGCAGAGGCTTGTGGGTAGTGATTTCCATTTCCCAACCATCACAGACAAAACTGATTGAGAAATTTGTGTCAAAACTTTTTTTCAGTAGACTAAATGAAACTATTCGCAGAACCCACCTGCTCACCTCAACAATTTCACATGGCTTTTGATAGAAAACTGAACACTCAAGAACTGACACATTTTCAGGTGCAAAATGAAATAATTTTGGTTTGGGTGGTTATTTATTTATTTATTTTAAACCAGAATTTCCCAAAGACATGTCACCCCAATATTCTCACTAGCTTTAGCTTTGGTGATTTCTGCAAACAGTCTAATTATTCAGTCTCAGGGAAGAGACTGTGTCAGCAGGACAGTGTTAGATACAGGAATTGAATCTAGGGGTTCTGAAGTTTAATACAATACTATCACCACTCTTACTGATCCCTAATTAAAAAAAAACAAAAAACCTTAAGCGGGAGGGCAATCTAGCAAACTGGGTAAAGAGGTATCCATGCCAAATGGAGCAGGCACATAATGTGCATATCAGAATAACTTTAGAGGAAATCAAAAGAAAAAGGGGCGCAGAAGGGAAAGCCAAACCCATGGAGTTGAAAAAAATATTGAAAATTAATGAAAAAGTGTTTGCAATATGGACAACAATAATAAAGTAACACAAAACACAAAGGTTCACAGCAAAGAGATAAAGTAATATGCAACCACAAAAAGTGGAGTAAAGCTATATGAATCTCCTACCACAGCTTGATAAAGAGAAAAAAGAGAAAAATAAAAATACAGGGAGTTGTGTGACACTGAAAGACTAAGTGCCACACAACTCCTTGTGTGGTTTTTTTGTTTTTTTTTTTTTTGCTGGACTAGACTAACACGGCTATCCCTTTGTAAAATGATAAAGAGCACATCAAATTGTTCTCACATTGCTTAAAAAACAGGCTTATCTGTTCACACCTGACTTATCTAGTTCCTTGCCCTGATATTCATCTGATTGTCTGTGCCAGGTCAAGGTTACAAGGTCACACCTCTGCTCTGGTGAAAACAGCTCTGATAAGTATAATGGAGATACAGTCAGTCTGGAAAATCAGAGGGGGGAGGTTGTGCTTTTTATTTTTCTTAATGAACTGTTTCTGGAAATGAGGGCTAAATGCAGGGATGGTGTGTCAGTCTAGAGCCAGGTGGTGGGAACTCCAAAAGAAACAATTAGGGAAATGATTGTTGCTGGGTATGTGAAGTTTTATTGACTAAGACAGTGTCAAGTTACAACAAAAGCTAGAACCAGAGACAGCGTGTACCACTGGTCCTGGGACAAAGGGCGTTGGGGGTGATATTGCATCCTCTGGCTTAAAGAGGTTTCTGTCATATAAAGAAAGGGCTCATGGTTTGCTTCACTGGCTGTCAGTACTTCCATTATACAAATTGTTCAAGCACCCCTTGTGTGGACAGAAGCTGGACAATCTGCCCCACATAGCACAGATGTAGTTTGTTCTTTACTTCTAGAGTCCCTTTCTCTGGGGCCTAATCCAAAGCCTGTTGAAGAGCAAAGACCCCTATACAACTTTAGTCTGGCACCTCAACTTTAAGGTGAACAAAGCAGGAACAAAGATGAGTGATCATTCCACACTGAAGGTCAGCTTTGTAAGGTAGGTCAATTCACTCAGTGTTGAATGACAAGAGGAGCTAGAAAATGCCCCATGCTGTGAGACGTGCAAAGACAACAGAGACAACCGTTTACATGAGATGCTGGTGAGTCCCTCTGTGTGTGGAATCTCCAAGCAACATAAAACCAATACTGGCAGCTGATGACTACATTTCTCCCCTTGTCGTCCCTTTTCTGTGCTTTCTCTCCCAGCATTGGGCATGCAGGCTGTGCACTAAAGGAAAGAGAGCATGGCTGAAGTGTGCCACTCAGTGGTCCCTGCTATATTAATGATCTGATGTAGAGGGAACTCGGAATGGGGAAACGGCAATTAAAAACTAAAGGAAATTAAAGCAGCCCTGAGGCAGTTCTAAGTTTATGCTGGTAGATGTCTGGAGTGGAGGGACACTGCATACAATTACCTTTGCCTTAGACTGCAGGACCACTAAACAGTGCTTCAGGCTATGTCTACACTGGCAAATTAGTCCGGATTAAGGAAGCTTACTACAGACTCACTTAGCCCATGGCCATGCTAGGGTTTCCTTAGTTTGAACTAAGAAATTTCTTAGCTCAAACTAAGGAATGTTTAGTTTGAACTAGTTAGAACTGATGCTTAGTTAGAACTAAGTGTGTGTGCTAACAATCAGCTTTTGTTACCATGACAGCTTGCAGCTGGGCCGAGGGCCTAGTCACCCCGCCTTCACAGCAAACAAAGGGATTTTTCAGTTGAAAGTCCAATGGGACTTTCCAGCTAAGTTTATGTAACATATAACATGTGGGAGTCATGAGCCTCCATAAATATCTGATAGATCCATCCACACTGTGCACTCACCCGAGGTATAATTAATTGGCTAATGTTACAGTCTGCCCCTCCCAATCCATTGGGAGGGCACCCCCTGTGGGACTTACAAGGGTTTAGATCCTTCAAGTCAGTAGCCCTGGTCTCCGGGCGAGGTGGGCAAACAGTAGAGTCAATAGCCCCAGCCTCTGGGCAAGAAGGGCGAGCACCAGAGTCAATGGCCCCAGCCTCCCAGGCAAGGCGGGCAAGCAAGAGTCAATAGCTGTGGCCTCCAGGCAAGGCAGGCAAGTGATAGAGCCATTAGCCCTGGGTGGTTGGCCAAAGGATATGCTCACAAGGAAAAGGGGAGGGAGGGGGACGCAGGTCCACCCGACACCACTGCGTCCCAGCCCAGGGCCCTATCAGTGACCAACCACAGTCACTGGGTCAGCGGGGCTCCTGCCACAATGTGCTGCCCTTTGTAGGAGCCAGGCTCTGGTTGAACCAGATGCAACTCCCCCTGGACCACGTCCTCCCATTCTGTGCCTGGGTACCTATCTCCAAAGGGCTCCTCTGGGTCCAGGGTGTATGCCGCTCGGGGAACCTCCATATCTGTTGTCAGAGTGGAAATTTGCATGGGAATTAACATCATTGGAGAAGGCAGAGGAAATTTTTATTTAAATACTGTGTCCAGTTCTGGGCTCCCCACTACAAAAAGGACGTGGACAAATTAGAAAGAGTCCAGTGGAGGGCAAAAATATGATCAAGGGGCTGGAGCACAAGACCTATGAAGAAAGACTGAATGAACTAGATTTATTTAGCCTGTAGAAGAGAAGACTGGGGGGATTTGATAGCAACCTTCAACTACTTGAAGGGATGCTCCAAGGAGAAGGGAGCTTGGTTGTTCTCAGTAGTAACAGAGGACAGAACTAGGAACAATGGCTTCAAGTTGCAGCTGGGGAGGTCAAGGTTGGATATTAGGAAAAACTTTCTTACTAGGAGGGTGGTGAAGCACTGGAATGGGCTACCTAGGGAAGTGGTGGAATCTCCATCTTTGGAGATATTTAAGGCTCGGTTAGCCAAAACCCTGGCTGGAATAATTTAGTGAGAGTGATCCTGCTTTTTTGGCAGGGGATTGTACTAGATGACCACGAGGTCCCTTCCAACCTTATGATTCTATGATTCTGTATCATTGTTCAAAGAAATAAATAACAGCTTTTAAAATTATATGGCCCTCCTGTAATTTTTAAGTGTAAAATTAGCCTTACATTAGGTAACTTGAATAAGATGTATCAGCAGAGAATATTCAGAGGGAATCTATTTTTCCTTTTTCTTGGTTAAGGAACGATAGTAGGATGGTTAAGGTGGAGTTAGGTTTAGTCTATTTTAGTTTCAGGTTTACTTTACATCCCTGAGATTTTGATCAGAATTTTTCTGTCATCTATGATAGCGACATATAGTTAATCTTATTATAAAATTATGCCCCATTCTGTAATTGTTTCTTTCCTCCTGATTAGACTTCTGTAAATAATAGCTTTTGCAGTTTGTGGGCAATTCTAAAAATCCACAAAGAATTAGTTACAGGTTGATGCAATCTGCTGCTATTACTACTGCTACTGCTGCTATTACTATTACTATTACTACTACTACTAAAATATATTTCCAAACAAAAACTCATTCTGAGTAAAAAAAAAAAAAAAAAAAAGTCCAAATGCTTCATTTAAAAAATGTTGTGATTGAAAAATTTTGTTATAAACTAAATTTTGTTATAAAGAAACTAAATAAACATTTTTTTCAGTTGATTCCTTGTTATACCATTTGAATGTGCCAGTTTATATGGCTAGTTATCTCCAACATGTCCTCATTTGACCTGTCCACAGGCCATCAAATGAGCACATCTGCAATACTTGAGTTTAACAGCCATTAATATGATGGTGCTCCATATGCTGCACTTATGTATTACGTTTCATTTAGGTTTGAGGGGAACTTGTTGGGAATAGTTTTTGTGCACGATGAGGACTGGTAGCTGCTAATCGTGGACATGGCTCATCAAGGCACAGGCTGGTGTCCTGGAGTTTTCACAATTACTAATTCAGTTATTAATTGCACATGGGTGATACTACTGTGTGGAGTTGAACATTCACAGAAAGGCCTTTTGCATTCCTTAGTGGTTCTTCTGGGGCTCAGCCTAAGGAGCTATTTAATTGGTGTAGAGGTTTTGGCTTGGATGGCCTCCCAAGATCTGTGACTGCTACCTCACAGGATCTTAGAGTGTAGGCTGCAGCCTGAACACAAATGTCTATGCTTGCCTGCAGTAACATAGCCCTTAGCCCAAGCCCTGCGAGCACAAATAAGTTGGCACAGACCAACCCCGCATTTCAGTTGCAGGGTAGACATACATACAGTGCCATTTATTCCCAGCCCTAGTACTGGACTGTACCCCATCAATCCTTCAATACCTCTAACACCCCACCAAAATTGTTTGGTCCAAGGGCTCTTGTGTAGGATAGTACAGGGATCGCAATGCCAGCTCTATGTCCAGTAAGGAAGGTCCTCTGCACAGATGGTAATAGTCATGGGGCTGTGTGATCAAAAGGCAGCCATTTATTGAATCCTTTATAACCTTGATTCACAGAATTCCCATTAGAGGGGATCTGGATATGGAATGAACTTCAAAAAGAGATTTGATGAATCCAGAGCCTGAGTCCCTTTAGGAAACACTAATAAATGCTACTGTTTCATAAAGCCTTTCCACTATAAGCAACCATTATCATCTTCTTCAGGATTTGGGTGGCCATGATGAAGACATAGTGATGAAAATGTTTTCATTAGTATGACTTTTAAATGCCTTGAGGAGGCATCCTCCTGCATCAGAACTTAAGACAGCTAAGAGAGGGAGTATGGTATGGTACCCAGAATAAAGAAAGGAGCAGCTAGTTTTTTGGTTAAAACAAATATTTGGGTTTTGGTGCATGAAATGTGTGCTTCGCATACAAAGAAAATAATATCTATCCACATAAGGGGCTCATTGTGGAGGAATATTTCATTGGTTAAAACTCCATGCATTAGGCGTGACTTCGTGAGGCGCATCGTCCCGTCTGATCCAGTTAGACCTGCAGCTATCTCACAGGTGGTGTTGCCCTCAAGGGAAGCTGATGATGCTCAGAACTTTGCAGGCTCAAACCAGACGAAAGGAGAATACTAGAAATCAGCAAAAACTGGCATTTCCATTCCAGAGGACATTCTGATAATTCTGCACTAGCTTTTGCCCAGATGATGATGAAAATTTATTTGGTTCGATTTTCCCAGCAGAGGATCAAAATATGTTTTCGAAACTGACACTTTTGCATTAAAAAGTTCAACTTCAACACAACCACATTGTCTCAGGAAAAACTTTGGTATGAGAAATGTTGGCCAGATTTAGAAAACAGACAACTATTTTCTTCATTATTGTACAGTTCTTAGCAGATGAACTGTTTGACTTGTAGTACACTTTAACATAATAGCTGTTTAAAACCACATGCAACTCATTGTACTAAAACTTGCATGGCACTGAAGAATTCCACTGAAATGAGTCACTTTGCAATATTGGGCCCTTAAACAGTGGGCTGGATAGCATCAATCTGAGAAAATACACAGATCTTCTCAGTCTTGCCTAAATCACTGTGTAGGAGTAAAGGAAAAGAAAGGAAAAATAAAACAATATTTACTACCTATTTTTGTAAATATTTTTGGTTTGTTTCATAGATATTTTTCCCCCTTGAAACCAGTGAACTGCTCTGCATTCCAATCTATGCTGAAGTCAACTTATGTGTCAATTGTTCAACAACAAGTGTCACATCTGACTCATTGGTGCTACTATTATATGGTGTGTAACAGAAAAATGCTTTGCATTTGCTACACAAATCCTTGGGAAAAAATCCAATTACTGACTTCATTTTTACATTATTCTCAAAGGGCAGGCACACTGTATCATCTGGGAAGTCTTCCAGTCCTATTTTTAGAAAAGTGAGATATTTCATGTGGGCCGCACTAGATAGTGTTCTTCACAATGCAAATTGCAGTACAGTAAATCCGTGTATAGAAGTATGGCTTGGCTTACCGGAACTGAACAAAGGCCTGTGTAACCTGACATAGTCACCAATTACCAGTGCAAAATAAAGGTGCTACACGTTCCCCATTTTGCCAGTGCACCTAATTATGCAACATACCATAGGGACAAGTTCCTGCTTGACCCCCACTGTTGATTAGCTTACCTAATGAAACATGGGAATTAGCTGTCCTTTTAATTTTTATTGTAAATAATGGAAATTTATTGGAAATAATGATTGGGCCAGATTTCAGTTGATGTAGAATACCATCATTCCATTGAAGTCAATGGAGCTGTGTCATTTTGTATCTGTTACAAAGCTGGTCAATGTTACAACTATTTCTAGTGAAAGGTAACATTCACTAGAAGTAAAAGTGACAGATGCTGGCCCAAAATATAACTCTACTCTTTTTAATCTCTGCATTTCTGGAAGATAACGTGCTCCAAAAATTCATTATTGCATTTTCTGGACAGCAATTTTCCATTTTGCTGTGTCCATTTTGTGTTAAGGTGATCAAAATTATGAACATATTATTCAAAGTGAAGAAGACATGAGAATGATTTACATACTAACCTTTTTTCATATAAGGCTGATTTACACAGCTTGTTATAACAACTGAACCACGTTAGGCTGCTTTTGCAGGTTCAGCAGGCATCTTCATTAAGTTAGTCATAATGTAACTTATATCTTTGTCCTGAGAGGTAACAACTGATTCTGAATCCACTTGTATCTGCATCAGGTTACATCTGCCATAATTTTCTTCAGTTCCCTCATTTTACTGAACCCTTCTGAGTAAAATTTACACTTGTACAGAAAATTGGCATAAAGTCATGTTCCCCACTTATACCTTCAAAACAGGGCTTACATGGCATTTAAATGATCCCATCTACAGAGGGGTGTAAAAGACATTGTAATGCACTCGGACCATTTTGTATTAAGTATATGTGTCACTGTAGTCAGGATTCTACATAACTCTTGGGGGGACCCTTAACACATTTCCTCCAGGAACCAGAAACAATGGGTTTGATTTAGGAAAATCACCAAGGCTGTAAACACCTCCAGAAAAGTACCCCCTTTTCACACACACACTTTCTTGGGGAGACATGCGTATACTGATTCAAAATGAGTTTCCCCAACAGATGGAGAAAGGGTTTTTGATATGCAAAGTTTAGATTTAAATTGACTTGGGGCTTTTTTTTTTTTTTGAGTCAGCAAAAGGACAAGGTTTTCTATCCAAATGGGGGACCAACATTTGTGGACAGGTTAGATTTTGACCCAGTAGGGCCCATAACACCGAAAGAGATCTCTGTTAAGGTTGTAGCATGCATATAGGAGCTTGTATTGTTTTGTATGTTTTCTCTGTAATGCTTTTACATTAAATATAAATGTGTTTGCTTAAAAAGAACTGTGTGGTAACTTGTAACTGCTGTGAATACATTGTTCATAGCTCTTGGAGAGAAATCCAGAACAGGCATTGGCTTTAAGAAAGATGGGCTTGCTAGGAATATCACAGTGTAAGGCACGGAGCTAGATAGCCATAAAAACCCTTAAGGAGGAGGAAGTAAGTTATCAGTTTTCATCCAAGAAAGGTGACCTGGGAGCTGGACCCCTTATTCCAATTCCTTTCATGGAACCAGTGAGGGGAGAATACAGGTGCAGTTTCCTGAAACTATGACAAAGGATTGATATCATCTAACATAATTCATTTGAATTTAATGTGGTTGGTTTACACCAGATGAGGATCTGACTGCACATATTTCTCTGGTTTACATGAAAAAAAAAAAGTTTTATCCAACTTTTTGTTCTGCAAACTCATTTAAGAGGTCTTGAGAGAAAAGCTGTCTTTGTTCTGACCTGTGAGTCATCAGCAGCAATAAAGAGTCTACACTTGGAACAATTCTCTTGATGATGTGGAAGCCAGTGAAGGATTGAGCTCACTCTCCCAAAAGTGTATCAACCTCCCTGATGCCATCATGAATCAAGGCAGGAAAAAAATAGTGTACCAAAGCAAGAAGACCTGCCCTGGACTACTGTGATACAGAAGATCTGTTAAGTCAGTGCCACATTTTTAACTATGATGATGTTCTAAAAGTGACAATGATCAGTCCCAGTTGTGCACCTTAGGGCACTCCACTATTAACCTTTTTCTATGCTGAGTATTAGCTACTTCTAATTATCTTTTGTTTCCTCTATTTCTTAACTGGTTTTTAATCCACGGCAGAAATGTACCTTTTACCCTGTGGTTCTGGAAGTTCCATAATACAGTAGTCTATTGTGAGTGGCTTTATCACAAGCCTTTTTAAAGTCTAAATAAATTATCTGCTCCACTTCTCCTTTATACACTATTGTATTAACTCTTTTATATAATTTGAGTGGGTTAGCAAGGAAAGAGGGTTTTTTTTTTCTTTTTGTCTTTACAGAAACTGTACTGGCTTATTTGCAGAAACTGGACTGGCTTATTCCCCTCATATTGAGCTATAATTCTTTTTAATACTTTCCTCGGCTAGACAAAATTAAAGTTCTATAGTTTATAATTCCTACTTTCACATTTAGAAACTCTTCATATGTGACTTCTGCAAATGCAAAATTGCCATACAGGTAAAAAAAAGAAAAATCGAGAGCTTGCAACATCTAATGGCCATCAGGCACTCCTTTCTAAACAGCCAGATTCTCAATTGGTGTAAATACATTTAGCTCTACTGAGTTTAATGGAACTACACTGACTTTCATCAGCTGAGCTACTGTCAGCCCTAGCACACATGATCCACAATGGCACTAAGGCACTTTGCTATCTGGATCCCAGGTTTTTACGAGTGGAAGAATGGATACTCTTTGATCTTTGCCTTTTGGCAATAGTAGCCAAATTGCTTTATCTTGTACTGGTGCCATTGTAGCTTCTTTTGGAGAGTGAATGACCAATCAAGTCTACAAGTCCCATTCTGTCTTCTTTCTTTTATCACTGGGAATGAAAGAAGAAGGAACTGCATGAAATGCCTGATGTCTCACATGCTGTCAGCAATAGATAAATTGTAAAAGTTATTATAGCACCCAGGAAGGTAGTCTAAAAGGAAAGGGAAAAGCTGAGAGATAAACAAACATGAGCCAAATGTTTACTGGACAGGGAGGAATTGCAACTGCCAAATCGACCTGGTTAGGGTGACAGAGGGCTATTTAATCCAGACTTAGAGGCTAGTTAACAAAGAATAACACTAGACACTTCCATGCTCAAGGTTTGCCACCAAATGCTTTTCTTCCTTGTATCAATGTATTTTAAATTCATACCATTAAGGAGAAAGGGATGATCTTTTCAAAGTATCCTCCCATGGATCAGGACCACTTCCATGGGGGCAGCAGTCTGCATCTTCTGTCAAACACTGAACTGAGTCCTGGTCTACACTACAGATTTAAATCACTGTAAGGCAGCTTACACTGACCTAACTACATAAGCGTCTACACTACAGTGTTGCTCCCATTGATGAAAGTTGCCCACTATACTAGCTTATTAACGCTACCTCTGCGAGAGGCATTGTCCTTAGGTCAATGTAGCTAGGTTGATTCAGTGTCAGTGTAGATGCTGCACTACTCACATCTCACTGTTCCAGCTGTCAACCCCTCTGTAGTCTGCAGAACAACATGCAGAGAGGGTCCAAAAGTTCTGTGGGGTATGTGCTTGCTAAGCATGTCCTTATTCTTCCATCATCAGACCCCTTGTTAAGCAGACATACTGAGGAACATATTAGACAGTGAAAAATTTGAGAACTTTCAACATTCAATTTCTATCAAACAATACCTTGAAGTGATCGGCCCTGGAGCAAGTTCTCCTGCTTATTCTTGGTGCTTCTTTCACCATGGCAACTACACAGGAGGGAATCGGCAAGAGATCATGAAGAAATTACCACAAGAATCTGGAATAATCAGATACACTTAAAAGGTATGTCTACACAGGAGCCTTACATTGACTTAACCTCCTTTAAGTCAACCTAGGGAACTCCAGAACCACGTTGGGCTTGTATAAATTTGACTTAAGTGCTTGCTTAAATCCAGTGTAGATACATCCTTAAGTCAACAACTTAACAACTCATTAAGTTGACTTAAAAGAGTCCTCCCCCACCCACCCCCACCCCCAGTGTAGACATACCCAAAAAGACAGAACAGATGGAGAATGTCAGGGAAGTTGGGACAACATTAGGGACAACATTAAAGAATTACTCTGAAAAAATAATATGCTAATAGAAACAAACAAGGAGTCCTGTGGCACTTACAGACTAACTTTTTTTTTTCATGAGCTTTTCATGGGAGAAAATCCCCCTTCTTCAGATGCTCTGAAGATGGGGGAACTTACAGAATTGTTCTGATTTGCTGTTACAGTGTGACCTATTCCTATGACTTACATGCCCCTCCATTTATTTCCTACCATTCTGTAAGTTCCCCCATCTTCAAAGCACTTGATGAAGTGGGATTTTCTCCCATGAAAAGCCTGAACTAGACTAACACGGCCAACCCTTTGGATCTATGCTACTAGAGTATGCCAGAAACATGTGGAAGCAAAAGAGTGGTATCCAGCAAGCTGCAGTTCACCAGACAGTGTGTCTCAACCTTTTGCAGGTTGCAACATGCCAAGCCTACAGGACACACCAGCCCACTCACCCGAAGCCAATTCCAGTCATTTCCCCAGCTCTCCACGACACACTTACCACTGTGTGGTGACAAAGTAATGTGTCCCAACACAGTAGCTGAGAATCACTGCTCCAGATTGTCATAACAAAGAGGGTCCTTCACTGTCACACTTTAAACTTCAGGTTTGGGTTTGATTGGTTGGTTTGTTTGTCCCTTTTAATCTATGTATTTGAGGTCATCTTCATACACAGCCCTCAGTGCTTCAGATTTTGCCTGTAGCTCATGGCTTTAAAAAGTTGCAAAAGAACCATTTCAAATGTTTAAAAAAAAAAAAAACAGGAAGGCAAAATGCAGTAATAGAGGTCAGCCTCAGCAGTGAACTTAATGGATGGTTTGCTGGAAACGTACTAAATGTGATGTCAGTTTGCAGCTCAGCTTTGCAGTGCTTGCATCCTAAGCCTATGCAGATGGGTAATTTATTTTGCACCTGAATTTCATGACCTGAAAACACTCCCAGCAGTTTGCAAAATAAACCAAAGATCCCCTGGGGGGCAGAGGGGAATGAGCTGTAAAACCAGGAAGAAAAGGAGTCTGAAATTCTTGAAATTCAGAGTGATGGACTTAACAGGACAGAATCTATCTAGGCAAAAATCACATTGGGGAACACACCTACCAGAGTTTGTCCTGGGATAGTAATTGGGGTGTGTTACAGACCACCAGGATCTGATTTAGATGTTGATAGGTCTTTAAGGCCTTAAAGGAAGTAAACACTACTGAGGACTGTGTGATTATGGGAGACTTTAATTTCCCAGATATAGACTGGAGGGCATGTGCTAGTAGTAATTAAAGGGCCCAGATTTTCATGGATGTGATAGCTGATGAATTCCTTCTCCAAACTGTTACTGAACCAACAAGAGAGGATGCCTTGTTAGATTTGGTATTGGTGAGTAATGAGGACCTTATAGAGGAACTGGTTTTAGGGGACAACCTAGGTTCAAGCGACACAAGCTAATTCAGTTCAAACAAAATAGAAGGATAAACAAAAATAAATCTGGCTATGTTTATACCTAAAACCTTGGTTCAGACTTGCTTAGTCCGAACTAAGTAGTTCTAAGTTAGTTCAAACTAACTGTTTTTTTTTAGTTTGAACTAACTTCTTGGACCTTGTGAAGGGAATTAAAACCAATAGCGAAAGGTTCTTTAGCCATCTAAATAGGAAGAAAACAAAGAAGGAACAGGTGGGACCGCTAAACACTGAGGATGGAGTGGAGGTCAGGGATAATCTAGGCATGGCTGAATATCTAAATAAGTACTTTGACTCTGTTTTTAATGATGGTGATGACAAGCTTGGGGATAGAATCAGGGTAGCTAATGGAAATGAGAACATGGAAGAGGAAATTACCATATCCAAGGTAGAAGCCAAACTCAAGCTGCTTTATGGGGCTAAATTGGGGGGGTCCAGCTAATCGCCATCTGAGGATATCAAAGGAACTGGCACATGAAATTGCCATCCCATTAGCAAGGATTTTTAATGAATCTATAAACTGAGGGATTGTACCATATGACTGGGTAATTGCTATTATAGTCCTTATTTTAAAGAAAGGGAATAAAAGTGTTCCAGCTAGCTACAGGTCTGCTAATTTGACCTCGGTAGTATGCAAGGTCTTGGGGAAAAAAATTTGAAAGAGAAAGTACTTAAGGATATCAAGGTTAATGGTCACTGGGATAAAATACAACATGGTTTTACAAAAGGCAGATAGTGCCAGACCAACCCAATCTACTTTTTTGAGAAGAACAGATTTTTTAGATAAAGAGAATGTGGTGAAGCTAATTTACATAGATTTCAGGAACGCATTTGATATAGGTTCACATAGGGAATTATTAGTTAAGTTACCAAAGATGTGGATTAATATGGAAATTAGAAGGTGTGATAAGGAACAAGTTAAAGGGGTAGCTACAGTGTGTCATACTGAAGGGTGCACTGAGAGAAGTTACTAGTGGAGTTTCTCAGGGATCGGTCTTGGGACCAATATTATTTAATCATTTTGGTGCTGACCTTGGCACAAAAAAGTGGGAATGCGCTAATTGGGCACGTCTACACACACAGGTTTATTTCAAAATCGGTCCTTTCAAAAGGACCGATTTCAAAATAAAACCCTTATTTCGAAAGGGCTCCTTTCGAAATAAGGGAAACCATGGGATCGAAACGACCGTTATTTTGAAATGGATGTTTTGAAATAACGCCAATGTGTCCGCTGTTTCGATCCATTGTTTCGAAACAACGGGTCTAAAGGTGTTATTTTGAAACATCCATTTCAAAATAACGGTCGTTTCGAGGGGGGCAGTAGGTTTTACTTTTCCAAAAGGACGATTCTTATTTTGAAAGGACGAGGTCCGTCCTTTCGAAATAAGGGAACGTCATGTAGACTGATTTTTTTAAAAAAAAATAACGGGTGTTTTTTTTAATTTTGAAATAACGGGGAAGGATCAGGATATCATACAGAAAGATCTCGATGACCTTGTAAACGTGAGGATTAGGAATAAGATGAAATTTAAAAATAGGAAATTCAAGGGGGGGACATTTAGGGACAAATAAAAAAAATCCTATAAGTTGGGGATGCATCAGTTGGAAGGGACAGAGGAGGAGAAGGATCTACAAGTACTGGTTGATCACAGGATGACTTTGAGCCACCAATGTGATGTGGCCATGAAAAAAAAAAAAACTAATGCAGTCATAGGGTGGAATAGAAGAGGTTTTTCAAGTAGAGATAGGGAGGTGTTAGTGCTGTTATATAAGGCACCAGTGTGACCTTATCTGGATTATTGCATGAAATTTTAGTCCTTCATGTTTAAGAAAGATGAAGTCAAATGGGAGCAGACTCAGAAAAGAGCTACTAGGATGATCTGTGGAATGAAAACTTGGCTTATGAGCAGAGACTTAAGGAACTTGGCTTGTTTAGTTGAACCAAAAGAAGGTTAAGGGGATATATGATTGCTCTCTATAAATACATTAGAGGATAAATACCAGGAAGCAAGAGGAATTATTTGAGCACAGCACCAATGTGGACATAAGAACAAATGGATACAAACTGTCCAGCAGGAATTTTAGGCTTAAAATTAGACTCAGGTTTCTAATCATCAGAGGAGTAACGTTCTGGAACAGCCTTCCCAGACGAGCTGCGGGGGCAAAAATCATAACTGCCTTCAAAACTGGGCTTGATAAATTCATGGGGGGAATGGTATGATGAGACAGCCTAGCTGGCAATTGACTGATCTTTGGCTATTGTTGGTGGGTATGCAAGTGTCCTAAGAAAGGAGGGTAGATGGGGTGGGTTCTGAGTTATTACAGAGAATTCTTTCTTGGGTGACTGACTGGTGAGACTTGACCATATGCTCAGGGTTTAACTGTTTGCCATATCTGGGGTCAAGAACAAATTTTCCCATAGAGGAGATTGGCTAGGGCTGTGAGGTCTTTTTCCTCTTCCTCTATAGCATGGGGCATTGCTCTCATATTGGTGGAGTCTTTGTATCTTAAAGTCTTTAAATCATTATTTGAGGACTTTAGGAATTCAATCATAGTTTAGAGGATTATTGCAGGAGTGGGTGGGTGAGGTCTTGAGACCTGCATTGTGCAGGATGTTAGACTAGCTGATCATATTGTTCCCTTCTGACCTTAGGGTCTATGAGTCCTCCCAGATGAATAATGTCTACAGGCTGAACATAGAAGCATAATTCCACTGTGATGTATACTGCATAAGGACAACAGCACAACCTGGTGGCATATGATTATGATACATCAACCCAAATTTTCACATAGAAAAATGCAGGATTTTCAAATGCCACACAGACCATCTCATTGCCTGCAGAAGACTGCAACTGTTCCATTTGTTTTGTTTTTTATTAACTCATTTGCAGGATACAAGTTTAGCTCAGGTTTGCTTGCTAAACAAAAAGGATCAAATGGTGGGAGATTAAAATGAGTCTTACAAACTAGACTGGACTATAGGGATGTCTGCAAAGAGATAGATGAATAGGCCTTTTCCATTCTAATATCTGTCATTCCAAAACCTGTAGGCACAGCTGTGCCCAACTATTTCTTGAGATTTTATGCTGGATACATTTGGAGTTAAGCTTTGTTCCAAAATAATAGCCTGAGGCAGCTAGCTAAAACGGAAAAGCCTGCAATGAGTTACAGAATGCACTATGCAAAATAAGAACATGTGTGAAGTGTTTGGGAAAGAACCGTTTATTTTCTTTGCCTTTTCTATTTTGATGAAGGTGAGTAAAGTATAATATATTTGCATAGCCTGAATATGCAAATATAAGAAGTAATATTTATTCTCTTTCTTCTGTTTCTTTAGGGCATTTGACATTGCTTAGAGTATCTCTTGTGATGTGGCAGTTAAACGCTACAGGTAGAAAAGTGTTCAAACAGGAATTTCAAATAAAATTGATTATATGTTCCAGTTTGCTGTGTACTGAAGAGTGGGGTACGGTACTATTTTGAATGCAGCTGGGCAAGTGATATGGTAGTTAAATGAAATTTCTGCCAGGAATAGTTGATTTCCAGCACAATATTTACAAATACACAGTGGCAGAAACACTGCTCACCTTGCTCAAATATGTAGTCCCACTAAATCAGTAATCCCAATACACTGATGACGCTACTCCCAGGAGTAAGTCAGTAGGATCCCCAGTTTACATACAAAATGCTGGGAGTCCAATCCTCCAACAACTGAAGTCACTAGGCATGCAACCATTAATTTCAGTGTGAGCTGAATTGGAGAAAAGACCCTTAAGTGATGGTTATTAATAACAGACTATGAAAGAAAATCTGCTCATACTCAGAGTATGTCACATAGATAGTTCTTACAGCTGAAAAGTAACACTGTTTGTTATGCTGTATAAATCATATATATGTCACTGTAAATGAATAGTATAATTTATTTCTCACTGATCAGTCTTTCTGTGCATTTAAGTCCTGACACTTTAGTGCTCAAGTTAATGGGATCTTTCCTATTGACCTCAGTGCACGCAGGGTCAGATTTCATACTCCTAATTCAGGAAAGTACTTACCTATGTGTATAAATCTTTCCATACTCAGCAAAACACTTAAACATATGCTTCAATCCCATTGACTTTGTTTACACTTAAAATCTTAGTTCGGATTTAAGTTCGAAAGTTAGTTCGAACTAAGCACATTTTTTTAGTTCAAACTAACTTTTTAGTTTGAACTAAAAAAGTGTGTTTAGTTCGAACTAAAAGCTAGTTTGAACTAACCACTAGTTTGAACTTATTTAGTTTGAACTAGCGTGTCTACATTGTGCTAGTTTGAACTAAATATGCAAATTAGTTCAAACTAAGTGGTTAGTTTGAACTAACCAGCTGAACTAACTAGTTGGACCTAAGCTTTGCTTCATTTGAACTAAAAAAAATGTTAGTTCAAACGAGGCAAAGCCTAGTGTAGACAGGGTTCAAATTAGTTTGAACTAAGGCTCCTTAATTTGAACTAATTTGCTAGTGTAGACATATCCATTGATTTCAATGGGACTCAAATATGAATGTAAATATAAGCCAAAGATTAAGTTCTTTTCTTGAATACAGTTGGGCTTCTAATTTGGTGAATTACAGGGAGAAAATGTTAAAAGCACAGGCTGTGCAAAATATTCTTACCATCAATGAAGCCAGGAAGAAGTACCTTTGTGTTAAATTGAAAAAGAATATGGCAGCTTTTGCATCTATTTTTCCCCTTGATGATGTTGTTGAGATAATTCCTTCTTCTCCCCCACCCCCAAGGGACAGAGACATGAAAGACAAAATGTTTCTATATATCTGAAAAATGGTAGAATTTTGCCATATTGCAATTCACTACCTTTCTCTAAAATTTATCCAAGGGCATATGAGGTTCATCATAGTCAATTCAACCATCCAGAAGAAATGCCAGAAATGTGCAAATTTTTGTTCTTTGCACAAATATCATGAACAATTCAAGGAAGATCAACTTTTTGCAAGTAAATACAAGTGAAGCTAAATGTGATATCTCCAGCACTTTTCCACATCTCTAATCTGCTAGCATTTGTCAATTACCTAAAAAATAGTCTTGGCATCAGCTGGCTAAATGAGAATTACTGTTGTGTATATTGACTTTAGGTCTACCAAGATAACACTTAATATGTTTTCTTTCTAACACATATTAGTTATTATCTGCCACTCTAAATAACACCAAATGGCTGTAAGTGATCAAATTAATGATTACTTTGGCAACATAAACCTCTGTCAGGTTACACCAGATGATTTGATCAACATTTGCTATCGTAACTTTCTTCCAGTGTCTGAAGGAGTACGGACATCATGATAATTGACATGATCATTCCTCCATACTGCTTCGCCTCCTACTTCCTGACAGCACTTGGTATTGTTACATTATGCAAAATGAATTATGCTGCAAAAAATTGACGTGCCATTTGGGGACATCTGTCAATCTGGGCAAACACTGATAATTGACTTTCAGCATCAAACACCCACTCTGTGAATAAGAGTGAAACCAGTTTCTGTGTTCTAATAAGAGAAACTTACCTTCAGCCAGCTAAATTAAGTAAATAGGTACTGTATTATTATAGAGGTACCAGTCATGCCACAAAAGTTAGCAGTGTGTCCGCATCTACCACAGATCCAAAGGAATGTACTTTTTTCTCACAAGAATATCAAGTATATCATACAAATTCAACTTGCTGTCTTGTGTTTTCAGCCATGTTTTGTAGATGTAGCGGTAGCTGCAAATTTTTAATCATATTATTTTGGCCACTTTGTAGCTAAGGCAGAACAAAATAAACCAAGTTTCAGCTCAGTTATATTTCTGTACTTCTAACATTGAAGTTGAATTTCTAAATTAAAAAGAATGAAAGTGGTTCACCAGGAATATGAACTGGAATATTCTGCTTGTTATATTTTTTGAAAGCTGATATCATGTTATTAACAATAAAAAAGGCCTCTGCATGGAAAGTAACAACTGTCCATTACATTTTTAGCATTCACTGGATGTTATGACACTTCACTTATGACAATACACAATTTCCTTTTGATGTAATGAATATTCACCTAATGGCTTCTTAATATACTGTTGGAAATACAGCTATAGCTCTTTGACACTATACTTCTTAATGGCTGCTTCAGAGCCATTAGGGTTGATATATCAATATCGGGAATCCAGTGATTAAGGATGGCCTAATAGTATGCATGGTCATGATAGGGTGTGTTGCATTAATGGTCTGCTAGTTAATAGTTCTATAGTATGCATTCAAGTGATATATTGTAACGGCTGTCCTGTGAAGAAGCTCTTAAAAGGAAACCTGTCAAAGACAGACATGGTAATGGTTCTATAGCATACATTGGCACAGTGCATTAGAACAGCTTCAAAGTTGTACTTTATTGACACAATATATAGTATTAACTATCTCTCTGGTATGGCATTCAATATAATGTCAAAGATCTAAAGTAGAAGAGCGGAGGTGACTCAAGCCATGATTTATTTCAGCACACTTTATTTCCACACACTTTGAAAATGTTTGAAAGGAACATTTGGACTATTTTGGATTGGTTTTTAACATGAGCAATACAGTAAAATCAACACAAAGACATGAAATGTTTCAGTGTTGCCTCTGACTGGGTTCTGAACAAGAATTGCTAAGTCTGCCTTCTGCCACGCCAGCTCCCATTTTGTGAGGTAAATTGAAGCTGGCTGGAGAAAATCAGCACCCAATTAAAGAACCAGAGGCAGCCACCAGTCCAATTAGCCTCGGGCTGTATGAAGGGCTAAGAGGAAAAAATCCAGGCAGGAGGGAAGTAGGGAGTGGAAACAGAACAATAGCTCATTCCTCCTGGGTGTAAATTCTAAAAGAGCAATGTTTGCATGGGAGAAGGTGTTGGGAATACAACTTGTAAATAAAATTGCATCAGTAGTCACTGAACCCCAGGGTCTCTGAGTGACTCTATGAACACAGAAGTGGAAGCAGAGCAGACTTGGAGTCACTCTCTTACATACCAAATATGCATTTTTCTCTCACAAAAAAGTTTCAGCTGAAAACTTGCTCTGCTGTAATCCCCATAAATTTCCACAAAACCACTTCCTTGTCCACCTAATCCCTCCTTTACCAGGATGCCTTTATAATCTTCAGAATGGATAAGCTGTTGATATGCTGGCGACTGTTAATCACACTGACCGATATTGTCTCATTTTTTCCTTGGTCTTCCTTTCTGTCTATGCATCAACCTCTGTGCATCAATTCTTCACCTGGAAAATGGAGATAATAGTACTCCATTTTCCTACTGTTTGTCCTTTCATTTAAATGGTAGTTTCTTACAGACAGGCATTCTTCTTACTGTGTGTTTTGTGACAAACAGGGTGCTCTCAGTCACTGTGGGTCCTGTGCTTCATGTCTTGGCAACCAGCTGAGGCACAGCTTTCCCGCCTCCAGACTCCCCCAATTATAGTTCTCCCAGGCTCTCTTACACTGCTGCTAGGCTCTCCAGCCTGCAGACCACTAGGCCTGAGGCCCCAGGGCCTGTCTGAGTGAGCCCATCTTGACTACCTGTACTTGCTGGGTGCTGGCAACAATAGCTGCTGGTAAGCTTCATCCAGCTTAGCTCTCCTCAATCTGCTTCAAACACACACTCCACTCTTAACTCCACCTCCAAACACCACAACCAAAACTCTCCCTGCTTGACTGCAACATAAGCATTTTATCTAATGTGGCCAATTAATCTAATAAAGCTCAGGTGTCTTAATTAACCTAGAGTAGCCCTGCCCAGGAAATAGGGCTCTGCTGAGCCCAGGAGTGATATACTTGCCCTCTAGCACCCTCTTGTAACCATATTGACCCCACAGCCTACTGGAGATATCAGTTGGTAGCTCCTCCATGGAGTAATGAGCACAGGTGTGTACCTGGTGCAGTTCACCACTTGCCCCAACACCTGCCCCTTCTGCAACACGAGGGAGAACCTGGTGCACATGCCCATCTTGAACGCGTGAGGTTGTATTCCCTCTTCCTGCTCTTCCAGAACCTCTTAGTGAGGTTCCGGCTGCACTTCTCCTAACGCTTATTTTTATTTGCACTCACCATCTGTGGCCCCACAAAGTCAGAGGATCTCTTCACCAACCTCCTCCTGGCACTTGCAAAAGTAGCCATCTACAAAGCCAGGGAGAAGAAGTTGCTTTTGGGGGCAGGGGTTCACTATAACTCTGGGGCCTACTTCCAGTCTTTCATTCAATCACGTATCTGGGCAGAGTTCCTCTGAGCAAAATCCTTTGGCTCCCTTGACACCTCCCAGGAGCAATGGGCATTGTGTGTGGTTCTCTGCTCGGTGTCCCCTTCCAAGGCCCTTATTTTAAGCCTATGATCCACCCCAGTTATTTCATTAGTTGTTCCTCAGAATTAGTTGAATCTGGGTCCAGTGCCTCTTCCCCTTAGGCTGGGGATGGGGTTTTAGTAATGGGTGGCCTTTCACCTACCCACTTCCCAGTCCTTCAATAGGAGCATGCTCCTGTAGCATCAGGCTTGATTCCATCACAGTTTATACACAGTCTAATCCAGTGAGATCCAAGGCCAAAAGTAAGGAAGTGGATGAAGAAATACAGTGCTCCCCTTCCTTGCTGAAAACAGGGAGAGCTACTCTGTTCTTTCTAGTGGCAAGGATAAGACATGCTCACTTACAGCTCCCCCTTCTCTTTGGCTGATGCAATAAGAGCTCCCATCCCCGCATTTCAATCCATTTTAATCAGTGATAAACCCACAAATAAAATGTGGGGGGGGCTCAGTAACAAGCAGCCTGTGATAAATATTGAGAAAGGTGCCTCCATTCCATTCTTATATTTTTTCTTGTATCTGTGAATGGAATGTATTTTGGAAAGGGGCCACCATCTTTCTAGGGCTATGTCTACACTATAAAAGATAAGTTGACTTGTTAAATCAACTTAATAAAGTCTATTAAAAGTTGGTTTTATTAAGTTGACTTAGTGAATTCACACTTTTCTTAAGTCGACTTAACAAAGTTGGTTAAGTTGACTTAAAAAAGTGTCCTAATAAAAATGTTTGCTTAAGTTGACTTTACTAAGTCAGTTTAAGCAGGCAGATATTATAGGGCTTCTTAAGTCAACTTAGATGGCCACATTGCATTAAGTTGACTTTAAAAAGTTGACTTAATGCCTAAGGTGACTTAACACTCACTTTTTAAGTTGACTTATGGTTGCCTTTAAATCAACTCCAAATGTGGCTAGGGCTTTGCTTAAATCAACTTAAGCCTACAGTGTAGACATACCTTAGGAATGCTATTTTTCAAAAGTAAAACAACTTGACAGAATTGGGATTTTTAGACTTAACTGAAAGAAAATGCAAAGAGAAGGATGGGAAAAACATATCCACAGCAATGTAATTACAGATTTGTAAGATTTAATTAGCACAGGTTACGGTAAGAGGAAGAAAACAAAATTGACTGTGTACCATTGATGCAATGAAGTAATGTGTCAGGAGGCCATTTGGGAAAATGATCATTAGGGAGCTATATGTTTACAAAATTAATAAAAGTGGTTCAAGAAAATCCTTCATCCACAGGTAAAATACATTGGAACATTAAGGAATGCCTGTGGTCTAAGGTCTTTGTGTGACCACAACAAAAAAAATGCCCTTTGTAGGATTATAGTGATAGAATTTAAGACCACTTGGGACCGCTAGATCACCTAGTCTGAACTTGTGTGTATCACAAGCTGGCAATTTGTATCACCTTCATTATATTATTTTAATAGCCTTTTTATTTAACGTTCTGCACTTAATATATGTACTTAACATAAACAGAAAGAGTTTACTGTACTTTACCACTAAATAGCCTTCTCTGACATCTCTGTTTTTCAAACAGATGGCACTGTGATGAATTATCTAATATGTAGAAATGATGGTATGTTTCTGAGAAATTCGCACAGATGTTTATAATGAGATGTTCATGATCACACACCACTTGCACATTCACAAAATGACGCTGCCTTCTGTTACGAAAGGCACTCATAGTGTGAAATTGCTTTTATGACTACATTATAACAGCTTCTATTATCAGAGGTCTGATAGGCTTTCAACTACACAATTGTCTGATGTCAGTGGTTCAAAATATTAATGTAATTTTCCCTATTAGTAGAAACTGGACGAAGAACAAATCAGTGCAGTGCAAGCTCATTTTTACAAAATGAAATCAATTTAATACGATTTGTTGAAGAGAAGGGCTGAATCAGTTTAGAATGATAGGAGCTAAATAAAAAAAGACTGTGGATTCAAGCACATTCTTAGTTTCATCTTGGTGCAGTCAATATTTAAGAAACCTGCACTTAATACTAACAACTTAATTTCATTGCTGTCTCCTAGCTCTTGAGCAAGGTTACTGAGGAGATAGTGAATCTACAATAGTAACTTAATTCTGTTAAACAAGCAAGGAGTCTGGTGGCACTTAAAAAGACTAAGATTCATTTATCACATTAGTTTTGATGGGAGAAAATACCACTTCATCAGATGCTTGAAGATGGGAAAGTGGCTGATGAAATTAGATTTTCTCCCATGGAAGCTCATGTGCTAAACAATTATTTTTTTAGTATTTTAAGTGCCACCAGACTCCTTGTTTGTTTTGCTGAACTAGACTAACATGGCTACCCCTTTGGAACTTAGTTCTGCTAATGTCTTAGGCTTTTTCCAGTTCAAGCTTTTGACTTAGGTACCCCAATAAGTTGGCATTTTTACTGACTGTCGACCTCATGACTAAGGACATGTATCCGAACTAATGCTATTAGTAGTTTTTAGCTTCATCACAAAGTACTGCTTAGGCAGCACTGGATCTTAAAGGGATGAATAAAGTTGAATTTAACTGGTTTCATTTATTCTGCTAAGAGGATCATGATTCTACTCTTTAGGCCCTGCAAGCATTTATATTTTGATTCAATTTACTCGTATCACCCCTCTTTACTAAAAGCCAGTGTCAGACCTTTGAGGAAGATTGTAAAATGTTATAAAATTCAATGTTATTTGATTCTGAGATCATCCATCTATGCATCTCTTTCCAACCAGATCTGAACATTACTGTGTCTCCATTATTCCAATGCCAGATGTAACTCAGAATGTGGATAAAAGATTGTCTTCAACTGATTTCCAGGGAGATAGAGGTGACTTATTACACAGTGCTTTACACTTCAAGGTGCTATATAAATATCAAATACATCAATCTTACAACAACCCTGTGAAATAGGTCTTTAAAAATTGTTACTTCATTTACTTTTAGGGAAACTGTGACATGGAGAGGTTAGGTGGCAAATTAGCTAAAAGCACATAGTGAGAAACAGAATTAGGTCTGAGGAGTTCTTGGGTCTCAGCCTGCTAGACCCAATCATACTTACTTGTTTGTATCGCTGTCAGGGTCTTACTATTTGCCACAACTGTTTGATAGTCTCTGTTTCTTTGTGCTATCTATAAATTGACAGAAAACTGATTGAAATAATATGGAGTGTATCATTTATATTAATAAGCAGTCTTTGAACAAACACCTAGAAATACTTTTATGTCAAGTCAGAACAACTTGGAAAATTACCTAGAGATGTGATTGCTACATGGTAGCCACAAATCTGTTACCCGTATAGACAAAAAAATAAACCAGGAGAAGTGGAAAACAGTAAAAATACAAATATAATACTTAAGCAAAGACTAAATCACTTGCAGAACACACTGGAACCTAAACCATTATTTAATTAGTTTCAGCACATTAACATAACATTTCAACTATATGCTGACACTTAATTTTGCCTTTTTTCTTACAAACCAAAGCCTGGAAATGTAAAAATGTTTTGCAAGCCATTTTGTGTATATATTAATAATCATTTTTAAAAAATTTTGTTTATTGAAACAGGTCCCCATATAAGACAGAAGAAGTTAGTTAGATTACTGAATGATACCACAGGGAACTAAGACTAAATATGCTTACAAAATGAATAAAAATAAATATGTCTTAAAATTATCAATATTATTTTTTTCATTTCCTTTGAATTTTTTTAAAGCAGACTTTAAATGTACTAATAAACAGAAAATTATATCAGCCTATAATTAGAGTAATAGGAAGAAAATTATAGAACCCTATAACTGTACCAATAAAGAGAAAAAATAAGAATATATTGGTTTATATGAAGTTCAGCGACTTACATAGACTCACTAGGTATGTATCCATTTTCAAGATATTCACTGCAAGTATCTTCTCTAATATTAGCCAGTTTCTTCAAGGATAATATGGTTCCATGTGATTTTTTTAAACTACTTATTAATGGAAATATTATAGAGGAATTTCTATTTAGTAGCTCTGACTGATTAACAACTAACATTAAATAATGTGGAGAGAATAAGAAGGATCAGTTTTAAGATTGCTGTCACATTCCAAAAGTGCTAGACTTGTTAGGCTGATCGTAGAATCATAGAATCACAGGGTTGGAAGGGACCTCAGGAGGTCATTTACTCCAACCCCCTGCCAGAGGCAGGACCACTCGCACTAAACTGTCCCAGTTGTGGTTTTGTCCAGCTGGGCCTTAAACACCTCCAAAGATGGAGATTTCACCACCTCCCTAGGCAGCTCATTCCAATGCTTCATCACTTGCCTAGTAAAAATGTTTTTCCTAATATCCAGCCTCGACCTCCCTAACTGTAACTTGAGACCATTGCTCCTCATTCTGTCCTCTGTTACTATCGAGAATAGTCAAGCTCCATCCTCCTTGGAGCATCCCTTCAAGTAGTTGAAGGTTGCTATCAAATCTCCCCTCACTCTTCTCTTCTGCAGACCAAATAAGCCTAAGGCTTTCAGTCTTTCCTCATAGGGCTTGTGTTCCAGCCGTTTAATCATTTTGGTTGCCTTCTGCTGAACTCTCTCTAGCATGTCCCTGTCCTTTCTGTCATGGGGAGTCCAAAATTGAACCCAGTATTCTAGATGTGGCCTCACCAGTGCAGAATAGAGGGGAATGATCACATCCCTTGATCTGCTGGTAACACTTCTTTTGATGCAGCCCAGTATGCCATTGGCCTTTTTGGCAGCAAGAGCACACTGCTGACTCATATCCAGCTTCCCATCCACCATGACCCCCAGGTCCTTTTCTACAGGGCTGCTACTTAGCTGAATGTTCCCCGGCCTGTAGCAGTGCATGGGATTTTTTCCGTCCCATGTGCAGGATTTTACACTTGTCCTTATTGAACCTCATAAGATTTCTATTGGCCCACTGTTCCAATTAATCTAGGTCTCCCTGAATCCTGTCCTTGCCCTCCAACATGTCTATTGTTCCCCCCAGCTTGGTGTCATCTGCAAACTTACTGAGAGTGCAGTCTATTCCATCATCCAGATCACTGATGAAAATGTTGAACAGAACTGGCCCCAGGACTGACCCCTGGGTCACACCACTCGTTACTGGTTGCCAGCTAGACATGGAACCATTGATTCCTACATGCTGAAACCGTTGATCTAGCCAGTTTTCTATCCACCTTATAGTCCACCTATCCAACCCATACGTCCTTAATTTGCCAATGAGAATGCTGTGGAGAACTGTATCAAAAGCCTTGCTAAAATCAAGGTATATCACATAAATGGTTCTTCCTGCATCCAGAAAACCAGTCATCTGATCACAGAAGGAAATGAGATTGGTCAGGCATGATTTACCCTTGGTGAATCCATGCTGACTGTTCCTGATCACTTTAGTTTCCTCTAAGTGTTTTAGGATGGATTCTTTGAGAACCTGCTCCATAATTTTTCCAGGGACTGAGGTGAGGCTGACAGGTCTGTAGTTCCCCGGATCCTCCTTTTTCCCTTTTTTGAAAATAGGCACTATATTTGCTTTTTTCCAATCCTCTGGCACCTCCCCCGTTCTCCATGAGTTTTGAAAGATAATGGCCAGAGGTGCTGCTATCTCATCAGCCAATTCCCTTAGCAACCTTGGATGCAGTTCGTCCGGCCCCGTTGACTTGTGCACATCCAGCTTCCTTAAGCAGTCCCTAACCTGACCTTCCACCACCAAGGGCCTCTCTTTTTCTCTCCAATCTACCATACCCATGGTAATGGGCTGGGAGCTGACCCTGCCTGTGAAAACTGAAGCAAAAAAAGCATTGAGCACTTCAGCTTTTCCCTCATCCTCTGTCATGAGGATGCCTGCCCCATTCAGCAAGGGACCTACCCCATCCCTGATCCTCTTCTTGTTATTAGCACACTTATAGAACCCCTTCTTGTTATCCTTTACATCCCTCGCTAGCCGCAACTCCATTTGTCCTTTGGCCTTTCTGATTTTATCCCTGTAGTCCCTAGCAATATCTTTATATGCCTCCTTGGTCTTCTGACCAAGCTTCCACTTCCTGTAAGCTTCCTTTTTATGTTTAAGCTCAGAGCAGAGTTCCTGGCTAAGCCATTCTGGATGCCTTACATATTTGCTGTTCTTTCTCCTAATTGGAATTGCAACTTCCTGTGCCCTTAGCAGGGTTTCTTTAAAATATAACCAACTCTCTTGGACTCCTTTCCCCTTCAGATTAGCTTCCCAAGGGATCCTGCCCATCAGTTCCCTGAGGGAGCCAAAATCTGCTTTTCTGAAGTCCAGGGTTTGTGTTTTGCTTCTTTCCTTTCTTCCTTTAATCAGCATCCTGAACTCAACCATGTCATGGTCACTACTGCCTAGTTTGCCATTTACCTCTACCTCCCTGATCAATTCTTCCCTGTTTGTGAGCAGCAAGTCGAGAGGTGCAAGGCCCTCAGTTGGGTCCTCCAGCATTTGTACCAGAAAGTTGTCCCCAACACTCTCTAAAAATTTCCTGGATTGCCCATGCACTGCTGTATTGGCCTCCCAGCAGATGTCAGGGTAACTGAAGTCCCCCATCAGCACCAGGGCCTGTGATCTAGAAGCTTCCGCTAGTTGTCCATAGAACACCTCATCCACCTCCTGCTTCTGGTCTGGTGGTCTATAGCAGACACCCACCACAACATCCCCCTTGTTGCTTTCCCCTCTCAATGTAACCCACAGACTTTCTACTGGCACGCTTCCACTTCCATAATGGAGCTCTGAGCAGTCATAGAGCTCTTTTACATATAGTGCTACTCCTCCCCCTCTTCTTCCCTGCCTGTCCTTCCTGAACAGTTTATACCCATCCATGGCGGAGCTCCAGTCATGCAGACTATCCCACCACGTCTCCGTTATTCCAATGATATCATAGTTTCTTGTCTGCGCTAGTACTACCAATTCTTCCTGCTTATTTCCCAGGCTCCTCACATTTGTGTATAGGCACCTAGGATACCAGGCCGATTTCCCTACTTTGTCATGTTGATTTCCAATTCTATTACATAAACCTCCTTGCATTTTTTCTTGGAGTTGTCCTCCCCCACCCTCCTCGCGTATTGGGTCTTCAGTAGAACACTTAAGACAATTATTTGATTTCCCCCCCCCCATGTTCCAACTACCTTCTCTTTTATTCCTGCTGTTACAGTCCCAGCACCCCCCAAGTTCCATCCCTTCCCCCAGATCTCCCACATTGTCACTTACGTGTGGGCTTTGGTCTCCTTCTCCCTTTGAACCTAGTTTAAAGCTCTCCTCACTAGGTCAGCCAGTCTGTGCCCAAATATGCTGTTCCCCTTCCTGGACAGATGAAGGCCACCTCTGCCTATTAATCCTCCTTCCTGAAACAGTACTCCATGTTCAAGGAAGCCAAATCCCTCCTGACCATACCATCTTCGCAGCCAGGCATTTACCTTTAGGATGCATCCGTCTCTCCTCAGGCCTCTAGCCTTGATCGGAAGGATGGAGGAGAACACCACCTGTGCTCCAAAGTCCTTCACCTGCACTCCCAGAGCCCTGTAGTCACGTTTGATTTGCCAAGGATCATCTCTCGCAGTATCATTGGTACCCACATGGATAAGAAGCATGGGGTAGTAGTCCGAGGGGCAGATGATTTTTGACAATCCCTCTGTAACATCTTGGATACAGGCACCTGGCAGGCAGCATACCTCCCTAGAGGCCTTGTCAGGGTGACAGATGGGTGCCTCCATTCCTCTCAGAACTGAGTCCCCAATCACCACAACCCTACGTTTCCTCTTACGTGAGATGGCTGTGATCTCCCCAGCCTCTGGGGTGCATGGCATCTCCTCTACCTCCTGCATTATCTCTAGTGCCGCATAATGGTTCCTCACCACAATGGAGGGTGGGACATGAGCAGGCGTGGAGCACTGTCTGCTGCCAGAGTTGACCAGCTGCGAGTGTCCTCCCTCTGCCTTAGGCATCCCATCCATCTCCAGAGCTGTGGCAGTAGCCCTTGGCACCGAGATAGGGACCTCCTCCTTGCATGTCTCCTCATGGACACTGTCAAGGAACTTTTCCAGGGCATGGATACCCTGGAGTCGTGACACTTCCTCCTGTAACTCTCCTACCTGTTTCCTGAGAGATGCCACCAGAAGGCACCTATCACATAGATTCATCTCTCTAGCCTGATCATCAATGTCAGGAAAATGAAGGCTACAGTCCCTGCAAGTCCACACCAGGATCTGGGTAGAGATATCCATGGTCAGACAGTCTGTCTGGCTACAAACAGAGGCAAAGGAAACAGAAGGGGCACTGGCACAAGTAGTGTGGCTCCTCTTGACCATCGTGGCTTCACCAAACTCCTCCTCAAACTCCCCTGTTTGCAGTCCCTTGGTTGCTCAAGCAGTGGCTTTTAAGGCCTTCTCTACCTAGGTCAGCCCTTGCCCCTTGTTAGTCACACAGGGGAAGGCCAATCACAAGGCTGCTTGAGGCTAGTGATTAAAGGTGATCATGGAATAATGGTGCAAACAGCCCCCACCCAATCAAACAATCACAGTCCCACAACTAACACCAATCACCTGTAGGGAAAAAGACACAAACACAGTCAGCAAATCTCCTGATTTGGGATTCAAAAATATTTGAATGATGGAATAGTATTTGTTTCTGGAAATTTTCCATTGCATTCTGGAGACAGTCACTTATAGTCAAAATCATGTATCCTATCCAATACAAGGTCTCAGTTCTGCACCTGATCATAGATTTGTTGAACCCTTGCCAAACCTCACTGACGTCAATTTGTAGAAATAATTCTATAGAAAACATTTTAAGCTGTAGTTGTTAAATCCTAGATTTAGAGTTGAGTAAATTACTGTGCTGAACATCACTATGCTGAGGACTGTTGGTTCATCCATCTATTTTCACACTGCTGGCTGCCCTCTTAAATTCATTGTTTGTGGAATTACCTCCATTAAAGGAATAGCTTTGGACTAGGAACACCAAAATAATAACAGTGTTGCAGTTTGGGCCAAACACTGGTCACTGCAAAGTATAGCAAAAGAGACAAAAGAAAAGTCAGAGTTTAAACAGAATGTCCACTTCTTCGTGGCAGTGGCAACAATTCATACAAATCAGTCATAATGCACTCTGTATTTTTATTCCTCACTGAAGAAATGAAATGACAGAGGGAAAGAATACATTTCTTACTTCTTAACTACTGTATAAATTTCAACATAAACAAGGCACTTCATAAAATTACACTTTCTATGTGGTTCTTTAAGAATATTTTTGAAGGGCCTTACCAAAATCCTTTTGAAAAAATTAAGTAAATGATGTCCACCCCATTATCTTTATCATGTAGTTTCCCAAACAGCTGCAAAAGGTTGAAATGGAACAATTTTTGCTTAAAGCTGTGCCATTTAAACCTCTTTAGTATGAGCATATCTTGGACATGAAGGCACAACATCCAAATCAAATGTATTTCCTCCCTTTCTCCACTCACAAACACTCTCTGTGCAGTATTTGTATTGATTGTGACTGTGGCTGTACCTCTGACTTCTAAAATATGACCCATTGTTCTATAGATCAAAGTGAGGCTTTTGTTGTTGGGATTATGGATGGTATCCAGCAATCAAAAAGAAGGACTGAGTCAGGGATGTGATTAAATGAAAGGAGGAGGGTCCTTAAGTAAGAGAGTATCCTCAAAATTCAGTGCAGCTCCTAGTCAATGAAACACTGTTCATGGTCTGATTGGAGGAAGAGCATCTCAGCCAAATCTTTTGTAAAATAATCAACTCTATCACTTGTAATAACTTCAGCTAGTATATGGGCTGCTCTGGGCTACTCCCTGATTCCTCTAGGTGCTCAAGTAAGTCAATAATTTAAGGCTCCTCACATGCCAAAAATTATACATATGCTTAGGTTACTTGCTGATTGGGTTATGAAATACTAATAATACAGAATAATGTTTTGCTCTCCTGTGCCTGTCTTTGACGATCTTCAAGTTCTTGGCACATGTCAAGTAGCAATTCTGGGTATTTTTGTATCTGCATTAGAGACTGTCTAGATTCAGAGGTTAGATAACTTACACAACCTTACCTCTGCCCTCATAGAACTTCAGGTAATTTAGCAACAGACAGGACTAGTCTTCAAATCAATTCTTCATTAGAAAGGGAACTATGCATAGAGGGAATTGCCAAAGTAGCTGAAACCAGTATAAAAAGCAGCACTGAAGGGGGAACACATTGGGGGAAAAGGAGTCAGTTGAAGGAATTCGGCTATCTGTTCTAAGCATAAACTGAAGGCGACTCCTCTTTATAGGAAGACTTTGAAAACAAACTTTTAGGCCCACGGATATGTTTCATTCCTCAATTGTTGCCATTTAAAGGGCCAAATGTATGCTATCACATGGCTTCATTTTCCAGTGAATACAACTTCTTTAACATATGCACAGATGTTGAGGTACATTTAAAAAATTGGTTTATTTCAGAGAACCCATAATTGTATCAATATGTTTGGAAAGAATTGTATTTTAGCATGTTCAGATAACAGGAGTCTAGGAGTATGCTCTCTGTTACCCCAGTGTTAATCTATTGCATTACCTGGGACTTGTACTTGTGTGATTGAGCTCAGAATCTAGGTCAAGAAGCTTGAATCCAAAATGAGTGGGCGTGTTTGACATGTTCATACTAAAGCTCCAGATGTATAACTGAGGTTTGAGTTTTGATTGATGACACATTATGACAAGGACATGTCCCAACGATACACCCAGCACACATGTGAACCTGAAGGATACATCATAAACATTCTTGGAGAAGTTAAGTGACTGTTCTTTCTTTGAGTTTCCTCATTATGAAAAATCTTATCATAGTAGCTTCTAGAATTTTACTCTGTGTCCATGTTAAGGAGTATAAGCTTTATATTTTAACTTTCTATCTGTTCTGTACAGTGCCAATAAATACTGGGCTTTTTTCTGATCAAAACAGAGCTTTAGTTTGATCATTATATCTAGGGAAATGTATGTTTTAAGCTCTCAAAAGCAACAAAATCCAGTCCAGTCTTGTCCAGGAAGAAGGGCCAGCTGAAGTCAGCTTTCTTTGCACTAGCTGAAGACGTGAAAATTCTGAGGTCTTCCTTCACAAAAGTGCGAGAGAGAACTGGGGGAGATACTAGATTGAGCATGTTGGTGTTATGATTACGGCATTTCAATGGCACTCAGGAGATCTGAATTGAATTTTTGACTCTGCCATAGGCTTTCTCTGGGACCCTATATAAATTCCTTAAATCTCGTTGTGCCTCAGTTTCCCATTTGTAAAAAGGAGTCATCCCTCCTTTTCCCCACTCCTTGTCTGTTTTATTTATTTTGATCAAGATAGGGACTGTCTCTCTTTATGTATCTGTGCCTAGCATAGTAGAGTCCCAAAACTCTTGATCTCATTTGAAGTTTCTGAATGCCACCTGTAATGTAAGTAGTAATAAACAAGAAAATGACAAACAAACAAATGACACATGGCCCCATCATAAATACCTCCCAGTCCTGGTAGTGTGTTATTTCTTTAGTTGCAACTGTGATACTCTGTAGAAAAAGGTTGTGGAAGTACACAATTTCCAAAAATTAAATCTGGAATTGTACGGGAGGCATTTAACAGCAGGGTCATTCAAGGCTCAGAATTTTCAAAGAAAATTCCAACATTTCAGAATTTGGCTTCATTCCAAATCAGAATGAAAACAATTTTGTTTAAATTCATATTTGTCCAAATAAACACAATTTTGTTCAATGTTTTGATTTCAATGAATCTGCATTTTCCAACAGAAAATTGCTTTGTATAAAATGTCTTTTCTCCTCTCTTACTTAAGTACCCTCCTCCTTCTGACTAGCTCTATTAGACAGACAGTTTCAGTTACTGTGCTTCCTGGTATACTTGTATAAAATATTCTCATTTTCTCTTCTTCAGCTAGCTGGAAATGACCAACTGACCTGTCCTGGAAAGAACAGGTCAAGATATTTTAAATATTTGACTAGACAGTTTTCCTAATTTGTAAAGTTCAAGGTTTCTAAAAGTAGTGCTAGTCCTCCAGGAAAGAAAAAAGAAAACAAAAAATAAAGCAAGAGTTATCCTTCTGTTGAGTTTTGGAGCCTGATTTGTTATAGCATATTCAGGATAATTGTATTTTTCCCTCTTCAAGAAAATCTAATGCTTGATTTCACCAAAACTGGTGTAATTCTGAAGCATTTCTACGCTGTACAGATGTCATACTAAGGAACGGCTGCTTCCAGATCAAGTTGCTGTCACTAGCTCTCGCGAGCTTTGTGACAGAAACAGTTGATTATAATGTCAGTACTGTCCAACTCACAGGCTAAAGTAGCAGCCGTCCACTGTTTTTCACTGAAGTATCCAAAGATCTGGACCCTTTTAAAACTTCATTCTCTTTGTAACAGAAACTGGGGTAAGTAATTCTCTATTTACATGTTTCTGTGCAAATATAAGCTACAGTTAAGCTCAATTTATACGGGGATTGTGATCTTTTAAAATGTTATGCTCTGCCCATTTGTTGCTCTGTTGGAGATACTCACTCTGCTCTGCAAATAGAGCTGATGGAACAAGTAAGCAGGCATGTGTATCAGACCCTGGTATTATTCAAAGGATTCTGGACTAAGTAAATTGAACTAAGCAATAAATCATGTATTAATTCAATCACCTTTTCTATGTAAAGAGAGATTACATAGCCTTGTGTATGAATTTCTTGGTTGGGTAAAGATTTGCAAGGAGAGAAAATAATCACTGAAATAAATTATATTCCTTCCCTGAATAAGAATACAAACATATATTCTGTTTAATTTTTATTGAATAAGAGTAACACAGAAGCAACATCTCAGGTTGGTTAAGGTTGGTGGGCTAAAACAATCTTCTGACCTCTTTTATTCTTGTAGCAATAATTAACTGGGTTTGCTTTAATACAGCATTTAAAAAGGTTGCAGAAGAGAATAATTCACCACCAAGTGCAGTAGCATATCTTTCTTTCAGTTGCTAGTTTTGTCATAATTAGCAGGGTAAATAACTTAAAACCACTACGCTTTCATTCAGCTGTGTAGAAGTTTTATACTTTTTCTGACATCTGACCTATTTGCTAGTTACTTTTTAAAAATGAACAGCTATTTCATTGGAGAACAAATCATAAAAGGTATTGTGTTGAACTTTTTCCTTACATTTTCTTAATTATTTCACAATTAAAACATTTAGGAATGTAGATCAAAAGTTTAGAGTCTGTTTTACATTTGCCGAATTTCACTTTTGGCTCTATTAGTTTTTAGTTTTTCTAACTATATAGATATTTATACATGCACATTGTAAATAATGTGACAGTATGTAGTCTAAATATTCTACATGAACTCTGTAATCCTGATGTTTATATCCTTTATGATTTATTATTTCAAATTCACTTTTCTTTTTCTCATGCCTATAATATTACCATTGATCATTTCAATCTTTTACAGTCCCGGATAGGACTTTTTAAATGCTACATTAAATACTGCTTTCAGTGAGATGTAGTGGATTATTTTAAGAATTACCTTCTTTATCAAGTTTACTGTATACTGCATAACTCCGGACTTCCTATACTGCTAGGTTCTTAGCCAAATGCTAATGTCATCTCTTGGTTACTTAACTCATGAGTGAAGCAACTTGCTTACTTAAGTACAAAGTAAAGCAAAAAGGATTTGGCTCTTACATACTCCTTAAACCTAATGCAGCATTTTTCATTTATAGCTCTTCAAAGTGTTTTAGAGTGATTGGGAGCTGTAACTGTATTCTTTTAATGGGTGGGTAAACTGATGGACAAAGAGATAAGTGATTTCATTTTGTCTGTGGAACACAGTTTGATGCACCAAATACCTGATTCTGTAGATACTTTGTGTGAGTCTGTTGACCTGAGACTGCTCACACTAGTAAAGTTTAGCATGGATATGTTTGGAGGATTCGAGGTAAGTAAATCTTCATGCTTGTTTATTGTTTGATAAAGCTCTTCAGGCTGTTGTCTTTATAAAGTCCACTGAGAAGCTTTTACATAAAAGATTCTGTGACCTTAAATCTTTTTCCCACAATAGTTCATCTATGTACTATACATTTTTATTTGCTAATGCTTTTAACAAAAGTGTGAAATATTGTTGGTGATAATTTATCTCTCTGAGTTACTTTGATTCTCTCTCATATTTAGGAATCACTTTAATCAGAAATGTTGGTATTTTTCTACTCTTCCTTAGCTTTTCAGCAAGAGGCAAACAAATGAAATAATCTAAATTAGGCATACAGCTATACTTTCCACAGAAATTAACCTCACTCCTCCTGAGGAGAAAAGTGCTGCTCATTAACACAGAATGGACTATTTAAAGTGGCAGTGCTAAGCACACTATGTACAACTGAAGGAGGCAAAAATGAGAAGAAAAGGGGAAGAGAAGATTTGTTGAATATTTTCAGTGGAACAGATGTAGGATTGGGCTTTTGGGAGGAAGAGAATATTTTTATAACATAGTTAATAAATTCACTCTTAAAAGACTAAGATCAGTGAGTGTCTATGCTGGAGGCTTAAGTCAACTTAAGCAACTCCTCAGGCACATTCATGGTCCATTAAGTTGACTTAAGCACTTGCTTAAGTCAACCTAATAACTCCTGCCCTTAAAGTTGACTTTAAGGGTTAAGCTGATTTTATTAAGTCAGCTTAACACAATGTGCCCAATAAAGTTGACTTAGTGCATTAGAGCCATTTAAGTTGGCTTTATAAAGTCAACTTAAGCCAGGGAACCCATTTAAAGTTGACTTAAGGCAACTTTATAAAGTTGACTTAAAGAAATGGGACCTCACTAAGTTGACCTTATTAAGTTGACTTACCTGAGCCCTGTAGTGTAGACGTAGCTAGTGGGACTACTCTCATGCTTGAACGTAAGCACACAATTAGGGGCTGTATCAATCAGGGTCTAAATTCCTAGAATTATCATCATACTCACTATTCACAGTACAAATAAAGAAAAATTGAAGTCTCTGAGCCAAATGAATGTACAATGTATGCAATAACAATATTATTAGTAATTATGTTAAATGTTGTCTATAAAACACATTTATTTATTCAAGATTTCAGCATAATTATGTAGATTGCATACAAGAAGTGAAGTTATGGAATGTTGCACACATACATATCAACTGAAGTACAAACTCATGGAAAGCATCTTCAATTCCCAGGAAATACTGTTGGGTTTATATGAATTATTTTGATGTTTTGCTATTCCATTTCAATCCACTTGTGTTCTTTATCATAAATAAATGGTTCAGTGTCTACAGTGTCATGTGCTCCCCTTGCAGAGATCCCAAAAACAGAAAACAGAGATGTGAGCCTCTCCAGATATGAAAAATTCCAAATCAAATGACAGAGGAGCTTGTTTTTTAGTATTAATAATGTGCCTATTCAGTTTTGGAAAAATTGATGCATGGGCTGAATTTTGTCCCATAGCCCTAGCGGGAGTTTCCCTGATATCTTTAAAACTGTGTACATTGTCACTACTTCTTTCTATTAAGGTGATAATACGAATTACAAAAGTAACCCCGATAGAAAAATTTGTAATAAAATTTTATGGGTTTTTTGGTACAATGTTCTTTTCATGCATTAGCCTCCAATGATGTATGGTCAGATCACCAATTAACAAAAGTAAACATTATGAAAAAGCCTGAAGGGCTAAACAAGTGTGCTAAACAAGATGAAAGTGTTTGTTCAGTGATTGATTGAGTGTGTGGGAAGAAAACAGATGATATGCCTGAGCAAAGCCAACTATGCTTGGCCACTGGTGGTGAGTTATAACTGTGATGCCATACAAAGCCCTACTGCATTGGGCATATGCTTAAAGGTTCAAATAGTCACAGACTCACTAGCCATATCCTCCTCCTTCTTTGGTCCACTCCTTTTTAGCCCTCAACCACTTCCCTCCTTACATGTTACTGCAGGCAGAACTTTTGCAGAGCGCTACTCTGAGAGACCTAGTTGCAGCAGAGTCTCCCTTTGGATCCTCTCCATGCTTGTCCTCTCTGTATTTAAGGACTTCTATGTCCATGTGAGGAAAGAGAGCAGGATTATGATCCAAAAGCGAGGCCTAGACTATCAGACTAACCAGTTGTTCGAAACCAGTGTCAATATTGTGAAGTGGGAGTGTTCTTGAATATGATTTAGCCTCAAGTGCAGCCAAGGAGAAGCGATGGTTAAAACCCGCTCTGAGTCTGAAGATATTGTGTGCAGCAGACCCAACCCACTTGCAGTGCCTTTGGGGACTTCCAGATCCTTTCGGCTTTCAGCAATGTTTGGCCCTTCTGTTGATGCCTTAAAATGCATGCTCTTAAACTTGATCTTTATTTTATTTCAGAAATGATGACGTGGAGCAATGGGACAAGTGTCTACATGAGATTTCTGATGTGGTTTCTTCTACTGTATATGTTTATCAGGAAGGTGGCACCTGAAGATGACCATATAGTTACTACGAAGAAAGGAAAAGTCAGAGGCATTCTCTTGCCAGTACTTGGGGGAACTGTGACAGCCTTTCTGGGAATTCCTTATGGAGAGCCACCAATTGGTAGACTTCGATTCAAAAAACCAGAACCTCGCAACAAGTGGACAGAGGTTTGGGATGCCACAAAACATGCAAACTCTTGTTATCAGAATATAGACAAAACTTTCCCTGGATTCTCTGGATCAGAGATGTGGAATCCAAGAACTAATCTGAGTGAAGACTGTTTGTACCTCAATGTATGGGTTCCTTCTCCAAAACCCAAAAATGCAACTGTCATGGTATGGATTTATGGGGGTGCATTTCAGTCAGGGACATCCTCTTTACCTGTCTATGATGGTAAATTTCTGGCCCGTGTTGAAAGAGTCATTGTAGTTTCTATGAACTACAGAACAGGGGCCCTGGGATTCTTGGCTTTACCAGGAAACCAGGAAGCTCCAGGAAATGCAGGTTTATTTGATCAAAGGTTAGCACTTCAGTGGATCCAGGAGAATATAGCAGTCTTTGGGGGCAATAGTAGGAGCGTGACTTTATTTGGAGAAAGTGCCGGGGCTGCTTCAGTTAGCTACCACGTCCTTTCTACTAAAAGTCACCCACTATTCACAAGAGCCATCATGCAGAGTGGCTCTGCTAATGCCCCTTGGGCGGTAATAACACATTATGAGGCAAGGAAGAGAACTTTGACTTTAGCTAAATTACTCAACTGTTTGGGTAGCAATGACACAGACATAATTCTCTGTCTTCAAAACAAGGATCCTCAGGACATCCTTGAGAATGAAGTTTCTGTTTTAACTCACAGCTCTCTTTTGAAAATTTATTTCTGTCCCATAGTTGATGGTGATTTTCTCACTGAAATGCCACAAACATTGATCAAGCATGGGCTATTTAAACAAACACAGCTCTTAGTGGGAGTTAACAAAGATGAAGGGACAGCTTTTCTAGTTTATGGGGCACCTGGTTTCAGCAAAGATAATGATAGCTTGATTAATAAGACAGAATTTCAAGTAGGTTTAAGTCTGTCCTTTCCAGAAGCAAGTGAACTTGGGGTGGAATCAATCATTTTTCACTACACAGACTGGGAAGATGAGCAGAACCCTGAAAATTATCGTGATGCTATGGATGACATTATTGGGGATTACAATATCATATGTCCTGTTATGGAGTTCGCAAAAGCTTTTGCTCAAGTAGGAAACGATGTATTCTTCTACCTCTTTGAACATCGATCCTCAAAACTTGCTTGGCCAGAATGGATGGGAGTGATGCATGGTTATGAGATTGAGTTTGTATTTGGATTACCTCTAGAGAGAAGAGTTAATTACACCAAAGCTGAAGAAACCTTGAGTAGATCCATTTTGAAAAACTTGGCAAGTTTTGCAAAAACAGGGTAAGTTTATGTTTTGTTGGTTGCTTTTATTTCACAAGCACAAACAAGAAACAATGATTCTGTTGATCTTCTCGAGTATAGTGAGGACTGTGAAGAAAGATTGATTGAGGGACTTTTATTACTGATAAAAGTAGGCTCTCAGTAAAATACACAGTTGAAATGCAGCTGACAACATCATAAGAATTTAAGAAAATATTATATGCCTTTCAAAATTGCTAGAAAGCTGTTGCCCACTCATGAAAGCAACCACAAAGCATTATTGCCATAACAGAAGGTATTGCAAATGAAAGCAAACATTTCAAGTTGCAAAAACATAGTATATGCAGTTCACACACACGGGTGACATCCTGATCCCACTGAAGTGAATGGAAAAAATCTGGTTGACATCGATGTTACCCATTCTGAGGTTAATACTCATCCCAAACTCCAAAGAATCAAATTTTATAGGGGACACTCAGTGGGACTAGGGGGATGAAGTCCAGCTTCCTCAACTAATCCACCCTGCTTCTGTTAAAAACATGGGCTGGAACAGTGGACATATCCCCTACTGTCCACGTGTGCAGTTGTGGGGTGTTTCTCTTCAGTGGTTTCCAACCTTTTCAGTAACATGGCACACTTCAATGAGACAAACAGTTCCACAGCACATCCACTTTTTCCAGCTGAATAGTTTCCTCATAAATGTGACCCTTACATTTACTGTGGTTATGGTCTTACTAAAGAGGTTTGAAACATAGTGCATACAAGTTAAAGAAGGATCAAATGCATTAATATTTCAAATCCACCTATAAAAAAATCATGTCATCTCACTTTTATCCTTTGGCCACCTGTGTTTAGAATGTTCACATTTTAGACTTGAAAAACTGACACCTCGCTTTTAATGAGATGATTAATTTTCATGAGTTCAATGAGTTGTAGTTTTCGTTGGATAGAATATTGTTTAAGACAAAACTGTATTTATTTTACATTGATTTTCATTATTTTTGTGCAAAATTTCACAGCACACTTGGACAGTTCTTATGTCACACTAGTGTGCTGTGGCACACTGTTCTATATTACTGGATCTGTGTAAGACCTGTATAGTCACCTTAGAAATACTCTTTAGGTCTGATGACATTTACACAAATGAAAGCCATTAGCAAAGGCATACAAAGCTAGTCTTAATGTTATAACTCTAGTAGTATGTTGAGAAATGAAGTCCAGCCTTCTGGTTACTCTACCCAACTCTTCTAGGTAAGAAAATCCACATTGTAAATAGATAACTATCCATTGGAATGTGCACTTCAGTATTTAACTTATCCTCCCTTTAAAAAGAAATCACTTTATTTTTGTATCCTCAAATAATAGGCTTCAGCAGTGGCTAGTTCCTTGAACTTATTTATGCCCTGATACAAAACACACTCAGATCAATTAAAAGATTCCCATGGACTTTAACTTTGGATCATACTAACTGTTTTTCATTCATAAATTCATAGAATCCAAGGCCAGAGTGGACCATTACAACTAGCTAGTCTGATCACCTATAAATACGGGTGTCATACATCTTCCCAGAATTAATTTTACTTTGAACTATAACATATCATTTAGGAAAAAAATCCAGTCTTGATTTAAAATTGCCAGTGATAGGGAATCCATCACAACCTTTGGTAAGTTGTTCCATTGGTTAATTTCCCTCACTTCTAAAAATGTGTGCCTAGTCTGCATTTTGTCTAGCTTAAATTTCTGGACACTGAGTCTTGTTCTACATACATCTCCTAAATTGAAGAGTCTTTTACCATGTTTTTTCTGTTCTCCATTTGAATAACTATAGACTAATTATAGTACTTCTTAGTATTGATAAGTATATGACTACTTATAGTTATATACTTATAACCCATTAACCATCACTTTGCTAAAATAAATAGACTGAAATGCTTAAGTTTTTCTGTATGCAGCATATATTATCAATCCTTTAGTCATTTTCACAGCTCTTCTCTGAATTCTCTCCCACTTAGCAACATTCTTCTTGAACTGGGAACTCAGAACTAGTGGCAATATTGCCAAATATCTCTCTAAAAATGATATAACCTCCTTACACCTGCTTGATTTTTGACTGTTTATATATTCAAGAATCACATTAGCCACAGCATCATTATGGGAGCTCATGTTTAACTAATTATCCACCATGATCCCTCTGTCCTTTTTCAGAGTTGCTGCTTCCCAAATAGGGTCCCCTATCTTGTAAGTTTAGCCTACATTCTTTGTTTGTAGGTATATGACTTTACTTTGTACCAGGGACATGTCTTCTACATTTTTTGCCACTCCTCCAACCTGTGTCCTTTGCAAACTGTTAGGCAATACACTCTTTGGTCATATTGTTTAATTACAAACATATTCTTGTTCAAAACCTGTTGCCCCACATTTCTTGTCTAAATTATCCTTCTAAGTTCATTGTGCCTTTAAAAGCTGTTTAAGAAGGCAATATTATTTTATGAACTATAATAATGGTAAAAATGATTTGATGAGATGTATCCAATAGACCTACTTTTGCATTCATTTTACGTTACATTTCAAGGTGAACTAACTAATTTCTTTAACAGATTTTCGTGCGTGTGTGTGTGTGTGTGTGTTGCAATATGTTGCTGCTATACAGTGAGGACAACTAAAACTCGGTAACCATTTCTGCCAAGTTATGGATGGATCCAATATCCACAGTACTGAAACCAGTAACAATCAGGCCTTTCAACAGGAATTTATACAATACTCTGAATTAGGGGTCTACACTAGATTCTGGAGGTTTTACAAGCCTATCCTACAGAAAGTTGCAGGTAACGACTGTGTAGTAGCCACTACAACTATATTTAAACATGTAGATGTTTCCATTTAAATGGAAACACACAATTATTTTTTAAAATAGCTTCTCTTTTTGTATAGACTTTTCAGAGCAATATGTAGATGTGTGCTTTGGAGAAATAGCATGATTTCTGGGGTAAAATACATAGTTTCCTTTTTGTCAATACCTTACTGGTAAAATGAAGTTACAGAGATAAGGGCACAGCACAAGCTAAAATTAGGCAACTTAAGGTGTGTATGTGTGTGCGTGCATGTTCACGCATGTGTATGTGCAAGTTTAGATTTGGGAAAGACTGTCAGCCAGTAGTCCAGTCATCCAGTCTGATTATCATTTGGACTATAATTAGATTAGCTGGCAGATTGTATTTCAAGCCGTTTCCACAGCAAATACTCACTATCCGCTTCTGCCACCAGTAATGAAAACATGACTATTTATGGTGAATAATAAATCTATGCAAATCTAATTGCCAGCAAAATGATCACAATGGTATGGTTTCTACTGAGTTAACCCAGTAGATGCCACTCTTTTCATAAACAAGGACATTGATCTACCAGTATACATTGTCCATAGTTTAGAATAAGAGTATCAAATTGACTCTAAAAACAATCAGGAGTGGAGTATCTGCCTTCCATCTTTTGCCACTGATGTCTGCAGTACCAGAGAAGAAATCCAAGCAAAAAGATAAAAATCAGAAAGTGTACACAATTACTGAGGGTGTTTGACTTAATATTCTAATATGCACTAATACCAAAGCATGAGGGAGGAAACAGAAGCCTGCATATGAAAAGAGATATGAAAAACTCAGCAAAAGCTGAAAGAAATATTTTTTTGTCTCAGTGACTTTACACTTGGAAGTAATTTTGAGATGGCTCAACTCACCTCGGTAAGGAGAGAATGCTTCAGTTAAATTTTAGTGCTGTGACCTGGTACTGCACATTCCTCTTGGGTTCTCTCTGAGCTTGCACTCTGATCTTAGTGACCTATATTTTTCATCCAGACAGGAATAATGGGATTAAGGATGTTCAAATTGAAATATGTAGGTTCAATGACCCTAAAGCAGCAATCTTACATGCTTAAGAAATATCTGATGTCATGTGAAACCAAAAAAAGTAAGTTACCATAAAAAAGACTAATGATTCCTTCAAAATATACCTAAGTGATATATATACCCTTGATTCTTTTGTTTCTTGCTAAAATAGAGTAGAGCTGTCATCTAGCCTGAATTTTTCCAATACAATGAAGACCAAGAACATTTTACACAAGAGTTTATTCAGTTTTCCATGTCTGTAGGCATTTTTATCTTGCAGCCTCACTAAAAATAAAGGTGTCAATCATGAATGATCATTTTGCCAGGAGACTCTGTTAAGGATTAGGATTGTCTCGTTTTTAATCAGAATACAGAGAGCAGTATTATGTGGTAAGTCATTAAGTGTCAGAAACAAACAAGTTAGATCATTTTGGCCAAGATATTCAAAGTTGAATGTTTAAAGTTACTCTCCAAAATTGCTGTTTAGGATATTAAAATCAATATTTTAAGCTGCAAATTAAAGGTTGAGTTACCGATCTTTAGGCACCCAGTTTTGCTCATAGGTGGTACTTGATTGCCTCCCTTGGAGACTGAATTCTTCTGTTTATCCACAGATGCTATATGAGCAGCCATAGTGCAGGTCTCTCCACACTGCATATCAGTGTGCCTCAATCCTGTTTTGAAAGGACATCTTTAAGGGTGAGAAAGTAGCTCAGTCCTTGATCTTCGTGGAAGATTCATAAGAGAGCAAAGATTGGTATCCTATACGATGGGATCTTTGGGAACTCCTCTCCACTGAAAAGTGGATTGAGACCATCAGATCTGAATAACTTTCAATAATACACGGGGATCTGTATTTTCCAGTGCTAGTTTGATTCAGACAAATAAAACTCTTATTACAACAGCTGATTTAGTTCCATTTAGGGATTTTTTTTGTCTCTCTTGCAAGAATTCCACAACTTCAAATACAATCCAAACCTGCACACTGATTTGGCCTTCAGCCTTCTGATCCTTAGATCCTTGCATGAGCCTAATGCAGATTTAATCCAGAAGCTTCCTCATTACCCAAACTTGGCTTAAAAAAATAGTTATTTTGAAAATCTTTATTTACAATATTGCCAAAACTCTGAATAAATTGATCTTTCATTAGACTCCATGAGTTCTGAGTACCTGTCTAAATTATCTTACATGATAGATTTGTCACTACTACTTATGTTTCAAGATTGTGGTTCAAACAGAAACCATCATTCTTTACCCAAAAAGAGTGAAGTCCAAAGTCTATTTTGCAACAAAATGGCAGCTTTTCTCTTCTGTTTGTAGATTAGTTATCATCTGGTATTTTATTTTTCTTACATTGCAGCCACATCAATGGTGGTTGTATGAAAGGATGGAGAATAGGGCAAAATTTGAGATTACTCCTCTTACACTATGATGGTACTGATGGAAAGAATTTTTTGACAGCTGGATTTGCAGAATCTAGGAGGAGGAGGAGGGGTTAGAAGGTCTTTTCTTCCGACAGAAATAGCAATATACAAACCCGAGTAATAAGATCATGGGACTAATACTCAGCATGGAGACCACACCACACTGGGATGAGGCCAGTTGCATTGACAACACGAACAAGATACCAACTAAATGCACACATTCTAACAACCGAGGTATAAGGGGACAGTGTATGATAATTTTGTCAAGAAAAAACAGCATAAGGACTGCTATTTGGTGCAATCCATTCTCTCAGTACTCTCTGAGTTATTGTACATGATTTTGGTCTGGATAAATGCATGACCTCAGAACTCCTCTGTCTGGATGCAGTGGTCCTCTGACTCCTGGAGCACTCCAAAGCAAGGAGAGACCAAGAAATCTCTTTGATAAACACTGACAAGGGTATGGAATTGGGTGAGGATGCACAAGGAAAAGTTGGTGATGAATAAAGATAACATGATCTGACATATGCTTTCTCTACAGCAGCTTCATTCTAATATTCAGCACTTTTGTTTCTTTGGAAAACCCAGACGGCTGTTGGCCTTTATGATGTAGCTCAAGTGCTTTTGTCTTTCAATAGCTATGTGGCTTTTATTGTATCTCCGATGTTCTTTCATCTGAAGTTTATTGACAAGTGAATAGTTGTGTTTTCCAACAACCTTTTTGCTTTCAAATTGAATTCTTTTTATTGAAGCAGAAAGTGCAAGTATTTAGGAGTGGCCTCTGTTGAACAATATGTCATCAGCACTAGGCTCACAACTAATGCTTTTTAAAGGGCAGAGAAAGGTAAATATTACTAAACTGTCAATAAAATTTCTGTGAGAGGACATCAACGTCTTACCTATTTTCTACTTACCTCCATTGCCACCTGCAGCCTTTTGCAGTTGTATTACTCACTTCAGTTTTTAATAGGCTGAATTGGTGGTGGAATTTTTTTAGCAACGGGTCAGATTCCTTCATGTTTTTCAAATGCTGTAGTTCACTAAGAGCATTTCTAGTTTCATCAGTTTATACCAGCTCTCTACAGCTTTGAGAAAGGAATGGACAACACTGTTTTTGATTTTCCAAAAGTCTCTTGGCTAGGAAAGAGAAAGAAGCTTTGTTTCACTTTTTGTACAGAAATGAGGAGTAAGAAGAGAACTGACTAGGGTGGTTCTAGAACAAAGCAATAATACTTTTTTGTTGTTTTGTTTTAAAACAGTCTTTCACTTGCTGAGTCTCATTTTGTCAGCTGTGATCATCACTTGAGACCACTTGTATCTAGACCTAGGTTTGACCAGCCCTAAGACAAGGGTCTGAACCAGGCCTAAACCAAGTCTGAGCTTTGAGTAGCTATCCATTTTAGACCTGCAGAATGGATTCAATCAAGATGTGCTTGAGGAAGGAATGGAACACAGACTCAGTTTAGTCATCTATTTTCAGATATAAAACCAGAGTCAATGTGTACTGAGTTTTTGTTGGACTTTAGCTGGAAGTTTTCCCTGTATGCTTTATTTTAAGTCAAGTCCATGATGATAGACACGTATGTTACTCCCATTTTTCTTCTCCACTTTTTGCTGCTCTTCAGAATGCTTTCGGAAGTAAATGAGTGACACTAACTAGTACTATCAATCATAGTCAGCAAAATGCTGTTACTTCTGAGTAAGATAAGGCTTTATTTATCACGGAAAAAAAAATGGCATCCCAAATTAGTTGTTGCTAGGTTATGCCTTTTGCATCCCTTTCTTCATTGTGTTTATTCAGTGCGTTTTTCTAGAGATGGGTGAAGGAATATTGACAAAGAGACAAACAAATCGGATGAGTTGGATGCTCAAGTAAGAAAGTAGCAGAACATATAAAGATAATATTTTTAAGGCTTTGTGAAAAATGTTTCCTATTTAAGGAAACTTGCAAAAATTGTCTCACTGCCAGTTTCACAACTGATGACACAAATCTTTTTCAGGATTTTTTTAAAACAAACAAACTAATAAAAAATAACAACAACAACAAAGCAAACAAGCCTTTGAAATATTTCCCTGTATGTTTTGGGGGAACCTGTGTGCTTTTATTTGCTAAAACTGAAGCATTTTGCCTAGTTATTATGATGTTGTCCTAATGTTTCTCTGGTGGACATATGACAAATATCAGTGCCTTTCTTATCAACTTATCACACTATATTCACTATATTTATAGAGAATTGTTTCAGAACAGTGAGAATAAAAACAGAAGCCTCATCAACAGCCTAGACAGCAGACTGACAGCAGACCCAAGACTTAATTGTGTAAAGAGGAAGATACATGGTGGAAAACAGAAAATTTAGAAACTCAGTTTTTACCTTCCCACTACACTGGACACAGAGCAGGAAACTATCTTGTGGAAAGAAACTAAACATGTGCAATAGATACGACTGCAATGAGGGCCACAGACATGCAAAGAAAGACAAATGAATGACTGGACCCAAGCGACAAAACTCACATGCAAATTTGTAATTGCACAAACTTTAGAGGTGTATGGATCCTGGATCCAGGATTTAAAGCACATTTTAAAGCCCAAAGACTTTTGGACCAGAACTCATGATTTCAGCCTTTCTCAAAAAAGAAACCCACATCTTGCCATGAAATCTTCCCATTCTGATCTAGAGCCAAATGGCAAGGTTCATCAAACCCTAATGTAGTCATTTCTTCCCCACATTTGACAGAAAAAATGAGGCTGGGAACAGGTAATTTGAAACAGATTTAAGTATATGACAGGAAGACAATGTAGTAATTCACACGTTTAAGGATGTATGGGAAGATAGGACACATTGTTGGAGCTGTGGAGGAGAAAGGTGCCTTTAGTAGGAGAGAAGGGCAGGTTATTCTATTGAACATTTTCTGATGCCACAAACAATGAATTGGATATTGGGGAACTGATGTAGCTATTCATCACAACAGCATCACATGGACACATGAATCACATCTGCCCATCGTCAAAATGATAAATAGAGCCTAACCACATGGCATACTGTTTACTCATGAGATTCACAGGAGTAGAAAGAGGAGGATGAAGAAACCCCTATTGTAAAGATGTTGGTTAAACCACCTGTGACCGGAATGGATCCTGCTCTAAAGAAGAAAGATCTTTTGGTTCACATGGTTGCTCTGAAGAGGTCACAATTGGCTTGCAAAAACTTCATCATGTGTATTTGTTTATTTTGGCCACTGCAATTTTTAACTTTGCTAGCAGTGTTAAAATGGGACATCACTGAGAACGTGGGAGGTTTATATGTGTATGCTGAGAGGTAAAAAATGGAGTGTCTATAGAGGTAGGAAAAAAGGTCTGGTGATAACTCAGTACCCTAATGAGATGTGTGAAAGTGTAAGACTACTTAGGGGTCATAAATGCAGAACTGATTAGCAGCACTTGTCCATTCAAGATGCACTTCCAGCAGGAAAGTTGATGGCATGCTCGTTGTTCGTCTGAGGGTAACTGAACTCTTCAAACTACTGCAACCAGGGGAAGGACAAGGTCACAGTAATTAAGATAAAAGATGATTAAGGTCTGAGCAAGGTGTTTTAGCAATGGGCAGAGGTCATCAATAGCAAGAAATTTCATTTTCTCAAGAAAGTCTTCCATTTCAAAATGTTTTCATTCCAAAATTGAAAAAAAAAATTCAAAATTGCCAATGAAATGAAATTTCCAGACTCATTTGCTTCAGATCAGTAGAAATGTTCTGATTTTGACTATTTCATGTTTCTACATAATATAAAATAATTTGTGAAATGGAAATATTTCAGGGTTTTTTCATTTCAAAATGACAATCTTATAAAAATAAATTTGCATTTATTCTAAAGAGAAATTTCATTAAAACTGACAGTTTTCCTTGGAAAGTTTCAGCTTCAAGAAAAAGCATTTTCCATCAGAAAAAAACACTCCACTGGGCAAAAATCTCACCCATTGTAGTAACTGAAAGACAAAAAGAGAGACTGTGACAGCCTATACAAGAAGAAATATTATATCTGTATAAATAGTGCAAGCAGGAGGTGAGTGAGGATTAAAGATAAGAAGATGAGACTGTAAGCCTGGAAGACGTGGAGCAGTCCATTTGGATTGGGAAGAAGCGTTATATGGAAACAGAAGGCCGCACAGAAGGAGCTATCTGAGGAGATGTGAGCATAGATGGAAAAGGAGAGAAATATTTAAATCATTTTCATATTATGGGTGAAACTTTCAGAGACAATGAGATGATCTAAAGAGAGATTGTACAGCATGGAGGAGACAGCAAAAGGAACTGCTGTGAGATACCAAGAGACAACTACAGAAGAAGGATGAGAAGACACATTAAGTGCTCAAAGAAGGACAAGAATTAGGAGAGCATAATATCATCAAAATCTAGAGGAAAATAGAACTGGAAGACCAGTGGTGGTGCAAGCAGCAGACATATTAAACAGAATGAAGACCCTGAAATGTGCCTATAACTCAGCTAGAGCAAGACTCATATTTAGGTGGTTTTAGTCAAGTCAAGAGAATGAAAGCCAAACTGGAGAGAGACATGAGATATGGGAGAGGAATCTCTGGCAATATGAGGCACATGGAAATAATTTTATAATTACAAAAAGAGAAAGGGAGAAGGGAGCCTTTATAAATATGCCTGTTAGGTACTGAAACAAACAGGAAAAAACAAACAGGAAAAACTAATTTATTCCTTCCCTCTCCTCCTCACATGCCTGCTATGGAACATCCCAAATACCATCTCTTGCTCTGAGTCTCACTTTAGAAAAACAAACTAATCTGTAAAAATCATGCTTTCTTCACAGATAGTTCAAAAATATTGATGACATCTATCAAAGAAATTATTATAAATATTGGCTGCTTTATTTAGGAGTCCTTAAAGTGTCTCAGCACCTTTCAAGACGAGAACTGATGTCCACACATTGCTGTATTAAAAACAGTAATGGAAACCATTGCTTAGTTATTTGGTATATTTGGATCTAGTACATTGTGCAAGAAGCCAATAACTGGAAAGATGTTTGGCAGTCATCTGAGGTTCTGGCTTGCAAACTGACAAGCTGTCGTAGAATTTCAAAATAAAAAACAAGACTATTTGGTTTAGCCATTTTGCTTCAAATGGGACAAGGTTACAAGTTGTTTAGATTGGCTTAATATAATTGCCAACACAAGTAAAAGGTGCACATTATTTCCCATAGGTACAGGAAACCATACTCAGATAATATAAGTTCTGTTCTTGACAAGTGATGGATCAAATCATTGCTGATAAAGATCATACATTTCCAAATGTCAGAACAGAGCTCCACATAAAAAACAGCGTAAACATCATGGTGAAAGAAATGAAATAACACACTAGAAACTAAAGAGTACAATACAAGATTTATCTTGAATTTTGCCACTTGGTGCTATCTAAATGGTGGTCCCAACTAACAAAATGTTTAACCCATTGCAGTAGGGTAAGGAGTCTCTCCCTAATGATAACAGGACAGAAATGCTCTTGTGACTATTACATGAGGCTGAGACTTCGGAGAGGTAGGTTCTCTTCTTGGCTCTGCTATGGGCTTTTTGTGTGTCCTTGGGCAAACCACTTTCTCTTTGTGCCTTTGTTCCTCACCTCTAAGATTTAAAAAAAATACTTCCCTAATTGACAAGTCGCTGAAGGACTAAGTTCATTTGTTTTTGTCAGCTGCTAAGATACCAAAATGAGTGGAATCATATAAAAATTTAGATGTAGATAGAAAGATAGTAAATACTCTAAGCTACTCTGGAAGACATCATGATTCATCAAAACTAATCTTGCCTATATGGAAGTTATATAGCCCCAGTCTACACTTGCCACACTTTTCAGCAGTGGTTGACAAGATATATGCAGGGAACATAAACTAACTTGCATATTTCCCATTGCTTTACTAACTCCCACCTACTCCACCCCACACACTGCACGAAGGCGAATGGAAATGCCATTGAGTCACCTTAGCACTACATTACTTCTGGGGCTGATAGCTGGAATTACTGATGTGAACTCCAAAGTGATTAAGCACATCTTGACAGACACTCAGTCAAACCCAGAAGAGGGCACTGATGGTGGCAATTTTGCTGCTCTCAGTATAGACATACCCATAGACCCATAAAAAGTCAAAGTGGGAAACTGTGCTGCCTCACTTACCCCAGAGTAAATTACATCCCTGGCACAAAGGCATGGATGGGAAGTGGGCACACATTTTTCCACATGATTGGATTTTTCAGTGATGGAAATTGCATAAATGCATATTTATGAGTATGTGCAAATTGTTACCACATTAAGAGCTGTGCATGTCTAAGATGGTACATACTAAGTTTTCACATACACTTTTGAGATGTAGCAGAGAGCTGAACTTAGGAGTCTAAAGCCCACTCTACACTGCAGGGAAAATTCATAGCTTTTGTAACTCCCATCGACTTCTTCGTTCTCCTTCAGCATGGCATCTTCACTGCAATGCACCACTTGAGGGGGTGGTTTTCCTACACTGATTTCCACATTGATTTAGTGAGTCTTAACTGACTGCTAAGTTAAACTGGAAAAATCAGTCTGACAGTGGTAACTTTGCCACTGCAACTGTAGACATGGCTAAAGATTAGCCCTTTGTTTCACTAGTACTTAAGTTTCTACAGCAGCATTTTTACACAAGGGCCAAATAACTGCCATTTAGTGTGACTTCCACCTATAAATCAAGGGTAAAATCTTCATTTTAAAGACCTTGTTCTTCTACAACAAACACAGCTTATGCTCAGAAATGTTTCGTTTTTCATTTTTGTGTGACTGGACAATGCCATGCAAGTTTTGTTCCTCAGAGATTGAAACTGGAGTTCAAAATGTATGCAAACGCTATTATTTTTCCAGTTAATCTTAGACATTTGAACTGAAATCCTGATGATAAACATGAGAAACAGAAAACTGCACATTTTAATTCAAGCACAATAGAATGGTTTCCATGGAGAGTGGTCTGTGTCAGGGAAGTAGCAGTGAGGAATGATAGAGAGCTAGTTATGAATCTAGGGCCAAATTGTCAAAGGGGCCTCAATCTGGTGTCTAATTCTGTGCCTGCAGTTTTGTTCTCATCAGCCACAGGTGCAGTCAATTAAGGGTGAAAATGGCAGCAGTTAGCAATCTAGCTGCATGATTTGTGGGAGCATTTGTTGTTTTTTTGCGCCCACAAATCTGGAAGTTTGATGTCTAAATTCGGTCATTTCATGTTCATAGTTGATTGCACACACAAAACTCTATTTTAGTGGAAGCATAAAATTGGAAGCTGTTGGTCTTTTCTCCCAGATGCTTCTGCTCTCATCCCTGTTCAGCATTTGTTCCTAGGACACAACCTGTACCTTTCAAAGACTGTCTATGGTTACACCACAGCAGTTCAAATTTCCAAGGACTGACGCATCCTGTTTACAACAAAGAGATCCATTTGGGAGCTGGGGCTGCTATTCAAATACTCTGTTCTTCGTCTTGATTACTGAAGCCTAATAAAGCTGTCTGTAATTGATATGATTTGGTAAGGTGGCAGCCAGAGGATGAACTTCCTGGAATCATAGTAACTCAAAGATTATTGTGAATATAACATGATATTGTCTATAAAGTGAAAACATTAGAACATTACATGGATTAGACAGAAATTAATAGATGTCTGGCTTATTTTTTCTGCTGTTTTTACTGAAGAAAGCTAAAGATGTACATGGATGACAACTCATTCTCTAAGCTCTTAGAACATCTGGATTCTGGGAAACAGAAACCAGCACCTCATGATATTCTCTCGGTTAACCCCCACACACTTGCCCCTCCCCACCTTCTAGCTCTGGTAAGATTTTCTGTCAGCTTTTCAAATCAAATGCATTTTATGGTGCCAAAAGGTAATTTAAATTGATGATGGAATATTTATATTCTCCTTTCTTGTGGATATCATAGCTTATTATTCCACAATCAGTTTAGCCTTGACAACAGGAAAGATCCAGATATCACTTTACTCAGGTTGAAGTGGCTTATTTCAGCATTTTACTCAACTTTGCTTACCTGGGCTATGTATACACAAGCAATTTTTCTTGAAATTCCCCCCTGTTGTACTACCACTCTGTATGTGAAGGTAAAGATACAAGCACTGGAGTAAACCTGCCACTGGTCACCCTGCATATCTACCCCTGTTCAGAGTAGGTTTAGATTACACATCAGGTAAACTCTGGTGGCCCACACTCACATTCCCACCATTCCCACCCTGGGTGGAACTTCAAAGGTGGTAACAGTGAGAAATGTCAGGGAAAATGTTAATGTAGACAACTTCACAAGGGCACAACCAATCTGAACCATTTTATTCAGTTGTGAATGGAGTGTCCAATCAAGGAACAAATAATAATGAGGGCAATTAGTACAAAACAAAATATCAGACATCACAACCTGCCATATGTCCTGCACAAGCTGTTTTTGAAAATTTGGTCCTTGGAAAGCAGGAAAGCACTGAAACATTTATCTAATAACCTATGAGTGACTGGGAATGTACTCCAGTAATACCAGGCTTGGACATCATAAGTATGTGAATAGTGTAGCTTCTCGTATAACCAATGGCACGAATGCATTTTATGAAGGCTACTGGGGATTTAAAAGACACACTCAGAAAACATTTTCCTTCCTCTTTGCTGACTGATGTTTATATTCATCCCAAGGAAAAGTACATTTTGAAACAATGCACAAGTTTCATATTTTTTTCCAGAGCATGAAAGGGAGATGTGAGGTAATCTCAACAGCTCAGCAAGATTGGGATATGATGAATAAATGGTTGTATCTATACCTCTTCTTTTACTTCTTGTCTGAGCAGCTGCTTTCCCCTTAATGCAACAGTTTCACAACCCCACTAGGGAAATCCATATAGACTTCTCTGACCTTCACAAAGTAAGCCTAGTTCAATCTGATTTCTTATTGGCAACAAAGAGCATAAAAAATAACAATTTGAAAGGTAGTCCTTGAAAGCTACAATTGGTGCAACATGAAAGGGCTTTCAGGTCTACAAAACACAAAGGCACTTTGATGGCCACATTTTTTCCTAAACATGACTAGAGTTTATGCACACCGCAAGTGGAGATTAAACCCACAGAGAAATTGTCATACCAATACTGTAAATTCTATCTACAAGAGAAGATATATACCTATATACATTTCTGTATTAAAGTCCTTACCCAAAACACACTCAAGTCAAGGGGAGGTTTTGCTCACTTCAGTGGGATTTAGATCAGCCCTTAAGGTATTCGTTGACTTGAGAAGGAGCTGATTCAGGTTTCAAATACTATCTCAAACAAAAGTATAAACTGTGGTCAGGTTAAGAGGAAAGAAGATGATACAAGATGAAAAATCCTCTGCTTCTTTAGTTCCTGGTACACCGTGAGGCTATGTCTACATTAACAGCTACATCGTGCTAGTTCAAACTAAAGTTCAAACTAAGTGCTAAGTTCTAACTAACCATTTGAACTAACTAGTTGGAACTAAGCTTTAAGGTTTTTTTAGTTTGAACTAGGAAAAGCCTAGTGTAGACAGGGACCAAATTAGTCCAGATTAAGTCTCCTTAATCTGAACTAATTTGCTAGTGTAGACGTAGCATGAGATACCTGTGACTGTTTTTATCGGTGTTAGTCAGACTTTAACTGTCCTAAATGATGAAGTCTCTCCACATAATTGTGAATTGGGGATTAATAATGGTATCACAAGAGCAGTGAGTAAACCTCAAATGTTTGGAAACTCAATCTGTGTAACTATGCAAAAGTTCCGTTATATATTTGAAGTGCACCTACTTTGAATTTGTTTCTCTTTCAGATCCTCAAATGTCCTATCTGCTTTATTAGCATTATTTTATTATTATTTAATTTATTCATGCTAATCTTTGTTTTTCTTACTCCTCCACATTCTAGGCCTTTCCCATCAAAGACACACTAACGTCACGCTGAGTGGGGTAAGCAGTTGCAGAGAGAGATTGGGAGGTATGGCAATGTGCTAAAAAAGCAAAGAGTCCTGTGACTCTTAAAGACTAACAGATTTATTTATTGCATGAGCTTTCATGAGAGAAGATCCCACTTTATCAGACACTTTTGGTGAACTAAGTTCTCCCATCTTCAAAGCATCTGATGAAGTGGGATTTTTTTCTCACAAAAGTTCATGCAATAAATAAATCTTTTAGTCTTTAAGTGCCACAGGACTCCTTGGTTTTTTTGCTCAAGTAGACTAAAACAGCTGCCCCTTTGGAAATTGGGAACATGTTAGCAGGTCATTGAGAGAGAGGTTCTGCCTTCTGGGAAATATGAAGGCCAAGAGCATAGTGGGAGAGAGGGGCTTTTTCTAAACCAATATAAACCTAAAAAAAGAGCAGAGTTTGGTTTAATTCAGAGTAACACCTGAGATTTAAGTTGTTTAAATGATTAGTTTTCTGTTAAAGTGGTTTGCACTTGGCAAAACGTAGTGCCTTTCTAAGACCCAATACGTTGTTTGTTTTAGTCCAATATTTTTGAAGCCCGGTCTCATGGGCATTTAATGTGTGAGAAGACTTGACAAATGAGCCCAAGCAACTCATCCACAAAAACCAGCTCAATGTGTGTGTCTTGTAGCACTGTGTAATTTTGTTGTAGGGTAGAACAGAATTAGACAAAAACGCAAGTAGCAGAATGTTACGTCTTTTCCTGCCATTGATGTAGTTTGAAATGCTGCATATACCATAATAATTTATTGCTTCAGACATTTATACACACCACCGTTGTAACCAAGTAAGAATTTGGAAGGAGTATCCTAAGCCTTATTTAGCATGTATAAGTGATGGAAAATGTAGCTGTGCAGGTCCTTCTCCAGTTCCTAGGAGCTGAAATGTGAGCCAGCTGGATCATAGAGATTTCTCCTGGGATCAGTGGAAGAAATAATGTTTGCTTTTAATATTCCTCTCTCAGTTGTACTGTAGTTTCCCTGTGATGGGGCTCTGGGGCCATTTCTTGGTTATTAGATTGCTAATTCTATTTTGCAGGGTGTAGGAGGCTGAAACTGAGTACAACAATAAAAAAACAAACTTTCTAAAAACACATCTTTAATATAAAAAGAAAGTGAGGGTCTGGTTCTGCAAACCTCAAGTAAGTAGTACTGACATGGGTTTTTCTACTTAATTCACTGTGAACAGTTGGCTATGGTGTCAAGAACTAAGAGGGTTGGGGATTTTACATCATCTTCCACCTGAGGAAAAGTGCATTTATAATGCATATTTACTGCAGAATTTCAGAATTCAGTTCTTATGGAGCTCAATTTAAATTAGATTAAACAAATAGATCAATATGTTTAAAAAAACCTACCTGCATTATTATTTATATGGAATACTATACATGTGCTTGCTACTATAGGAATGTGGAGTCAGATTGTGGCTTGTTGCTTGGAGGAGGGTGCCCCGGGTGGGAAAGGGTACAAAGCAGCTGGATTTTTAAGAATAATATTATGGTATCTTTTCCCATCAGCTCTGAATATTCCACATATGGTGGTAGTTGTGTGAATACCACCAATGAAGTTGCCACTTTTCAGTCTGGGGCATCATTACTCCAAATAGTGCCATTCATAATATTTGGGTCAGAGAAGGGATAATGAAACATTTCTGTTATCTTGCCTCTCATTTTAGTCTCATGAGAAACAAAGCCCCAAAGAGACCATTTTTTTTAGTAAAATGATAGGCACAATACATTTCTACAGAGATCCCTTCAGATCATTTTGTTATGGGGCAATGTTCCAAAGAAATGTGAGAATTTTAAAAATCTGGAGAATACATTCATTATGCTGATTCACATATTTGTAGCCCTACTTAGTAATGACCTTGACATCAAACGTAATTATGTATTTGTGTAGGGATAGTGTGTCGCATTCCCATTTTATTCATTTGGGGTGGCTTCTCGCAATCTTGTTATTCTAAATGACACATTCACAAACTCTGGATAATAGACCAGGGAGCACGATGCTTCTGTCATCTTATCGTTTCTTTCAGAGTTAGTGTAATAAGGGAGAGCTTGAAGAGTGTATTTTTGTATAAAATATTTGGCACTGTATAAAGAATTTGCTCAGTGAACCCATCACACCATTTTATTAGATGGTGAATGATTAGTTGACTTGGGAAAAATGTTCTGAATAGCTGTCTGAATTTAAAAAAACCTGGAGAGTAAACTCATTATATTGAATCATGCATAGGTAGCCTCTGTTGGTAATGATACTGGCCTCAAATGTAATCAAAGTGCTCACAAAGCAAGAGCCTTTCACATTTCTTCAGACCCTCTTCTTGATTGAAAAGTTTAAACAATTAGATCTTCTGGGGATATTTTGGTGTTTATGCACCCAAACAGTTGATGGTATTCTTCATCACATTTCTATGTGAAGCAGCGTTTCCAGGACTATTTTTGTTTTCCTGACACTGAGTAGTAGTGCTCCTTAAGCTGAGGACTTTGAGCAATATGTGTGGCACTCCTCAGTGCCTACTTTACCACCATTATGAAACTGATAGCTTGGTATGAGGAAAACAGGCAATAGGCCAAATTGTTTCAGGTTTGGGAAGATTTTACCAAGGCTTAACACCAAATCTGTAAGTCTTTTCAATGAGACTGGACAGGTGAATATCAATTTAATTTGCAGTCTCATTCTCCATCCCTTTGAAGCGTTATGCCGTATAGATGAGGCAAATGTTTACCGTCACTGGTTTGTAGTCCCTCTGGGAAACACATCACAGCCCAGAATTCTTATTAGCCTAGCAGTTGTTGTGTTGTGACTAGAAAATGAAAATAGGTATAAATATCATGCATCATGGCCTTTAGAAATTATGTGAGACATCTGGATACATTTGCCTGACTAATGCAACAAACACTTCCTGCCACTCTCTGAAATGATCTAGTGCCTCACACAGCTAGTTACATTTGAAGGACTGGAACAGCATAAACATGCCTGGTGCTCCTCTTCAGCTCTCCAGCTAATTTAGAATGCCCTTCTGTCCAAATGGAAAACAGAGAACAGCAAAAGTAGCTCTTCCACATCATAAAAAGTGCTGTTCATCCATCTTGCCCAAAGACCCAGCCAAGATATTGAAGATATTTTGTTTAATTAGCTTGCTCAACTCTCAGCATTGTTAACAAAAATATGCAATGTAACTTAATCAGTAGCCCACAACTTAGTGTTAAGAAATATTGCTTGGGTCCCATGATCCTTAATTCCTTCCTCAAAAGTCAGGACTCTGCCACTCTTTCTCATCAAGTAGTCTCTAACTACAGTGAAATTAATGGAACTACTCCTCTGAGTGACCAGTGTTAATGTCTGACTCTTTCTAAAGCCCTACTCTTTATTTCTAAAGATCCAGAGTCTGCTGTTATTAGTCACACAGGATGGTTCACTACTCAATTAATATTCCCACTGAAATTAAAAGGCTAAACTATAGCCTTTTGAAGAAATCATTAAAGCTAAAACAAGAAATTCACACTCACCTTCTCCTCCCTTAATGAAACTGTTTAGTGACTGGGTCAAATTGAAACCAAATGTCAGTACGATCACTGTTATTATTACAGCACCCTAGAAGCGTTGAACAATTACTCACCCAGTTTCACAGAATAGTAAGAAATCTGATAGGCTGTGTCTACACATACAATTTAGTTTGAATTAAGGAGGATTACTTCAAACTAAATTAATGCTTGGCTACACTGGTTTTCATCACTTCAAACTAAGGAACTCCTTACAAAACCTTGCTTAGCTTCAAAGTAACGGTTAATTCAAACCTATTAGTTCGAATTAGCCCAATGGGGCCATGTTAATTTGAATTAAGTGGTAGTTCGAATTAACACAATTTGACCTTCTTTGTCGCAGGGTTCCTTCCTCTTTGTATGCATTGGGCCCTTCTTGGGTGCCATGTTTCCACACTTCCCGTGGTAACTCCTTCCTAAATCAAACTATCAAGCCCTGTCCATGGACATGCTAGTTCAGGTTGGGTTTTCTAGTGGGGCCATGTTAGTTTGAATTAATTTAGTTCAAATTAACCATTATTAGTTCAAATTAACTAATTATGGTTAATTTGAATGCAGTTAATTTGAACCAACTGCTTAAGTGTAGCCATAGCCATAGGGACTTATTCTGGACATTGATGAGATAAGAGAAGTGTTTCAGCATGTGAACCTGTTAAAAAGGACTACTTGTATATTGTGCCTAGGTTCAATTTATGAAAGGAGAAGTTTCTTACTATTTACTTCATAAGCACATAAACACATGTACAAAACTATCAAACAAATCAACCAAGTAAATTTATGTACTGTGTATAAGCTAAGAAAATTTAAATTGCTATTTACAATTACCACAGCTGAAAGCATTTGAATACAAGAACCCAAAAACTAAAGGATAGCTAAACACTTCCTAGCCATTTTCATTTGTATTTTTTCCTGAAAAAATTATAAAATTTAGAATAGAAAACTTTTTTTTCCCTAGAGCATTATAGCATGCCACATCATATTTGTGTTCAGGAATGATAAAAGGACAAAACTGAAAGCCAACCAAAACTAAGTTCACTGATTTACAGGTCTTGAAGAACTCATTTCTTGAATGCTAGTAGAAAAATGTAATGTGTTATTGCAAAATGATGAACATACATCGCTCATCACATCTTTGATTAAAGTGAATCTAATCTAGTGTGTATGATTGATAAATCATCCATAAAAGTAAGGCTGAAGAGATACTAATAAAAATTCAGTGAATGCATATGTTGTGCGTTCAAATAGCATCAATCATATTATTGAGAAAAATGTAATGGAAATATTTTTATTATTATGATTAATTCTGTGTGCAAGGATGCTACAATTTCCTTGTTAACTAAGTTAATTTTGTTCTACTAAAGAAGTTACTAATATTAGAACCACTTGGGAATTTTCATCTTTTTATGGAGGGATTGGGAATGCAGATTCATCAAAACTGTTTTGTTGTTGTTGTTGTTGTTGTTTTGGTGTGGAAATATTTCTGTTTTGACTAAACTCTCATTGGGAATTTTTCTCAGGTCCAGGATGGAATTTCTGGTCAAAATCACAGAGGCCATGTGGTTAAATCTCTTTCTTAGGATGTTAAAGATTTAGGCTCTGAATCAGAAAGAGCTTTTTAAAAGTTCCCTCTTTAGGCCAAATCTGCCATATTTTTTGATGAATGAAACCTGAGGAACACATCTGGCCACTAGTTAATGAACACACAATGTCCAAAAGGTCAGATTCTGATCTCAGTTCAGTGGTGTAATTCTAGTTACACTCCTGTGATTTCAATATAGCTATTCTGCAATTACTTCAGTAAGACTTAAACCGTGACTGCATGAAAGAGGTTACAGTCTCAAAATTGTACAAATGCAGCTGTGCCATTGTAAGATCACTTGTGTAACTGCGGTATGCTGATAGGGGGAGAGCTCTCTCTCCCACTGACATAATTAAACCATTGCCACTGATATAGCACTGTCTGCACAAGCACAGTCATAGCATAGACATAGCTTGGGGTTAAAATCAAGCCCACAAACTTCAGAGGGAATATATTCAAAGGCAGAATCTGGCCTGTATTTGTACCCTATATATTAAATATGGAAATATGATTTTAATACACTCTAGCTTTGTCCTGTTGTTTGCACACATCATGTGAGGTGGACATAACATGTTAATAAGATTTTTGGCTTTATTTTTATCTCAAACTGATCCTGCTAAATTGGCTGAGACACCTAAATTACATGGCTCCACTCAGGCACTCAAGACTGAGATCAAATCGGAGGAGCAATTCTCTTTCCATCAAAGTAATGCCAAGGCGATCAGGAACTAAACTGGCTGCCTCATGTTTTCAAGGATTTATCATCAAGAAACACATGAGTGTCCATGAATGACAGGATGTTATACCACAGTTAGAGTTCCAAGATGTTCTTGGTTATAGTATCAGAGAATTTTCTTTAAAAGATTTAAAGACTAATAGAACTGTAGAAATATAGGACTGAAAGGGACGTCAAGAGGACATCTAGTTATCCCTCTGTGCCCTAACCTAGTGTGAGTGACTAGCCCTAGACTATGCCTAACAGTTGTTTGTCTAAACCTGTTCTGAAAAACCTTCAATGATGGGTACTCCACAACCTCCTTTGGACACCCATTCCAGTGCTTAACAATCCTTACAGTTAGAAAGCTTCTCTTAATATGTAACTTCTAAATCTCCCTTGCTACAGAGCAAGCCCATTATGTCTTCCCCTATTTTTAAGTGGGCAGGGAGAACAATTGATCATCTTCCTCTGTTTAACACCCATTCACATATCTGAAGATTGTTACTAAGGGTCCACACAGTTTTCATTTTCTCAGGATTAAATATGTGCAGTTTTTAAAACCTTTCTTTATGTCAGGTTTTCTAAACCTTTTATCATTTCTATTGCTGCCCTTTAGACTCTTGCTAATTTGTCCATGTCTTTCTTAAAGTGAAGTGGCTACTGCTTAACACATTACCCCAGCTGATGCTTCGCTAGTGTTGAATAGAATCAGACAGTTACCTCCCATGCCTTATGTATAACACTCCTATTAATATACCCAACAATAATGTAGGCTTCTTTTGCCACTGCATCACACAGTTGATGTATATTTCTGCTGCACTACACCCCAAATAGTTTACTGACAAGTCAATTATTCCCCATTTTGTAGCTGTGCATTTGATTTTTAATTCCTAAGCATAGTGTTTTCGACTTGAACTTAATTTTGTTGAATTCAGACCAATTCTCCAATTTGCCAAGATTTCTTTGAAGTCTAATGCTGTCATCCAAAGTGCTGGTAACCCCTCCCAACTTAGTGTCATCCAAAAATGTTATAACATTGTCCAGTCTGTTACCCAAGTCATTAATGAAAATACTGTATAGTATCGCAAGATTGTCTCAGTTCAGTGCCTCCCCCCCCCACCATTGATAACTATTATTTGAGTATGGTTGTTCAACCAATTCTGCAACCACCTTATAGTAATTTTATATATACCACATTTTTCTTATGAGAACATCATATTAAAAGTCTTACTAAAACCAAACTTTATCATATCTATAATTTGTCCCTTATCCACAAGGGTCAGAAACCCTGTCAAAAAATGAATTAGGTTGATTTGTTCTTGAAAAAGTCCATAATTTGTCCTTGACAAATCTTGGCTATTCCTTATTGCCCTATTATCCTCTAGGGGCTTACAAATTTACTGTTTAATCATTTGTTCCAGGAACTTTCCAGGTTTCAAAATTAGTTTGATTGGTCTTTATAAATCCTTTTGTGCTCTTTTTTTGTTTTGTTTTGTTCCCATGGATGAAATATTATACCAAAGTGTGTTTAATTTCAAAAGTTTGAGGACAGTTTTGACATAAAACAATTGCCCTTCATCTGGAAACACTGCAAAAGAATAAAGAAGTCTAGTGGCACTTTTAGTAGCTACTCTAGTGGCTACCCCTTGGAAATTGCAAAAGAACTGCACTTCCTATTGTCCACAAGAGGAACTCCTGTGAACATTAGGAGGAATGCAGCAGGAGTACTCCTCTCCTCCTAAGGGGAGGAGAAGGCCTCTTCTTTTCTCCATCCAGCATTAAGTGTGAGGCTGCAGCTGACCAAAGCTTGTAGAGAGAGACTGGGGACAAGGATCTGTGGATATATACAAGGGCTGATGAAACAGCTGTAGAAAATGAAAGCTTATTAAGAAAATATGTTCCAGGGGAGAGCCAGGTTCTGCTGGCAAGTACTTACCTCAGCTGTAGACCTGGCAAAGCGCATAAGAGTGGCTTCCCCTTTTCTGTGCTCCTTACTATGTGAGCAACTATGGGGTTTCATAGGGAATAGTCATCTGGGTTGTCTCAAGAATTTGGGGTAGATTAGGGAGTGGGAGTTTAGGGGAGATGATGGACAGGAGACTTCAGGAACGTACAACCATTAAAACTAAAGTCAGATTTCTATGGATAATGATGAGCCCTGCCCGAAAATGTTCAATAGTCCCAGGCTTCCACCAGCTCCATGGAATTCTTCCACCATCAAGGGGTAAAGTTAAGGCTGTGCAGACAACCTCATCTTTGTCTTTGCTTCAGTTCTTGGTCATGCAATCACATTAGTTTAATACATTTAATTTGTATAGAATTATTATAAAATGTTGAAGAGTTATTCCATAAACTTCAGAATTTTCAGATTACACTGGGATTTGCAATTTTCATGACACCATTATTATTATTATTATTATTATTATTATTATTATTATAGAAGAAGTGAAAAATAAATGTGATGGAAACAGATAGATTACAAACTTAACCAATTTGTTGTTAAAAATTCAAAAGATTATAATCTTTGTATTGTTATATTTAATCTCTGGGAATTTTGAATAAGAAGGGAGTTACAGTACATTTCTTGTTTAAATGCTGAGTAGTCTAGAGATGTAGAGAGAATGTTATAATCAACATGTTCTTGTATGGCAATATGTTGTATTAAACTTATTCATGTTTTCAATCATTTTTAGTAAAGTATATCTGTATTCATAGGCATAAACCTCCTTATTATCTTTAAATTACAATTTGGAATGTCATGATTTATTCTGTAGCATAAAGGCTTTAAAATGAATACGGACAGCACTATTAGTGCTCTGATTTTGAACTGAAGTAGAAGTCAGCTCTGTTTAAGTCACTGTTTTCAGAATCCACAAACAAATATGCAGTTAAAAGGATTCCATAAGTTAATCAGAGCAGAATTAGTAAAGAAGTGAGCAAGTTAGGAGCATAGGAATTGCCATGCCAGATCAGATTAACAGATCTTTTAGTGTAATATTCTGTTTCTACCAGTGGCTAGTATCCAGTGCTTTAGAATAAAGCAAAACATTAGACATGAGCCAAAAACTAGGCCAGTGGTTCTCAACCTGTGATCTGGGGACCCCTGGGGTTCATGGAGTTATTGCAAGGAGTCTGTGAATACATCCAGCCCCAGCCGCTGCCATGGGAATAAGCTAATCTTTCTGAATGATTGACAGTGAGTGCATTGGGGAGGGTGAGCGGCAGGAGCCCAGCCTGCCTGTGACTGAGACTGATTGTTTTTTGCTTCACCAGGAGGTAGGGGAAATGAAAAGGGTTGGTGGGGTAGGGAGCCAGCATTGGGAAAGGGGGCCTCAGGGCATGGAAAAGGGAAGGTGTTGCAGAACCTACAGGGTTTGGGAGGAGGAAGGGAAGCCCATGCTGCTTTGAACATGGAACGGGAAAGATTTGGAGATCCTATCTGTCCACATGGCCCATGATGGGTGTCCTGCCTTCCAGTGTGGGCCCCCCCACATTGAATGAGTTTGACACCTCTGCAATAAATGAATTGTATTTGCCTGCTGTCAATAGCTTCATTCTGGATATGTCCCTATGCGTATGTCCCTACACTGCAGCCTGCAGTCAGTCCATGATAACAGCTATTATTATTTGGGGGTCCACAACATTTTTTAATGTTAAAAAGGGGTCCTTATACTCAAAAAGGTTGGGAACCACTGAACTAGACTAATTCAGACTGTGTGGAGTAGTCTTGATATTTGAGCAATATTTAAATAGTGGAATATGAATATTACTTATCCTTCAACCACTGCCCATCACTGGTAAGTGGCACACATCTGAATTCCACACCAATTGGGATTTCTTTCCTATTTTTGTCCTCTGAAAGTGGCCTGTTATGACTTGAACCCTGTTCTGCTGATGTACTTTTCCACACTGAATTCCCCATCGCCTCATCAACAGCTATTCAGGAAGCTGCCTGTTACTGGAGTTTCCGTCATACCATGAAAATAGCTTCTAATGTGGAGGCAGGAGGTTGTCCTGTATACATAATGCATCAGCAGAGCGGGAGAGGCTATTCTCCAGTACTTCACTACTGTACTGATGACCTGAGGTGAAAATAGTCCAGACTCTTACACAGCAGTTTCCAACAAGGAAAGCCAAAGTGTTTCCCTACTTTAAGGACAGAAGTATAATGTTTAATTGTCTTTTTCACTCTATCTGATCTTCTCTAGCTTTACATTTTTAACAGTCAACAAATCATCCAGTCTTTATGTAAATCAGACTATATTTGTCTCAATGTCTCCTTCAACAGTAATTAATCTTAAGCTGTCTTCTCTTCTGCAACTTAAACCAACTTCTTTTTCATCAAGTCCTATCTATTCCCATATAATAAAACACACGTCTCTGGAGAAAAAAATGGGTACAAATTTTTAAGCCATGAGAACCATATTCCATGTTACTGTAAACCACGGGCATCACTGCCCCCCAAGTAGGTTATCACCCCAGGCCCAACTGTTTGCTGGGCTCTGTAGTGGTGTTCCAGCCTAGGGGACAGGGCAGGGTGGGGCAGGCATGTAGCCAGAGGTCCGCAGGGCCCCGGCCACACACCAGCCTGCCCTGGCCTGCCCCGCCCCACCCCTGGGATGGACTGGCCGGAGAGAAGGCCCACATAAGCCAATTGGCCCTGGGCCCCGACCCCCCAAGGAATGGCCCAGGGCGGGCTGCCTGCAGTCAAGCCCTGGATCCCTGGGCCCCAGAGGGAGGCTGCATTGGGCTGGCAGCAGCCGGTTATCTGGTCTCCAGGAGACCTGAGGCCCTGTGTGCCCAGCGCTAGCGACGCCCCTGATGTAAACTTAGTTTATCCTTTGGGACCCATCATAATATTTACTACCATTGAAACTAATAATGGTCATGGTTCTGGTTCTGTAGGATACTAAACATGTCCTATTTGATGCTGAACCCCTTTTCGTTCTCTTTTAGCACACTGTAGATATGGGCCTTTTCTTTTAATACAAAAGACTTCATCTTCTTTTGTGACCAAGCTCTAACCGAAGGTTAGGCTCCAATCACCTCAGCTGCAAACAGATACAAACCTTGTAGAACCTCTACCTAAACCTAAATGATGCAAACCAATGCACTCAGAATTAGACATTAACATTCAAATTAAAATACACGTAATGCAAAGCCCCTGAATCTACTGTTTTTGAGTCACCTGTATCAATACCATTATAACCTCTATCAATACCATTTTGGTTCAACACATGCAGTTTATGGAGGTTGATTTTATTTACTTCATTTTTTTTCTTTAGGATAAGTAAAAGGCAAAAACTAATATGAATATATTTAGTTTTACTGTTGTTAATTAAAGTTTGTGATGTGAGAAATTTAAAGTTTTAGTGTGTTGTGTGGTGTTTTTGTATCTATAATTTTCAAAAGGTACTGCTGTAATTCCAAATTAACATATTCATGTTGGAAACAAAATAACATGTCAATAGTATAATTTTACTCTATTGATGTGCACAGGTAATTTCCCATGAGAAATTAAATATTTTTCTTTAATCATTTAGAACTCCAAATGGGACTCAGATTAATGGAACCAGATGGCCAATCTTCACTACCACGGAACAAAAATACTTAACATTAAACACTGAAGCTTCAAAGATATATACAAAATTACGTGCTCAGCAGTGTCGATTCTGGAATGAATTTTTTCCCAAAGTCCTGGAGATGACAGGTAATTATTCTTGCATAGAGTATGCTGCTCAATACAAGCTCACCTTCCCAACAATAGCACTATACTTCAATGTGAATCTCAGAAAAGTTATTTCAATGGTCCTTAGGTCCTTACTCAGGAATACTCTCATTCACTTCAGCAGGAGTTTGTTTTGTTACTCTTTAGTATGTGATGCAACCCTAAATGTGTTTGATCCACAGAGAACTGATGTGACTGCTACAGCTTCTATCTGAAGAGCTGTTATTAAAACTGCAGTGGAGCAGGCTATTAATGCCAGAGGTACCAAGTTCAGTCCCCAATCCATGACCATGAGGGCCAAAAATAGGTGCTTGTCTGGGATTAGAACTGCCTAGGAAAGCAGATCTTCAGATAAACTTTCTCTACCCTTTGTACCTAATCCACAGAGGATGTGAGTTTGTTGCAACTAGCAGCTGGAGGATTTGCTTCTTAAGCCCAAGCTGTAGAAGCTTGTGTTTTATATGTGGATTTCCAGGATTCAGTCTCTGGTGACAACTGTGATAGCAGTATTTATATAAAGACTGCAGAAAAGCATGGGATATTGGCTAATATAAAATACCACTGGATTTTAATTAAGAATGTTTGTATAGTGTGTTTGCAGTGTTTGTATAAATCACTTTTCAAACTTTTTATTAGTGATGGATAATTGTTACATGGTTTGGCATTATGGTTTCAGTGGGGTTTGGACTTCTGTGTTCAGTCATGGAGAGTGAACACTGGATACTTAATGTCAAGCTTTGCCATGCTATCCAAATCCATTCAGACTTCAGTAGAAAATAGATACCTCTTGAAAACTGATTTTCTTGTGAGGCTTCTGGTAGCTCTCGATTTTTCATAAGCCCGTGGTACAGATCAGAATCGTGTCCCCTCCCTATTCCTCAGGAACACTCATTATACAAATGTTTTTGAGTTTCAACCATCATCTAAACCTAGAAGGAAAGAAGAGTGTGAAAAGAAAATAACTTTTTGGGAAGTTTAAGTAATAATTTCACATCCTTCCATAAGGTTCAGTTTATGGTTGGCCCTAGACATGGATAAGTGTTCATGAGTTTCTTTTTTGTTTTTCTGAAATGGTGAATTTCATTCCTATTTTGTGCCCTTTGTCTAATATAGTTTGGATCATGCTGCTGCTGAAATCATCATAAATTTTCCCATTTACTTCAAAGGGAGCAGGATCAGACCAATCTTTATACTTGATTGAGATCATATCACTGCAATGTACTGAATTTGAGAAGACAACAAACTAAGAGGATAGGACTGGATCATGGAAACAGTCTCAAATTGTTCACTACAGCCCTTTTGCTTTAATCTATTCCATTCTAGTTAGATCCTTACAGTATGTCACATTATCTGAGTACAACATTCCTTTTCACCTCAAATAGAAGCAGACTGGGCTCATCAGCATGTTGTAGGAGATGCTCAGTAGCTCTCAGCGTCACACCTTATTTTATTAAACGAAAAAAAAGAAGGGAAACAGTATTTTTAACCAATTCAATGTATTATTTGCTGTTTGGGTGACACTTTGCTGCGTCTCATCATAACGCGCTGCCATTTGGTGTCTGTGTGGGAAATTTTACAAAATAGCAAGCATTTTCTTTCTGGTGAATTTGGGTCATTTTCAGGCAAGAAGTGGGTATTTCAGATCTACACACAGTTGGTTTAATCTGCATTTTGATAATCAGGCATTACTCATAAAAATGATAATTGTATACTCCATCTGTTTGGATGATATTATTGATATACAAACGTACTGTGTATACCAAATGTTCTGTGACATGATCTATATCAAAACACACAGTTCAGCATCTCTTGGAAGGCCAGCAAAGTTGCCATTCATGTCCTTAGGTAGGGATGGATTACAAAGCACCTCTCTTGAGCTGCCTAGAGACATGGCAGTATGTTACTTGTTATACTATCGTTTAGTTTAATCTATATATATACATATATGTTTAAAACATTTTTTAAAGATTCCTTAACATACTCTTGACAAAAGTAAAGGCTCATTCTTCAGCCCTAACCAAGGAAGGAGACTGAATTTTGTCAGTCAGTGATTTTGTTTTGGCATTGCCATGCTTTTGAACAGAAGCGTGAGATCTTGGTATATTTATGTTTCCTACACAACCTCTTCCAGCTCCAAGAAACAAATCATTCTAGTTTCCACTGATAAACTTCCTTCCTTTCTTTGCAAGCTTTCTTTCAATGGAACACTGAGTTCAAAAGTATTATTTTGTATCTCATTAGCTCCTTTCAGGCTCAAAGGTACCAAAGTACTCCATTTACCACAAACAGAGATGCATCTGGAGGTCACTCTACCTGACACTGAAACACAGCCATCTCTTAGGTGGGAGGTCACAATTGCATTTATGCATAACAACACTGCACAACAATTTAGGACATGAAGTAAAGAAAAATATAAGTTGAAAGTGCAGTGGAATTTTTGTAGACAAGAGTGTAATGATTGCACCTGGAATCTGAAAAGGATACTCATATTGACATGTCTCTTCTTGCAAAAAAGTGCAGTTGATTTTTTTAAGTACTGCAAGCAGCCTTTGTTTTATGTCTTATCTGAAAAAATGGCACCTCCAACCATTCAGTGTCTTCTGTCACTATGCTGGGGAATCAGTTTCACATTGAGCTACCTACTAAGTAACTTTCTTCTCTTATTTTATTGCATTGAGGTCTTTTATCCACATAAGAACCAGATCCAGCACCGCTCAGCGTGTAAGCAAAGTTGGCTCTACCATGTAGTAGACAAGACAGATAGTTGGCTAAGGAAGAAAACTATAAGAGACAGCAAAATGTTTAGTGACTTCAGGCTGCAATGGTGGATCTTTTCCAGCTTTCTAGGGAAGCAAAATGCCCAGAGCTGGCAAAGCTTATAATATGGCTGCAAATTTTGAAAACTAATAATAGAAAAACAAATCTCACACTTCCAGATTGCAGCAAGAGACAGAAATGGAAATAAGGAGTCGTGTGGCACTTTAAGACTAACAGATTTATTTTTTGCATAATTTGTTATTCTTAAAGTCCCACACGACTCCTTATTTTTTGCTGGACTAGACTAACATGGCTATCCCTTTGGAAATTGACAAATGGAAATGTCAGTCTCTGAATATTTCTCAAACATTTAGAGTTTGTACAGTTTTGGAGCTTTTCTATTGTCTTCTCCTTGTGGGCTAGACCTTGAGGACCTTAACTAAAATATATGTATATTTTTTTCCTGTTAATAAAGTAGCCTACTCAATTGGACTTGGACTTCTATGGCCTGTGCTATCTGTTCAGAAGAGGAAAGAACTCTTGCCACCTAAGATTACAGTCTTACAAGGAGCTGACAGGCTCTAGCAGGGAATTGAAACCTGTAGATTCTCAGTGGCTTTAAGAAAAGTTCAGGGCACTCATCACAATGGCAGGAACAGATTTAAATATTCATCATGCACATAAGCAAAAAGATTAGTCGGAGGGTACTAGCACTGACAAAATTCACAGAAGTCCTCCTGATGATAGATTCTAAAAGGGTTATCAGATTTAAAAGCCAGAAGACACTAGTCCTTAGTTGTAAGGAACAGGATTACAGTCATAGATTAATTTACTCAAAAGAAGGTGGTAACTCTTGAAATGCCTTCAATTCCAATAGATATTAATGATTAAAACATTATGTGTCCAAGTGAATGTTCTTTCCAACATTCCAACAACCTGTAACTCATCCAGACTTGCTAACTATATCAGTGTTTGTCTCCCCTTGAGCTACCTATAGGCAGAACAACTGTCAGTTTCTACTCCATTAGTACCTCTGTTTTTTAAAAATACTTTTTTTTAATTTAAAGTCATATTATATCATTATATGTTGCCTGTGAAGAAACAAAACAGGGAGAAAATATCAGAATAGCCCTGCCAATGAAATTTTGTGAATGTTCTAAGAAAAATGTCTTAAGAAACCTAAGAATTAAGCTTGTAGATCTTACAAGTATGTCCACACGTCTCTCTTATTCAAAATAACACTGGTTATTTTGAAATAAAAGTGATTAGTGATAAAAGAAGAGCCATCATTTCAAAATAGCGTAAACCTTCTTTAAATCAAAACGGCTGTTATTTTGAAATGGTTATTTTGAAATAACACAGTTTGGACATGTTATTTTGAAATAACCATTATTTCAAAATAACACCGTTGCCCTTCTCCTTCCCAGGGTTCCTTCCTTTTAGCCTGTATTGGGTGGGGGTATGGCCCAGGGAGGCAGCCATGTTGCCACACCTCCCATGGTGCCCCTCTCCTAAAGTGAAATAGCAAGTCCTGTGTTTGGACATGCTATTTCTCTTTGAGCTTTTCCCTTAATTTGAATTAACTTATTTTGAAATACGGACTTTATTTTGAAATAACTCATTTCAAAATAATTTATTCTGAAATAACTATGTACATGTGGACATAGCCTACATGTACAAAAATAAGATCCAAAAGTATTATACATTAGAGAAATACTTGGCTATATGTGGATTATAAAAATGCAATGTCAGAAAGTTCAGTGTCAGAATCAGTTTCCAAATTTCCTTTGGTTAGATTTAGCAACCATTACTCATGTTGAGTAGTTCCATTGATACCAGTGGGACTAGTCTCAGAATAAGACCCTAGTTAATGTAAGGGTAGAAGGATATGTTCTCAAACATCCTCTGTCTATCAGTTTAATTTGTCTAGCCCCATCCTCCTGCAACCTAAATAGCAAGGGTGGCAAAATTTACTACAATTTATTAGACCATCAGAACTGTTAGAAGACCATCTACTGACTGTTAGACGAAGAAAATAAAAATCTAGTGCTCTCCTTCAAAACAAACAAGTAAACAAAAAACATGCTTTGTTGGTTAAAGCTGCATAGAACTCCTGAAGTTTGTACAGATGATTAAAGAACATCCTAAAGAGATGTCAAAATACACTTAATCCTACAGACCCCTGTTTTTGGATAGGTCTCAGTGCAAGATAAGTCTTTAATATTTATCACAGCTATGAATCAGTAAGATATTTGCTGGTATACTAAATAATAGCAGCTGGGTAAGATAGAAAACATAAGTCAGAAGTAATGTTTTCAGTAAATTAAACTCTATTATAACTGTTATGTGACCCCTTTACAGCACCTACTGTTCATACCACAAAAATACATTCACAACTGGTGCGCTTTTGGCATAGTTAGGCAAATAAGGGCCTAATTTATTTCTTCATGTAATTCCATTGAAATTAGGGTACTGTAACATCACCAAGGCAAAGTGGGAAGGGATGTGTTGTCAACCACTTGATCTGTAGGTATACAGAGCACTTTGTTTTCTTGGTTTGTCAAACTGGTCCCTTTCATAAGCATTAAGGCCTGATTCACAGCCTAATGAAATCGAAGACTATGTATCAGGTTAATTATTATTATTCATTATTACTTGTTGTCATTCTTGTTATTAGTTTTATTTTTAATCATGTCCTGCAAATCTTTTTGGATGATTAACTACAAAACCTTTTTATATTTGCAAATATAAGCAGATTTTGCCATATAAAACTGCATTTAAGAAGTGGCACATTCAAATGTATTGGCTATTTAATAGATTGGCTTTCATTGTATGGTAGTAGATTTAAGTAACCCAGTGCTCTGAAGTGTAATTACTGGTCAAGCTGAATTCTCTAATCTCTTTTTACCTTCTTTCTGTCAAGCTGTCTAAGTCACAGGTGGTTGCTTCAAAGAGATTGATGATGTTGGTGATAATGGGATGCATTGACTTGTGACTTCAATTTTGATCTTATCTCTGAAAAAGAGCAAACAAATGGGAACCCAAGTTCCTATTTAAGTGCTTTAGTTTCTCTCTTTTTCTTTTAGATTCATAATAGTGGACAGTTTGAATATTTCATGGTCCATAGCCCACTTACTCCCTTTTATTGTCTCTTAGGTAGCACTAAAATGTCTCATAATATATAGCTCAGATAAATGATTTCTGATTAGAAATTTATAAACAGGAGGTGTATTCAAGTTCATAAAACATTTGGGCATGAATACATTCTAGTCATTAAGATATCTAAGGTTACATATTTGTCTGAACTATTCAAAAAGAAACATACCAGTTGCCTAAATCACTAATTGGACAACATCTCATGGATAAATGGGACTGGATACCCATAATCAGGTCTGAGAAAAGCAATAAGGTCCAGGTGTTTTTGTTCTGTTTTGTTTTGTTGTTTTTCCCTTAAAATAGTACTAGTAATGATCCAGATACTAAATTACCCATCATTTGATACAGTTGCAAATAATTTGGCTTCATCTAAGAGCCTGAATTCTTATTTAATTAAAAAAATTATGCAGAGAGCAGAGGTCAGAAAAGTTACATTAAAAGTACAGCATTTAGTATCTGCTCTGCATAGGTCTTATAGATCATATTTATATAGTTTATTGACCAAAAATTTTTTCAATTTTTGGAAAAGCACAGCTTTTGAGGGCTATTAGTAATCAGAAAATTGATCAGGAAAAAATTAGAAATGACCTGAACTTTTCCCAAAACTCAAATTTAGTCAAGTGCAAACTATTTTGGAGGATTGAAAAAAAATAAAAGATTGGTTCATCTATTTTTTATATTTTTTACACATCTTCCTTTTTCTTGTCTTATCTCTGATTGTTTCAAAACAACGCCGTGCGAGCATGTTGTTTCAAAACAACGGTGACTTGTTTTGAAATAACTGTTGCCTGAACCTGCCATTTCGCTTTGAGCTTTTTTCCTTAATTCAAATTAACAAACTGTTGATTTGAATTAACTTATTTTGAAATAATGCCTTATTTCGATACAAGTTGTTTCAAAACAACCGTATCGAAATAACCCCCTGTGTGTGAACACAGCCATAGTCTTCAAAGTCAGAGGTGATAAATCTAGTCTGACTTTTTGCACAAAACAGGCCACAAAACCCTAATCTTTGACTGAGTTATTGAAATCCTCAGATCGTGGTTTAAAGACTTCAGAGTACAAAGAAACCACCAGCAAGTGACCCATGCCCCAAATTATAAAGGACAGTAAAAAAAAGTCTCTGCCAATCTGCCCTAGGGGAAAATTCCTTCCCAACCCCAAATACAGCAATCAGTTAAACCTTGAGTATCTAGGCAAGAGTCACCTGTCAAGCATCCAAGAAAGATTTCTCTGTAGTAACTCACAGCCTACCACATCTAATATCCCATCACAAGCCATTGGGCACATTTACAACTAGAAGTGAAAGACTAGCTAATTGTCTAACTGGGCTGTCCTATCATACCATCCCTTCCACAAATGTATTAAGCTCAGTCTTGCCTCTATTGCTCCGCTTTTAAAGTTATTTCTGAACTTCACTCCTCTGATGGTTAGAAATCTTCATCTACTTTCAAGTCCAAAACTTTCTAATGGCAAGATTGTATCCATTTTTTCTTGTGTCCACATTGGAGCTGAACTTAAATGATTTGTGTCCATCCCTAGTATTTATCTCGCTGATGTATTTTTAGAGAGCAATCAGATCTTTCCTCAGCCTTCTTTTGGTTAGGCTAAACAAGTCAAGTTCTTTGAGTCTCCTCTCCTCCTGTCATCTAATCTGATGATAAATTTTATCCCTTTTAACATGAGTGGTCATTCTGGTATAGACCAATGGTCCATCTATCCCAGTAACCTGTCTTCTGACAGTGGCCAGTGGCATCTGCTTTAGAAGGAGTGAACACCCCAGGGCAATTATTGAAGGACCCATTCCCTGTCAAACAGTCCCAGCTGCTAGAAGTCAAATGTTTATGAATATTTGTCACATGGGATTGTGCTCCTTACTATGTTGGCTAATATCCTTGATGAACCATACGTCTATGTATATGTCTACACTGGAGGCTCTGTTAAGTTGACTTAACAAGGTTGACTTTAAGTCAACTTAAAGTCGACCTTGTTAAGTTGACTTAGAGCATCCACACTGAAAACTCCTGTTTACTGCCTGCGTCCACACTGGCAGGTGTTAGGTTGACCCTTCCTGGAGGCCAGGAACTCTGGGAAGGGGCCTGCAGACCAATTAAGTCAACTTAAGGGCTATTCCCCATCTACACTGGGTAAGTCGACTTAATAAGGTCGATTTAAGCTTTAAGTCAACCTTAAAAGGTGGTGTTATTAAATAGACTTAAGAGAGTGCTTAAGTCAACTTAATACTAGCCCAGCATGGCCACAGGGTCTGTAGGTCAACTTAAAGCTTTCTTAAGTCAACCTACAGCTTCATTGTAGATGTACCCTATAGGTTTTTGAACAGCATTGTCATGAATCCATCAGTGATAGAATACCCCCTGTAGGTGCTAAGTGGGAAGTGCAAACATGAGTTTGATTGCCCCAACACCAACAAGTGCTGCAAGGTGTGGCTTTCTATCAGACCAGAGGTCAACTCAGCCAAGGCCTCTTGGTTGTTTCATCTCTGCTCAGGTGAGGGAACAAAACACCCCATAGACAGCAAATGAGGTTAAATAAAAGAAAGGAAAAGAAAAAAAAATGTCAGCAGGTCACTCCAGGACATGAGCTTTTGTTACTTCAGAGGACTCTAGGAGTATTCCTGTCCACTTCAGAATTCACTGGGCTCCATTCTAAGTCTCAGCTCTGCACGCACACACACCTTTTAGCTCAGGCGATCTGCACCTTCCTTCTCTGAGGGCAGTGGTTCTGCAAAGTGTTACCTCTCCCAGGGCTGGAGACATTCAACAAACTGTTTGCTTCCCAAGGTTACCCATCTGAATGGAGTTCATAGCCTTTAATAGCTCCCTCAGGCCTGGAACTATTTGTAGGTGAGGAATGGCAGTACCACTCCAGCCCAAAGCAGTTCTGTAACCCCGTCCCTAGCACTGTAGTGTTCATGTATTCCATGACAGGCATGGAGCTCATGCAGATATGATACTTATTGGGGCTTCTGGGCTGTATTGCGAATTATGTATTAAATAATTCTATTTTGATTAAAATAAGGGTTCCTTTTAAAAGCTGAGAAAATACATTTTATTTGATATAAAATAGAATACATTTTAATAATAATATGCACAATGTAAAAAGAGAAAATTCAGTTTCATAAACATGTAATACCTAAGATTGCATCAGAATGGTAGTTCTTCATTTTAACTGTCTGATGCAGTGCTAAAGTATTAGCCACTGAATTTCCAATAGTTGGATTGATGGGGAGGGAGGAGAGACTGTTGTGTAGTGTCTTTAGAGAAAATGGCATTGGTAATCAAAATTATTTTTCAATTAATGTACAAAGAGATTCAAATTTAGATTAATACAACCCATTTCGTGTTTTACAGGAAATATTGAAGAAGCAGAACGCGAGTGGAAAGCTGGATTCCAGCGCTGGAACAATTACATGATGGACTGGAAAAATCAATTTAATGATTATACTAGCAAGAAGGAAAGTTGTGCAGGTCTCTAATTAATAGGTTTACCCTTTCTAGAATGTCCATATTATCACTGATGAAGCCAAACATACTAGTAACTATCTAGCATGTTTAGCAATAAAGCATATTATGTAAATTAAACAAAATGCCATGAATATAATATTGATTCTCCAGATCTTTTAAGTTCATATTTTACCTTGTATTTCAATAAACAATATAAGGCACTCATATCCTTTGAAGATTCAGAGTTTGTCAGATAGAATTTTAGAGATTAAAGTATGGGGATTAATGATGTACATATTGTCATAAACACTAGCTGCTTAAAGTCTAATTTCAAAGAAACATTGTAATCTATTACAGAAATTGCACTTTTTAAAAATAGAAATATCAGTATTTTATAGTATTGTTATGGAAAGCTCAACAGACATAGATCTTTAGCTGCAATGTCACAGCATTTATGAATCTTGCTCCAGTTGTACTTTAGCTGGTATAAACAGATGATAACTTTTTCTGGACACAAAAAATGTCAACCACTTGTTAAATCAAAGGGCTTTTTAAGACAGTGATAAAACCCTGAATAATTGCTTCTTTAAGGACCTATTCCTGGGAATCAACACACAGTCCATGCAGTCACACATTAATATCTCCTACAAGGAGCAAAGGAGAAAAATAATCCTTCCCCTACTCCTCAGAACCACTGTGAAGTTGGTCTGTGTAGCACTTGTGCTGCCATTAACCCATTCATCAAGTAGCAAAGGTTGCCAAAGTGGCAGATCCACAGCCAGCCTTTCCCTGCTCTTTTCTCCAAATTACTCTGTGCTAGACCTTTCTGTGGAGCAGGGATCTGAATAAGGAAGACAAATGCCCACTGAACACCCCTTGAATAATTCTATCACTCTCCACTCAAGGGAGTCATCCTAGAGTCATTGCATGAGGAGCTCCCTGCTTATTGAAGGATGGGTTCAGATATTTGAAATAGTGTCAGTCTCATTTGTTTACCAGAAACCAGAAATATTATTCAGGCAAGTCCCATGGTGAAGCCATGGAAAGCTAAAGGAGCTCAGTATTTTGGGAAATGGCTTTGAAATTTCAACAGCACTTGCAATCTCAGAAGGATTCTGACAAACCTTCATTTTGGCAGACTGAAGAGATTTGGATAACACTGAGATGATGGAGCAGCAGATGAAAATAAAGATGTAAACTCCATTTAAAAAGGTCTGAAAGCTTCTTTTACAAGAAGCTCTTTAACTAATAATACATGTTCATCCTTTTGATTAGGGAATATAATTATTTCAGATCAGTACCAGGAATTTTATCACAATTTCTCAGAAGACAATTTTTCTGTCTTACAACCTGCACAATCAAAAGCCAATCAGGTTTTTTTCAGCAGTCATATTAGATTATCATATGTAGAATAAGGAATGAAAATATTTAGGTAAGAGCTGGTTTATTCAAAAAAAGTTGGGTCAGCCCAGCTATGTGAAAAATCCATCCTGCTAAGTAGCAAAGTTAAAGAGGCCTAATCCCTGTTGTAGAAGGTGCTAGGTCTCAGGCAGAATTCTTCTGTCAGCCTAGTTTTAACATCTCGGGAAGATGGATTACCTACACATCCTGTTGGCATATGAATGTACTAGGTCAGACCAGTGGCATATGAACATACTAGGTCAGATCAATAGCACAGTATTCTGTCTTACAACAATGACCTGTGCCAGATGCTTCAGACAGTGAATAGAACAGGACAATGTATCTAGTGATTCATTGCCCGCCATTTTGTTGCAGTTTTTACCAGTCAGAGGTTGGAATTGCATCCTTGACCATCTTAACTAATGAAAGAGATAGTGTCTAAACTAAGGAGCAACAGCGGCACAGTTACAGACAAAGCCTAGATTTTGCAAAAAATCTGTATGAACTGCATCACATTTATAGTACACAGCTCGGTCACTGTATAAATTTAATATTGTTATTGATCATAATAAACACACAGGACTTGTTATCTGCAAGGTACTGAATGTTTACCACCTGCTACCTGACTTTCCCCTGCTACTCAGACCACTGGAAAAAAAATGAGAGAAAGATGAATCTAAATACATGACCCAGAAGGTTCTTTTGATTCAGAAAGCAATCCTTTTTTATTAACTTAATGGGTGTCATTTTCAAAGGGGCCCAGTGTGCACTTAACACTGTCAAAAGTATCAAAGGTGAATGTCAAAGGAAGCAGAACTAGGTCAAACTGCAGCAGTTCTGAAAAATCACACTCAAATTCTGTGTCACGCTTTCAGCAATCTCAATTTCGATTTCAGTTTTTAGTTCTGAAAAAGAGATAAGCAACACTACATTTAAAAAAAATTTCAAGGCTAACAATCATACCGATTATTTTTAAAAAATTAAGCATTTTAAAAGATATGTAGTACTTTTCTTCTTCTGTTTGTACAACGTGAGTGTATTTGAAGAATAAAATTCATTTTACAATTTTTCATTGGACACAGCAACATGAAACCCAAAGTGAGACCGAAGGAAGAGAGGGGAATTAAAACTGAATAAAATGAAACTTAAACCCATTCATTTGAAGTGTTGGATTGCTGATTTTGTTGGTATAAATGTATTGTGTGCTTTCATTTTTCTTCCTCTGGGAAAGGATTTTGTAAAATACCATTACTACATCATTCCTATGCTGTGCTGATTTCATTTAGTCATATGTCTCTATCCTACATTTATGCAAATACAATAAAATCTGCCATAAGTGACTAATGAAGGGAACAGCAAAAAAATCAGTCACCCACTGTAGCTGGCTTATAGCTAAATGTCAAACAAAACTATACTAGAAATTGCATGAGGATACTTTAAAACAGTTGTTTAAGAGAATCATTCCCAATTGGACAGCTACCTTAATATAGATCTCACTGCATATATATTGTGGTTAATGATACTTCTTGTTGCTTGAATGGGGCTAGCAACCAGGGACGGATGGAAAAGATGTGCTGGTACTCATTCACCTTCTCAAGATTGAAATTCTATCATACCTCAGTGGTTTTTAGTTTCTGAAACTATGTTTAGCAGTGCAGTTAACAATGTTGACATTTAAATGGACATCATCAGGCTTAAGATTTAACTGTCACACTGATTTGAATGGAGTTGATTGACACCAAGCTTAGAGAAATTGGGTTAATTTCATTATGATATTGCCACAGGCCTAGCTACCAAAGTAGTTGTTGCTCTACAAACACATAGATGGACAGATACGCAAATAGAATTTGGGTCTGCTTCTATCTGCCAACAAACTTAGTAAAATAGCACTGTATCGCTTCCTATTTGGAAAATGAATTTAAATGTTGTGACAGAGTCAAGCCTGAGGGCTACAGGAGGGTGCTGGAAGGTAGATATATTAATTGCAGGCTTAGTAAATCCCTGTTTCCAGGGTAACTAGGACAGGACTGCTCTAGGCCAACTACAGCACTTGAGACCAATTAGAGCACCTGACGCCATTGGGGTGATTGCCCCACCGGATCAAATGGCCTCTGTTGCAGGCAGTGGGTAGAGAGTGTTGGATGTGGTGGCTGGAGGAGTGGAGTAAAGCAGAGAGAAGCAGAACTGGTTAAAACTGACTAGTAGCCATTGCTGTTAACACCTAGGACGCACAGTGAGTCTGGGCAAGCTCACTCAGATGGGTCTTAGGGCCCAAGGCCCCGCAGCCTTCAGGATGGAGAGTCCAGCTCCGGGCGAGAATCTCTGCAGCTATGTCTACACTTGGGAAGGTTAGTTTGAATTAACTTACTTTGAACTAATCAATTTGAACTAATAATGGTTAATTTGAACTAAGGTAATTCAAACTAACATGGCCCCACTAGAAACACAAATCAAACTAGCATATCCATGAACAGAACTTGCTAATTTCATTTAGGAAGGGGACACCAGAGGAAGTGTGCCAACATGGCACCCAAGAAGGGCCATGCCCCCACCCAATACATAGAAGGAGGAAGGCACCCTCACAGGAGGAAGGGCAAACTGTGTTAATTTGAACTAACTGTTAGTTTGAATTAATGCAGCTCCATTTGGTTCGTTTGAACCAATAAGTTTGAACTAATGGTTACTCGGAAGTTAAGGGAGGTTTTATAACTTCGAAGTAAGCGTTCATTACTTCAGACTAAGAACTTTCTTAGTTTGAAGTAATGAAAGCCAGTGTAGCCATGCATTAATTTAGTTTGAATTAGTCCTCATTAATTCAAACTAAATTCCAAGTGTAGACATAGCCCGGGAGACCACAGCAGTGCAACTTTGGAGGAGGTAGAGCTGTGCTTAAACTGGCTGCCAAAGGCTGAAGTGCATGGCCCACAGCACCCAAGCAACCCCATTCATCACAGTGTAAACTCTGGAAAAATTGACAGAACAACCAGATAATCACCTTTACATTGTACAATGTAGAGATGGAATATGAATTCCATATTATTAGGTGTCTCTATCATTCCTATTATATAGGATTAGTAGACACGCAATCTTTTAAACTACATCATAAGGTTGAATTTTTTACTTTATCAAGCTTTCTGGACTATACAATATGTCATAACATCAAAGTACTCTAGCCCATTGCCATAGACAGATAACATATAGCTTAATCTGAAAAAGAATATTAAAAATGGAAACATTTATATCAGAAAGTTGCCTTCATCTCAGCCATTGTTATGGTTCATACTTCCGCTGGTTCCACGCTGGTTCTCTGACATCAGGAACAGCTGATTCAGATGGAGAGCATAACCACCATGGTACTGCTTTTGTGCACACAATATTTTCAACCTTAAAGAACAGTATATGTCATAAGGCTTCAGACACCCCCCCTGGATCTTCCTGCTTCCTGAATTAACTGTTAAAAGACCAAGACATATTCCAGAGTTTGCAAGGCTCAAAGGAGTTGGAGGAGCTTGCATATGTGAATAAACTAAACATTACGCTATTTTTGCTTGGCCAATTCCAGCCATAACTTTATACCACTGAGTTGCAGAAATAGGCTAGGAATCTGACAGTGATTCAGAATATGGCTGAGGAATGAAAGCAGTAGTTCTGGCCCAAGCATGTAGTCTGTTGAGTAGACATGTTAGTGCCAGCTGATTACTTTCTTGCTTGTCATTCTCTTTCACTTGCTGTGCAGCTATGGGGATTTGCCAACAAATCTGTCTGCTTTTGGCTAGCTAGCAATTACAAACCCAAGCACCTGTGTAACAGATATGTGCAGCTGTATATGTTTACCACTGCTGATCCATCTGTAGTACATGCCAGTTGATTCACTCTGGGTGGACTGGGAGCAAAAATTCATTAGGGAAGGTCCCTAGCATAATGAATCAACATTTTTCTTTTTCCACAACTTATTTTTCTCTCCTCTCTGGAACTTAAGATTCTAGATGGTTCCCTGTTCCTTTGTAATTGTTGCTAAATGCTCATCAGGAACCATCTACTCTTTGGCAGCAAGATTTTCACCATTTAAATACTACGTACCAATGATCTGCAGACACACTCTGAAAATGACTAAAATGTAGAGCTGTGGCTCCGAACCTTTTTGACTGTGAAGACCCCTTTTTAATGTCAAACAATTTTGTGGTCCTCCAAATGGTAAATATTGTTATCAGGGACTGACTGCAGGCAGTGGTGCTGCAGTGGAGGACCTGGCCCCTGCCTGCTCCCAAGTGGTGGGGACATATCCAGGGTGAGACCGCTCACAGCAGGCAAATACAATTCATTTAGAGTTTTAGAGCCCTCTACAACATGACTTGCTGGCCAGCAGCGACTGGGGCTAGGTTTATTCACAGACCCTGTGCAATGGACCCCAGGTTGGAAACCACTGATGTAGAGCTAGTATGGTTTGGGAGCAAGAATTTATCACAGCCTTTGACCCTTAGTTATAATATAGTCTTTCTACCTCCTGAGCTAGGGGATCATTGCACTAACTCAGTCTGTAGAGGTAACAGATGTTAATTTTAATGATTCTGATTCTATCCAATAAAGGGACACAGGGAACATATACAGACCAATTAGTTTTTCAGTTTGACTTATTTCAAGTTCTACAATGCTAACATGCTGGGTTAGTTCACTGAAGTGAGGTTATTCTTACATTCCTTATAATAATTAGTATTTAAATCTGCACTCTATAATTTTTACTATGCAATTTATTTATATCCAGACTTTTGCCACCTGTCAAAAAGACATTCAGGAAGTGTGGCAAGTAAAAGTGTTCCAAATAGGATACTTTTAAGACAACACTTTTGAAGTGTTTTCCAGCTTTCATGTTAAGTTATTTAGCCTTCTGTAGCTTCATCAAAACACAAGTGAGAGATGCCTCTGGCAGTGCAATGCTATTTTAATGACCTGGGATCACATATATACCAAGCAATATAGTCATCCATGAAGAAGGAACCCAGGAGGTTCAGCCCTGTAACAACAGCATTTAATCACTTGGGTAAAATTAAGTAGCAAGTTGCTGTTGTCCCTACATCCAGTTTCTAGAGGAAGATAAGATTTCATGCACATACTAAACCAGTTCATTACAATGGAATCTTCAGTAAAAACAGTACTTCAAAGAATTTAGATTATGAAAATTGTCAAAGAAAGGCATTTATTCTAAATTTATTCTCTAGAATGGGTTTTTATTTCCATTTTTAATACTATTTCTCCAAAGTAAGCTCTTTTTATCCCACTATGCCCTCTTCTATGTTTTACATTTCTTTTTGGGGCTATCATTCTTCCCCTAGCAAATGACAGAAGCTGTCACATGATTTTCTAGTCACGTTCTAGGTGAATAACTCCCCTTACTTTCCCCCCTGGAGTCTGAATGTTCTGAATTTTTCACATTATCTCAATTTCTCCTCTTTACTCATTTCAGTTGCTCTGTGCCAGTTTCTTTTAGTTGCTTTTAAATTCAACCATGTTTATTCCCTATAGCTTTCCATTTTATATATGTATACATACATATATGTATTCTGCTCACTTTATCACTGAATGTCCTTCCATTTTAGTATCGTGCATTTTACTTTTCCATTTAATCATTTCATCTATTTCTTTTTTTAAAGGCTGATGCAGTTTAAAAACCTATCATTCACAGTCCAATCCAGTTTATTGTTTGACACCGTAAAGAGTGTTCCTTTACAGAAACTCAAAAAAAATCCTATAGGATAGTCAGATTTTTTGAAAGAACAGCTAATTTTATGAGCAACAAAACATTTCACAGTTTTGCATGATACTATAGGTATAATCAAACAGCAAACTGATTACTACAGGAGTCAGAGAATTTCTCAGTATATTCAGCACTACAAAATTAGCAGGGTATATTCCAGGGTTGTTTCTCCCCGTCCCCCACAGGGCAACTACCACAGACAGAACATTGGGCTTGATTAGCCAATGGCAAATGTTCCTAAATTGCTATGTTGTTCATATTTCATAATCCTCACAAATTTGCAACCTAGCACATTGTAGCCCACAAATACATTTAACCTTTGCAAGAAATGCTGACTTATCTCATGAAGACTTCTAAAATTTTGATGCATAAAATACATATGTGCCATGTATTTGTTACTCCTGACTCCAAATCCTCTTGGTTTAAATGTGCTCACAGAAAGTTTTGATACAATGCACACAGTAGGCAAATTACTCATTCAACCAGTTAAAAGTCCAAAAGGATTTACACAGACTTCAGTTGATTTAGAACCAAATCTTACGCCCTAAAGTAATTAACCAATTTAGCAATGCTTCATAAGGAGAAATAATTCCTTCCTGGCCCCTGCTGAAATCTGGATGCATGAATATTGATTACCCCTGTCTTTGTATGCAAACCTACAAATGTTTTTGTTAGACTAGATTAGATGTACTCAGAAAAACTTTAATGAATATATTTAATGACTACAGTGCAGTGATTTGAAGCTAAAGTCAGTGCAGGTGTATACTTCAAGAGGGTTTTAATTGGGTTGCAGGTGAATATAAATAAGGCTCACACCATTATGGAAGGAGAAATGAGGGTAGATTAGGGCAGGAGAGGTAGGCACTTCACTTTGCTTTATGTCATTTCTGGAGCCTGAAATTAAATCATATAGTGGTTGCTATGCCAATGTCAATGTAGGTAGAAGGGTTCCTGATACTATTCTGCTCCCTAAAAGTATTGTGCTATATGTAACTAACCCAGTGGATTGATTGCTGTAATACAAAAATTTGGGGGTCAGTCATGTTTTTCCAAGCAAATCTTTGTACATTTTCCTTAACAATACTGAAAGACAGGGCAGAGCCTATACTTTTGTTGATGTTATGTACATTCCAGATCTGAATAGGAACTAATCTCTTGTATGGTCCCTCACAATTAACATAGATACAAGGAAGAGAACGAAGTCTCTTGTCTTCCTTAGTTCTGCTTCCCTTTTAATTTATTCCAGAGCTTCAACAGCTAATTCTTTAGCCTATTAATAGAACAATGTACAAATGGTGTAGGTGGTTCTTTCAGTTTGGAGTGCTGTGGTTAATATCTTTAATTTATAAAGTATTTATAAGTCTCAGTTATACTGAGCAGTGGTAAAAACGTGTAGGCAGAAAGCAGTTATCTCCACACCTCTCAATCTTCCAAATTAAATTCACTTTTGCTGCATGTCTAATCATTTCAGGGCACCTCATCATCGGCTCTCTATTACAGGCTACAGAGCACCATTTCTTGCAAAATAGATATGTATATTTCAATGAAGGTTTTTAGACTGATCTTATTTTATTATCTCATCTGTGAGGAAAGAATTATCAGGGTTAACTGAGAACCAGCCCCAAGAGAAGTGACTGATCATTCATCAAGATTTGTTTAGAAAGTATTTCATATGGGTTTTATTTAGGACTGCAGGAGCTAGTTGGAATTACACTTCCAAAATGATATTTCTGAAATATTAAAACTTTCTCCCACTCACTAATTACAGAGCTGCACATTTTATAGATATAGCTAGTTGCAATTTTATCCCAGAATTGCTAAATAATATTAATGTGCACAAATGTTAAGATATCTGTTTGAAATCAGGAGAATTGAGGCATAGTGGAAGGACTGCTTGATTATTTTTAAGTACATTTAAATTAGCAAGATTTAGTGGTCTGGAAAAATACTTTTCTTTTTGTTTCAGGAGGTTAGATTGCTATCTAGGAGTTCATGCCATTCTTTATTTCATCTGCATTGATACAGATGTAAGTGAAAACATACTTCAGGAAACTATCCAGACCTGGCAAGGTAAAAAAGCTCGTGCATGAATTAATAGTTTTATTTTTCCTCATTTCTTATTTCCTTAACATTACAATAATAAAGAACTTCTCCTGATACAGGTAAAACTCCCACTTCAGTCACAAATTTGGAAGTCAGTAAGAGTTCATAGAACAACCTTATGTTCAAATATATAACAGAAATGGTCAGCCTGATGGCCCCCTCTTCACTACTGTCTTTGGGAATTACCTCGTTTTGTCTGTTTTCTTAATAAAAAATTCTGGGGCCTGGATTTTCTGCCACTGAATTAATGAAAGTTTAGCTTTCAATTAAACCCAGCTCTGATGAAACAGGTGTGTGACAGCCTCAGATATATGGTAAATAGCCACCATAGATAGATCTTTGAAACTCTTTCAAAGAACAAGATTCCCAGAAATCAGTCAGAATGCTGGGGGGCAGAAAGCGTGCACAGAGTCATTTAAGTCGTCATCACCTCCTCTTCTAGAAAAACTGTGCAATATTTTATATTAATATAAAAGCATGCTTTGTGCCATACCATTGACTCTTGCACTCCATTTAGAGATATTTTCTTAAGAAAAGTTGCCCACAAAGTATAATCAGCAACAAAGCCCATATTATCATTCAACTCATCAAAAAATTCCTAAAAATGGTACCATTAGGCTATAGCTGTACAAGGAATTTGCCACTGTCTTAGACACCACATACATGTTTAGATTTGCAAAATGCATCAAAGACCTTCTTAATATAATTAATTGATTTAACAAAGCAGATGCCACCTAAAGTGATACAACTTGATCAATAACTCCTCTTTGTGTGTCTGTTTCAATACTTGGCTTCTTACTCTTTGATCTGCTAATTAGTTTTTTATCCTCAATCCTCTTTGTGATTCCTTGGAACACAAACTGATCAATTAATTATATTAGCCAAACTCCCTTCTTGTTGTAAAATGTACATGTCTCCTGACCCTCATCACATTACATCATATAAATGCTATAATTTTTCCCTACTGTGTATATGCCATTATTCTTTGGAGTGAATTGTATAATTAAAAGTACCTTTACAGTTCAAGGAAAGATTAGTGATAAGGAGTGATTAGTGACAAGGAGTTTAGATCATTTCTAAGTGTATCTAATTGTATGTATACACCAATTTTGGAACAAAATTGGTAAGACAGCATGTAGGCTATCTTTATTCAGGAATCTCGGACCATGATCTATTGGCGTAAGCATGAGGTAAGATCTAGGAACTTCTTGAGGTCAACTCTTGTCTATTTAACCTGAGTCCCAGTTTCCCTGTTTAATGAGGATAAATGAAAGCTCTTGTGCATCTTTTTGCATGGGATTGTCAAAATCTCTGGTTTCGGTCTTTACTTCAGTGGGAGCAGAGTGAGGCTGACACTGAGCACTTTTGTAAATCCCACCCGTAAAGCACTACATAGTATAAATGGTAGGATCTATTTTTGTTAGGATAATATGACACTTCAGCTCATATATCCATTCAGTACATCAGTTAAGACTGCCAGCCAAATTTGTGATGTGTCTACTCAGAAACAGATAGAAACAACCATTCATTTCCCAAACTTACTAAACAGCCATCAGCTGGATGCCATTGTTTGTGGAATACATTGATCTTTGTCTTTCTTTCTGATGAAAGATATTTGAATAAATCTTCCTTTTTAGCTGAAATTATTTTTGTCATGTTCAACACCGGGGAATCATTTGAGCTCTCTAATTTACCATGCTTCTCATTTATCTCTGTCTCCCAATCCCCATTACCAGATTATTTAAGTGAGCTATGGAACATGCAAAGGGTAAACATGTTGTATGAAAAAGATGCTGTTCTCTAGAATAATCCAAAAAAATGCTATATGAACTATCTTACTTTCACTCCATAAAATATTTGGACCTCAACTTTTGTTTATTGAATACAAACTTTGCATATTCATATTTAATTGTGCTGACCTACGTTTTCCTTCCTCTTTTTAAACTCACTTAACTGCATCTACATTGCAAGCATCCACATTTGTTCTTAAATTTTTCACATTTTCCTGCACTGTGAATTATTTATAGTTGTTCAGTAATTGGGTCATTCAATTGGCTGAAGATTCCTTGCCATGTAAAAGTGAACAGAGAGGTCCTCTGGAAAGAGAATAGACTCTGAAATACAGCAGGCCATTTCACTGTATCTGACGCAAGTAATGGAGAATTTGTAAAATAAAATGTAAAAGAATGAATTGTGGTCTGCAATAAATACAGTCATTGCTCCAAGGGTATTTTCTTTTGAATTATAGGATTTCTCATTCACTGTTTGGGAACCAGGGCTTGTCTGCTCAACTTCACTTTATAGTCCCCTAGCCAGATATTTTAGCTGCTTCTGAGATGCACTATAATTCAATGATATCAGGGCAGCTCAATACATTTATTGTAGACCTGAGGTTTTTCAAACAAAACCAGAAATATGATCAAAATTGCTGAGACTGTAGATTTTCTTCAGTATCAGCTGCTAGATGAAATGGGAGAACTTTTTATTGCTTCCTTTTCTACCACTCAGTGCCAGCAAGTATTCTGAAGTGAATGATAAGCTGACCACCAAATGGTGCTCTATTTCAGTTTGATCCTACTTGGCTTGCTGCCTAAATTGAGATCTAAAAGAGCATCCAACCATTCTGGCTAATCAACAAGCTGTGTAACGAAGAGAAGTTGCATTGCCTCCAGAAATGTGTCCCCTTCTTTAGTTTTTGCACAATATTTCTTCCAATCAATATTTTAATGATTAAAATCCACCAACTGACAAGTGTTGGCTCTCGTAATGGGAACACATTCCCAAAGCTGCTATTTCCAATTGCCCTGGCGAGTCTATAACAGCATCCAAAGAGTGGAATGTTTTTACTCTCCTTAAATTTCTACGCAAATAGCCTCAACCAAAACATTTTTATGATTTCTCTCTGGAGATTAATATTACCTCTCACTAATATCCACCTTACTTCATGCTTTCCCCCATCTCTCCCTCCAGTAAATTTCATCTGGCATTTTAGTCCCTTGTTCATTTTCATGGTTCAGGCATACCTCTGTTATTCTGATAATACAGTAATTTTTGAAAACATGCATCTCACATTCAGCTGTCTTATTATTATGTATGCCCCAAGCACTGGCATAGAGGTTTTTTTTTTTCTTTCACTCTTTCTATAGCTCTCCTTTGCTTTCCCTTTCCACTTGTTCCTACACTGTTAATCAGTTGTTACGTTATCTAAATTATTTGCTTCTTTATACCCCCTTGTTCCATCACTACTTATCAAACAAAAAAATGGCAAGGTAATTTTCCACAGTGGTTGCCAATCTATTATTTCCATACATAGGATTTCAGCTGGAATCTCTCTCTTAAAAATGTTGTTTTTCCTCCCTACCATTCCAAGTTGTTTAAAACTATAAAAGCTGCAGGCTAGCAAAGCTTGCCAATTGTTCTTTCTTTCCCAAGGTCTGCTTCCACTGACAATTAACACACCAAGATGTTCATTAAGATCCCAGGAAAAAAATTATAAAATTCTCCTTTCAAGTGTTAACCTTTCCTTTCTCTAGCACTATTTGTTTCAAACAAGGTCAATTCTCTCCATTAGAGGCCTAATCCAAAGGTTTTTCAGTTCAATGGGAGCCTTTCATGTGACTTCTCTGGTCTTTGGATCAAGCTCTAACTGTGTAGTTGGGCAACTCTTTGGCTGTGTAACAGTAATTAAGGAATGTATTTATGACAAGGATGAAGAGTGTGTGAGGCATCTCATGTAACAGTACATGTGGCATGTGCCTAAGAACAGCTCTGCCTGTTGCCTGTATCTTTATCCTTGATACCAGGAAGACTTAAAAAAAGACTGAGATGCCAGTTAAGTATTAAGTAAAAATACGATCTGTAAAATTTAGTTTCGCATCTCTTGTTACCAATGCTTATGGGATGGACAGAATCATTTAACAATGTAAATAAACTTCCTTTCTGGTCTTGTCTCATAATATTTAAGAAAGCCACTTACATTGACAACGGGAACTGCATTAGCCCTGCCCCATTATTTATTGATATTTTGACCATCTGATTCATGAATTGAACTCAAAGCAATTTATTATCATTGAATTTCATATCTGGTAAATGCTCGCAGCATCCTTGCAGCTGGTCTGGAGTTATGGCACCCGACACCTCAGAAAATCTGGCCCTAGGCATGTAGTATTAGGATTCCAAAATCTGAACCTCCCAACATTTATTGATCCTTTTCATGTTTTACTTCTCTTTTTTAATATGAAATATGAACTCCTCTTTTTTTAATATGGAATAAATCCAACTCTGTTTGAAAATACCTTATTCCTCTTTGTGTATAATGAAACAAGCACATACAACGGGCTAGAACCTAAATATATAAGTGCCATTGCATGAAATCCTTACTGAAAGCAATAGGAAATTTGCCATTTAATTCTATGGGACAAGGATTTAGCCCACTGATTTTCTTTGGCACTGCTTCTGGTTCAGTATTACTCAGCACATACTAATCTGGTACACAGGATGTAAATAGTGACTATAACTATTGCCTCAGTCAAAGTATTTTACACTAAAGGTCCATAATTGTTTAAGCAGCTAATACTAACTTAACTAATTTATTGAAAGACATTTAATTGATCTCTGCTAATAATTTGATTTGGAGTTTGGTGGTACATCCCAATGAAATTCCAGAAACATCTGCAAACTACATGTTAGCAAGTGAATTGTTTGACATTAGCTACCATAGCAAGGGTTCCTATCCATCATAGATAGTCCTTGTTCAACATTTCTTCAGAGGACTCTTTTTCCTGCTAATTGGTTCCATTTTTTTTCTTCTTATAATCAGAGATGATGAATCCCTCCATTAGGAAAATATCATTAATATCCTTTAAGAAAAGATGAATAGTTACACGAGAGCATCATCAACACAATGCAGACAAGATAGAATTCTCAACAGCTGAAGTGAGGCCTATTACTGAAAACACTGATTTTATAGTAAGCCTAATCACTATGCATTTTAACCATTTACTAACTTTTTGGTTTACTAGAGACTATTGTTTGAGACTGGATAAGAAGTGATGGAACAAGGGGATTTAAAGAAGCAGCCTTTTCCAAGAAATGTTGACACCTGGGTTTCTATTAGCATTTATTGGTTGAAATTTTGTTTCGTACCATGAAATTACTGACACATTGGCTATGTTCACATGTAAACTGTTATTTCGAAATAAAGTCCTTATTTTGAAATAATTTAATTCAAATTAAGAAAATGTTAATTCCAATTAAGGGAAGCCTGCCTTCGAAACGGCTGTTATTTCGAAATGGTTATTTCGAAATAAGGCCATTCAGACGTGTTGTTTCAAAACAGTTGTTTTGAAACAGTGGTGTTATTTCGAAACAGTGTGTCCAAACACTGTTGTTTCAAAACAACCGTTTTGAAACAACGGCTATTTTGATTTCCTGCTAGGTTTTACTGTTTCGGAATAACAGCCATTATTTCAAAACAATGGGACCCGTTGTTTCAAAATAAGAGTACATCATGTGGACATAAGAATTTTTATTTTGAAACAACGGGTGTTGTTTTGAAATAAAACTGTCGTCTGAACACAGCCATTGTTTCATCATAAAAGGATCATTGCTGAAGAGATTCACTATGTTTTGAGGCCAAAAGGTATATTTGGTAAATTAATCAGCATAATTGCCTTACAGATATATATACAAATAACAAAACTTCATTATGTTGATTAATATGGGAAATAAAAATGAGGAGGAAAAAATAACACACAGAAATGTTTATTTTGGAGGTGAATGACGAAAGATCTCTGAAAATTAAATTCAGAAGGCTATATGCAAATTCTTTAGAATTCTTCCACTGATCCATCTTATACATTAGAAAAGAGTTTAATTATTAGAACACTCTTAGAGTAATTTATATTACATGCTAGGTAGTCATTCACCAAGCATGAAGAATTTGTGAAACAGTTTAGCACCTCTTTGAAAAATGTTGTTTTATTTTAAGAGAAAAACATTGTGATAATGTCAGTTTTGGCCTTTGAATAGCTTGTTTTAAGCTCCCCTTTCAAAACATGTTGGGATAAGTAAACTGGATAGTAAAGCACTGAATGTTCTCAAATCCAACTGTGGCAGAGTCCAACTCCAAGCTCCTTCTCACAAATAATAAAAAATTGCCAAGAAAGAAGAGGAGAAACCAAAATCCTCTTTTAGGGAAAGAATCTTGACTGGAACACAGCCAGCACAAAGTAATCATTCTTTAAAAAGTACCCATATCCTTGTGCTGCTTACTCAAAAGTAGGTTCATAACAAACTAAGAAAGTAAAAGCATATTTCATTTTTAGTACCCTTACAGGGAGTTGGGTGCTCTTCTCTCCGTTGCAACTGTGCTCTCCATTACAACAAGGTCCCCTTTTAGCAAAATGATCCACCATTTCTCCATGTGCACCTGGAAGTTGGATGCAACTCTCCTACCTTCCAAAGAAATTCTTCTGTGTCCTAACTTCTCAATTTTTGGCCCCTGTTAATTAGAGAAACTGGCATATGGGATTATCATTACCAACAGTATTTTTTTTCGGATTCTTAAAGAATCAGGACCGGTGTGCTCCCTTTCACATTTACGCAGACCTCAGTCTACCACAGGTGTGATTTTTTATTAGGAAAAGTTTGGACAGTTACCTATGAGGCCTTCCTGCCTTTACTAAGGTCCTTGTCAGTAGCCAGGTTCCTGTCTTTATGCCTTCCAAATTCTGAAGCGTCTTGGAATAAAAAAAAGTGCAAGAAATTTTTTTCAAGAATGTCTGTAGTAGAGACACCTCAGAACATGTAGGATTTGAATAGGGTAGGCAGCTGATCAGAGCCAAGCAAAAATGTGCCAAACCTGTGATACTCTTCAGTGGTTTATCTATACTAAATACAAACATTCAGTGTATGGCTCACCTGAACTTTTTCTCTACTTTCTCTCATTTATGCTAAATCCTTCTTCCTTTGGACATCAATGGGCCTGAATCTTTCTGTCCATCAGGTATTAAAGTTTGTCACTCTGAACCTATATTTTTTTCTTCTAAACCTGTATGATGCCAGGCCTGTGGAATGAGATGTGAAACTGGAAAATGAGAGTTAGGTTTCAAGAGGAAGCTGCTGTGGCTGGTTACCCAGGGAGTTAGGAATGCAAGCGGAGACCAAGATGCCATTTCTTAGACTTCTGAGCCTCTGTTTTCAGAGAGCCTGGCCTCACAATATACTTGATAAAGATCTAATTCCTATATTTCTGCATATCTTCCCCCTCATTCATTGCTCATGGAATAAGGTCTCACTCTCCTGCATACCATCTTCCTTCTTCAGTGTTTCCCTAGCCACCCTTCAGGTCCATGTCAGGATCAATATCACTGCAAATGATTACTCCATCAACCATGCCTTGGCCATGGCTTGACAGAAATTTTCTGCCTATATTTAACAACATTCTCCCACAGGATTGTTCCTTTTTAGCCAGGGATAAACCCCAGATGTTGAAAAGTGCATTGATATTTTTCTCTGTGAGCAAAATTGATATCTTATAATAGTAAAAAAGGCAGGAGGCAACAATAGCTCACCACTTATAGCAAGTTAAACAGCTGACATAAATATACAGAGATAGTGAAAAATATGTGTGAAACAATAAGTTCCTGAAAAAATTTAATGATGAAACCCAGTGTTCAATTTCTACAATAGGAAGATGAGTGGTGAAGATGCCCTCTGGGGAGACAAGAGTATTGTCTGCTGAATTTTTATTTTAATTGCAAGCTGTTTGGTGAAATCCATAGCCCATGGAATCAGTTGTCTCCGGCAAGGCTGATTTAGCAACATCCAGCCATGGAGCTTTTCCATTAGGGGAAGTAATATTACCACATACCTTCCTTTACTTTTATCACTGCAGAGGATGCTTCTACTCAGAGAGTGTGCTGGTGCTTGAACGCTAGAGAAGTGGAGTATTTAATTCAATGATAAATCTAGAGCATCAAGTATAAGGGAAAGAGGTTTGAAGAGGAAAGACCTGTACTATGACAGGTAGTTGTAGAGAGGGATATATTTGTTGCAGTCTCTTCTCTGTCTCCATTGCATACCTAACTAGACTCAGAAACAATCCGATGAAAATTATTCAAGTTTTCTTGCTTTGATACATAGGATGTGCAAGACCACTTTCAGATGGCAAATATCTCTGAGAAGGAAATAGCAGGGAAAGCAAAACAAAAAGCACTTGAGACTTTTGTTTTCTCTTGACTGCAAGTATTAGCTTCATTTTTAATCTCTCTGATAACTAGGATGTGCTCATATAAACAGCTCTTTGTGCCTTCTAGCTGATGGGCCCATTTTCCCTACAAATATATTACTGACACTCATTGTAGAAGGCAAATATGTAAGGCAAAACTATCCAGGTGAAATAATAATAATAAAAAAAAACTTCTAGCAGCACAATGTCTAAAGTCAGAGGGTATGTCCACACACACTCTTTAAATTGAAATAATGCAGATTATTTTGATTTAAAAGATTGCACATGCACACTATGTTTTCTTATATTGCGATAAGGAGCTCCCTTATCTTGCAATAAAGAAAGTCATTTCAAATAATAAAACCTGGAAGTATATTGAAATGATAGTTAAATCAAAACTGTTATTTTGAAACAACGCTGTGTGGACATGTTATTTCAGTTCAACACTTTTGCCTTTCTCCTTCCCAGGTTGCTGTTCTTTTTCTATATATTGAGCAGAGGCATGGCCCTTCTAGGGGGCCATTTTGCCACACCTCCCATGGTGCCCCTCTCCTAAATCAAACAAGCAAGTGCTGTCCGTGGACGTGCTGGTTTGATGTGGTCTTCCAGTGGGGACTTGTTAAATCAAATTAACTTAAATCAATTTAATAATTGTTATTTCAATTCAATTATTTTGATTTGAGTAAAATTGATTTAGCACTCTAAGTGTAGACATAGCCAGAGAGACTAGCAAATATCCAGCATATGTGAACTAGTCTAGAAAATATTTTAGCCCCTGCCTGCTTTAGAATTTTACCTTTCAGCAGGACAGATTGTAGATTTCTATGAAAATAACAGCTTAGAAAGTTGAGTGAAATAACAGTGATAAAGATTTAAATTCAACAATTCACTAAATACCTAAAGCTGAATGCTAGCAGACAGTATTCTGAACCTGAGGTAGAATTGAAAATCAATGAAAGGGGAGTTTTGGTTATTCCTGCTTCAAATGTCATCCTTTCTGCAGCATCTTAAAGCCGGGGAAAATTTATTGCAAACACCTGCTTGGAGCAGATGCTCACATAAATAAAGAGTAGCACCATTGGAGTCAAGGAAGTTATAGCAATGTAAAACTTGTGTAAGTGAGCAGAAAATCAAAAATTGGAAATAACCTGTCATTTTAGAATCAATTTATTAGCTGGACTTTAGCCATTATATTGAAGCAAAGTATTGAAACATCCTTTTTTCTTCATGTGTGGTACAAAGAGTCAGAGAGAATGAAGACCATTTGAATGGAACATTGTATGATGTGCCTCATTTCTTCTATTAAGAAGTGGTAGGTAGTAAAAGAAGTCACCTAGCCTTTTATTTAAATTACCACCTAACTACACTGGAGATGTTGTTTTATAACAATATCTCATTGGTTTATAACATGTTGGGATGATGGAATAATTTTAAATTGATTTAAATTATTGGTTGGCATTCAGATTTTCATGTACACACCTCCATCAATTTACTCATCACTACCCAGAACCCCAAACAGTCCTTTCCTCCTTACATTGATATAATTTTCTTATCCATGATTTTTCACTTCTGGGTTCCAGCCTGGGCTAGACCTGGAGGTTCCTAAATGCCACAAGAAAACTTGCTGTCATGAGATTTCCAATCCAGTTTGAAATCAATCCAGTTTACATTCATAGTCATGAGAATGCAACCTCCAAAAATGTTGAGAGTCACCCATAACTGCTTACATGTTTGAGGCACTACCCAGAAGAAGCAGAACTGGTCATTCTATTTCAGTGGCTGGTATCCGACTGCATCCTATTTGCCTTTAAATATAAGCTCAGCCACTTGCAAAATGAGCACAAGCCACCAATCCTCATTCATACTCTCTCCCTAACAGTAATCTCTCAAGATCACTGTGATCCATCCAGGTTTTGCAGCTGCAGAGACATAATTGAATTCTGAGGTCCAGGATTTAGGGTTGAGAGGGCACTAGAATTCTAACTAGAGGATCCTCCCTCAATAGCAGCTGAGCGCTGGAGGTCTGGTAGTGATTTCAGCAAGAGTAATTGTCTCCTTGGCATTCTGTTGGAAGGGGAAAGGGAATTACTCTAACTCGCTGACAGCTGCGGAGGCAGATTGTGTTGGAAGACATCTATCTGTCAAACAGGAATGATGCACACACTGGTGAGACATCTCTTTCTCCCAGGAATCTCCATGTCTTATAACATGAACCTGTAGCCTCTTATTCCTGTGAATTAGAGGGTCTGAACGTGGCCTATAAAACACACCTAGAAAGACAGCTGAAAACAAAGAGGTGTATTCTTATAGGCCTTGATCCAAAGCCCTCTGAAATCTTTGGAAGTCTACCTATTGACATCAGTGGGCTTTGGATCAGCTCTGAATTCAATATTTAATAAATATTTAAAATAATGTGAGTGCCTTCACTGAAGCACCTGGCTTCACTAGACATTCAGATATGAGCAATATGGGAAGTGAAAATTAGCAAATAGGTCCTCCCAGAAATCATCAGGTACCCATTTACAGTATTTATTGAGAAGAGAATCAAATTGCAGAATTCTGGCTGGTGTTCAGATTGTAAATTTACATTTATTTAGAGTGTTTTACTTGGAGGAATGAGACATGTTTTTAGCTGTGTTCATTAGCAAACTGGAGATTTTCAGCTTTCATAGATCAGCATGTTTTTATAAAGATGTTTTCAACCCGTGCAAAAAACAGAATCTAATGTGCTTCTCATGCGGCAGAGTGGGACATGATAAATCTCAGCAAAACTGGAAGTTAACTGCTCATGGGGCAGAAATTGCAACATATTCCAAGTCATTTTAGCTTTAAAATGCAGCTCCCAAATCTAGCAAGAAAATGGCTATTTGTCTGCAGGGTCTGCTCATTAATGCTTCCTAGGGACCAGGGTACTGAGCTGTACTACCCTGTATGAAGCTTCCTCCTCTACTCCCTTTGGTTTAATTTGTACCCCAACAGATGCTAGTCAGGAACAATCCCATGTTGCCATGAGAACTGGGATTACTAGAGTCTGACGTGAAGCAGGAGGCATTAAAAAGGAAAGGTGCCAACCTTCCCACTGCAGTTGTACATGTGCACAGAAACTGGAAAATTGTACTCCTGATTCTCTGTTGTCCTACCTCTCACCAAGCTGCTTATAGCAGTGCAGTTAGGGTATAAAGTACTACTAAATCACAATGGCAGTTCTTTGCATTCTGTTTACATTTGCTTTTAAGTGATGTAAATGATTTCATAAGGTGCATGGCAACAGAGAATCAGAACTTCTGGCCTTCTTTTCCTGATTCTTAGAAAAGCTGGGGAAAGAACTGGCCTTTGAACCCTCCACTGCAGCCTGAGTTCTAGTAAAATTAGCAGTGTTTCCTTGTGCCAGTACTCCATCATCACGTCCTTTGTTAACATTGTTTTACTTGTTTTGATCCTTGGTGGAAAGCAAACTCCCTAGCAGGGCGCTATGTGTTGGTATAAAGCTTTTTGTATGTGTAAATAGCCTCCTGTACATCAAAAGTCACCAACACTAGCCAGGATCCACATACTGAACCAAATAACTAAAATTAGACTTTAATAATAATAATAATAATAATAATAATTAATAATGCATGAGCATCAGACAGCTGAAGGAGTTCAATGGAAAACTTAAATGTAAGTGTTAGAGTTTCAGAATTAAGTTGTGATTGTTTGTAGGGACTTTTAAGACACCAAGAAAATAAAAAGAGCAATGCAATTATTATATTCTATTAATGTGTCATTGCTTTCATATTTAGGTGAAACAGCCAATGTTCTTAATATTCATCAGTTCACTTTACAATTATAGCACCTTCATGACAAATCAAAGAGGTACGAAATTAAGCATCTGTGTCTGGTATTTTAATGCACAGTTAGGCAGACTGATTCAAATCCTGACAGGAAAAAAAAAGAACATGTTATCTTGAGTAGTAATCTGTTATGTTACTAGTTCAATTGTGTACCATGCTAGAGATAGCTGTATTCCAACATTTCATGTTGCATATGGTTTATTTATTGCATTTATGGTATCTGGTGTCATTGGTTGTTGTAAGCGTAGGCTGTCTGTTTATGAAGCAATGTAGGCAGTGTAGATTTTTGTAGCTGTTTTTTATACAGCTCTGCTGTGCTAAAAATAGGCATGTGCTAGATTCTGCAGTTGTGGGTTTGGTTTTTGTTGTTGTTGTTGTTGTTGTTGTTTTCTTGTTTTGGGGGGTTTTGTTTGTTTGTTTGTTTTGTTTTTACCCAGTGGTAAATGCATGTAATCAGTCCTAGGCTTTTATCAGGTTATTTATCCATGAATCCATGAAAAATTATTTGTGCTAACTGATTACTTTTATTTTTGACAACTATACTGTATATATACTGTGTGTGTGTGTGTGTGTGTGTGTGTGTGTGTGTGTGTGTGTGTGT